>OZ010645.1:23257115-23711777 GCA_963932195.1 Empis livida | reverse complement strand
TAAAACTACAAGCAATTCCCACATATTTGGTATCTCCGTGTCGGGAATTTAATATCTAGCGCTTTTTCGAAGACCTTTTCGAAAAATATTCAAAATTGCCCGAGTAATTAGGGAAAATATGGAAATTTAATGAGATTCAATACAAAACATCAGAATTTGTAGCAAAAATATGAAAACCCTTAAAACTGGAAGCAATTCCCACATATTTCGTATTTCCGTGCCGGGAATTCAATTTCTAGCGCATTTCCGAAGACCTTTTCGAAAAATATTCAAAATTGCCCGAGAAAGCAGGGAAAATATGGATATTTAATGAGATTCAATACAAAACATCAGAATTTGTAGCAAAAATATGAAAACCCTTAAAACTGAAAGCAATCCCCACATATTTCGTGTCTCCGTGTCGGGAATTTAATTTCTAACGCATTTCCGAAGACCTTTTCGAAAAATATTCAAAATTGCCCGAGAAATCAGGGAAAATATGGAAATTTAATGAGATTCAATACAAAATATCAGAATTTGTAGCAAAAATATGAAAACCCTTAAAACTAGAAGCAATTTCCACTTATTTGGTATCTCGGTGTCGGGAATTTAATTTCTAGCGCATTTTCGAAGACCTTTTCGAAAAATATTCAAAATTGGCCGAGTAATTAGGGAAAATATGGAAATTTAATGAGATTCAATACAAAACATCAGAATTTGTAGCAAAAATATGAAAACCCTTAATACTAGAAGCAATTCCCACTTATTTGGTATGTCCGTGTCGGGAATTTAATTTCTAGCGCATTTTCGAAGACCTTTTCGAAAAATATTCAAAATTGCCCGAGTAATTAGGGAAAATATGGAAATTTAATGAGATTCAATACAAAACATCAGAATTTGTAGCAAAAATATGAAAACCCTTAAAACTGGAAGCAATTCCCACATATTTGGTATCTCCGTGCCGGGAATTTAATTTCTAGCGCATTTCCGAAGACCTTTTCAAAAAATATTCAAAATTGCCCGAGAAATCAGGGAAAATATGGAAATTTAATGAGATTCAATACAAAACATTAGAATTTGTAGCAAAAATATGAAAACCTTTAAAACTAGAAGGAATTCCCACATATTTGGTATCTCCGTGCCGGGAATTTAATTTCTAGCGCATTTCCGAAGACCTTTTCAAAAAATATTCAAAATTGCCCGAGAAATCAGGGAAAATATGGAAATTTAATGAGATTCAATACAAAACATCAGAATTTGTAGCAAAAATATGAAAACCATTAAACCTAGAAGCAATTCCCAAATATTTGGTATCTCCGTGTCGGGAATTTAATTTCTAGCGCATTTCCGAAGACCTTTTCAAAAAATATGGAAAATTGCCCGAGAAATCAGGGAAAATATGGATATTTAATGAGATTCAATACAAAACATCAGAATTTGTTGGAAAATTATAAAAATTATTAAAACTGAAAGCAATTCCCACATATTTGATATCTCCGTGCCGGGAATTTAATTTCTAGCGCATTTCCGAACACCTTTTCGAAAAATATTCAAAATTGCCCGAGAAATCAGGGAAAATATGGAAATTTAATGAGATTCAATACAAAACATTAGAATTTGTAGCAAAAATATTAAAACCCTTAAAACTAGAAGCAATTCCCACATATTTGGTATCTCCGTGCCGGGAATGCAATTTCTAGCGCATTACCGAAGACCTTTTCAAAAAATATTCAAAATTGCCCGAGAAATCAGGGAAAATATGGAAATTTAATGAGATTCAATACAAAACATTAGAATTTGTAGCAAAAATATTAAAACCCTTAAAACTAGAAGCAATTCCCACATATTTGGTATCTCCGTGCCGGGAATTCAATTTCTAGCGCATTACCGAAGACCTTTTCGAAAAATATTCAAAATTGCCCGAGGAATCAGGGAAAATATGGAAATTTAATGAGATTCAATACAAAACATTAGAATTTGTAGCACAAATATTAAAACCCTTAAAACTAGAAGCAATTCCCACATATTTGGTATCTCCGTGCCGGGAATTCAATTTCTAGCGCATTACCGAAGACCTTTTCGAAAAATATTCAAAATTGCCCGAGGAATCAGGGAAAATATGGATATTTAATGAGATTCAATACAAAACATCAGAATTTGTAGCAAAAATATGAATACCCTTAAAACTGGAAGCAATTCCCACATATTTGGTATGTCCGTGCCAGGAATTTAATTTCTAGCGCATTTCCGAAGACATTTTCGAAAAATATTCAAAATTGCCCGAGAAATCAGGGAAAATATGGAAATTTAATGAGATTCAATACAAAACATTAGAATTTGTAGCAAAAATATTAAAACCCTTAAAACTAGAAGCAATTCCCACATATTTGGTATCTCCGTGCCGGGAATTCAATTTCTAGCGCATTACCGAAGACCTTTTCGAAAAATATTCAAAATTGCCCGAGGAATCAGGGAAAATATGGATATTTAATGAGATTCAATACAAAACATAAGAATTTGTAGTAAAAATATAAAAACCCTTAAAACTGAAAGTAATCCCCACATATTTCGTATCTCCGTGTCGGGAATTTAATTTCTAGCGCATTTCCGAAGACCTTTTCGAAAAATATTCAAAATTGCCCGAGAAATCAGGGAAAATATGGAAATTTAATGAGATTCAATACAAAACGTCGGAATTTGTAGCAAAAATATGAAAACCCTTAAAACTAGAAGCAATTCCCACATATTTGGTATCTCCGTGTCGAGAATTTAATTTCTAGCGCATTTCCAAAGACCCTTTCGAAAAATATTCAAAATTTCCCGAGAAATCAGGGAAAATATGGAAATTTAATGAGATTCAATACAAAACATCAGAATTTGTGGCAAAAATATGAAAACCCTTAAAACTAGAAGCAATTCCCACATATTTGGTATCTCCGTGCCGGGAATTCAATTTATAGCGCATTACCGAAGACCTTTTCGAAAAATATTCAAAATTGCCCGAGGAATCAGGGAAAATATGGATATTTAATGAGATTCAATACAAAACATAAGAATTTGTAGTAAAAATATAAAAACCCTTAAAACTGAAAGTAATACCCACATATTTCGTATCTCCGTGTCGGGAATTTAATTTCTAGCGCATTTCCGAAGACCTTTTCGAAAAATATTCAAAATTGCCCGAGAAATCAGGGAAAATATGGAAATTTAATGAGATTCAATACAAAACGTCGGAATTTGTAGCAAAAATATGAAAACCCTTAAAACTAGAAGCAATTCCCACATATTTGGTATCTCCGTGTCGGGAATTTAATTTCTAGTGCATTTCCAAAGACCCTTTCGAAAAATATTCAAAATTTCCCGAGAAATCAGGGAAAATATGGAAATTTAATGAGATTCAATACAAAACATCAGAATTTGTGGCAAAAATATGAAAACCCTTAAAACTAGAAGCAATTCCCACATATTTGGTATCTCCGTGTCGGGAATTTAATATCTAGCGGATTTCCGAAGACCTTTTCGAAAAATATTCAAAATTGCCCGAGAAATCAGGGAAAATATGGAAATTTAATAAGATTCAATACAAAACATCAGAATTTGTAGCAAAAATATGAAAACCCTTAAAACTAGAAGCAATTCCCACATATTTCGTATCTCCGTGTCGGGAATTTAATTTCTACCGCATTTCCGAAGACGTTTTCGAAAAATATTCAAAATTGCCTGAGAAATCAGGGAAAATATGGATATTTAATGAGATTCAATACAACACATAAGAATTTGTAGCAAAAATATGAAAACCCTTAAAACTACAAGCAATTCCCACATATTTGGTATCTCCGTGTCGGGAATTTAATATCTAGCGCTTTTTCGAAGACCTTTTCGAAAAATATTCAAAATTGCCCGAGTAATTAGGGAAAATATGGAAATTTAATGAGATTCAATACAAAACATCAGAATTTGTAGCAAAAATATGAAAACCCTTAAAACTGGAAGCAATTCCCACATATTTGGTATTTCCGTGCCGGGAATTCAATTTCTAGCGCATTTCCGAAGACCTTTTCGAAAAATATTCAAAATTGCCCGAGAAAGCAGGGAAAATATGGATATTTAATGAGATTCAATACAAAACATCAGAATTTGTAGCACAAATATGAAAACCCTTAAAACTGAAAGCAATCCCCACATATTTCGTGTCTCCGTGTCGGGAATTTAATTTCTAACGCATTTCCGAAGACCTTTTCGAAAAATATTCAAAATTGCCCGAGAAATCAGGGAAAATATGGAAATTTAATGAGATTCAATACAAAATATCAGAATTTGTAGCAAAAATATGAAAACCCTTAAAACTAGAAGCAATTTCCACTTATTTGGTATCTCGGTGTCGGGAATTTAATTTCTAGCGCATTTTCGAAGACCTTTTCGAAAAATATTCAAAATTGGCCGAGTAATTAGGGAAAATATGGAAATTTAATGAGATTCAATACAAAACATCAGAATTTGTAGCAAAAATATGAAAACCCTTAATACTAGAAGCAATTCCCACTTATTTGGTATGTCCGTGTCGGGAATTTAATTTCTAGCGCATTTTCGAAGACCTTTTCGAAAAATATTCAAAATTGCCCGAGTAATCAGGGAAAATATGGAAATTTAATGAGATTCAATACAAAACATCCGAATTTGTAGCAAAAATATGAAAACCCTTAAAACTAGAAGCAATTCCCAAATATTTGGTATCTCCGTGTCGGGAATTTAATTTCTAGCGCATTTCTGAAGACCTTTTCGAAAAATATTCAAAATTGCCCGAGAAATCAGGGAAAATATGGAAATTTAATGAGATTCAATACAAAACATCAGAATTTGTAGCAAAAATACGAAAACCCTTAAAACTAGAAGCAATCCCCACATATTTCGTATCTCCGTGTCGGGAATTTAATTTCTAGCGCATTTCCGAAGACCTTTTCGAAAAATATTCAAAATTGCCCGAGAAATCAGGGAAAATATGGAAATTTAATGAGATTCAATACAAAACAACAGAATTTGTAGCAAAAATATGAAAACCCTTAAAACTAGAAGCAATTCCCACTTATTTGGTATCTCCGTGTCGGGAATTTAATTTCTAGCGCATTTCCGAAGACCTTTTCGAAAAATATTCAAAATTGCCTGAGAAATCAGGGAAAATATGGAAATTTAATGAGATTCAATACAAAACAACAGAATTTGTAGCAAAAATATGAAAACCCTTAAAACTAGCAGCAATTCCCACATATTTGGTATCTCCGTGCCGGGAATTCAATTTCTAGCGCATTACCGAAGACCTTTTCGAAAAATATTCAAAATTGCCCGAGGAATCAGGGAAAATATGGATATTTAATGAGATTCAATACAAAACATCAGAATTTGTAGCAAAAATATGAATACCCTTAAAACTGGAAGCAATTCCCACATATTTGGTATGTCCGTGCCAGGAATTTAATTTCTAGCGCATTTCCGAAGACATTTTCGAAAAATATTCAAAATTGCCCGAGAAATCAGGGAAAATATGGAAATTTAATGAGATTCAATACAAAACATTAGAATTTGTAGCAAAAATATTAAAACCATTAAAACTAGAAGCAATTCCCACATATTTGGTATCTCTGTGCCGGGAATTTAATTTCTAGCGCATTTCCGTAGACCTTTTCGAAAAATATTCAAAATTGCCCGAGGAATCAGGGAAAATATGGATATTTAATGAGATTCAATACAAAACATAAGAATTTGTAGTAAAAATATAAAAACCCTTAAAACTGAAAGTAATCCCCACATATTTCGTATCTCCGTGTAGGGAATTTAATTTCTAGCGCATTTCCGAAGACCTTTTCGAAAAATATTCAAAATTGCCCGAGAAATCAGGGAAAATATGGAAATTTAATGAGATTCAATACAAAACGTCGGAATTTGTAGCAAAAATATGAAAACCCTTAAAACTAGAAGCAATTCCCACATATTTGGTATCTCCGTGTCGGGAATTTAATTTCTAGCGCATTTCCAAAGACCCTTTCGAAAAATATTCAAAATTTCCCGAGAAATCAGGGAAAATATGGAAATTTAATGAGATTCAATACAAAACATCAGAAGTTGTGGCAAAAATATGAAAACCCTTAAAACTAGAAGCAATTCCCACATATTTGGTATCTCCGTGCCGGGAATTCAATTTCTAGCGCATTACCGAAGACCTTTTCGAAAAATATTCAAAATTGCCCGAGGAATCAGGGAAAATATGGATATTTAATGAGATTCAATACAAAACATAAGAATTTGTAGTAAAAATATAAAAACCCTTAAAACTGAAAGTAATACCCACATATTTCGTATCTCCGTGTCGGGAATTTAATTTCTAGCGCATTTCCGAAGACCTTTTCGAAAAATATTCAAAATTGCCCGAGAAATCAGGGAAAATATGGAAATTTAACGAGATTCAATACAAAACGTCGGAATTTGTAGCAAAAATATGAAAACCCTTAAAACTAGAAGCAATTCCCACATATTTGGTATCTCCGTGTCGGGAATTTAATTTCTAGCGCATTTCCAAAGACCCTTTCGAAAAATATTCAAAATTTCCCGAGAAATCAGGGAAAATATGGAAATTTAATGAGATTCAATACAAAACATCAGAATTTGTGGCAAAAATATGAAAACCCTTAAAACTAGAAGCAATTATTACATATTTGGTATCTCCGTGTCGGGAATTTAATATCTAGCGGATTTCCGAAGACCTTTTCGAAAAATATTCAAAATTGCCCGAGAAATCAGGGAAAATATGGAAATTTAATAAGATTCAATACAAAACATCAGAATTTGTAGCAAAAATATGAAAACCCTTAAAACTAGAAGCAATTCCCACATATTTGGTATCTCCGTGTCGGGAATTTAATTTCTACCGCATTTCCGAAGACGTTTTCGAAAAATATTCAAAATTGCCTGAGAAATCAGGGAAAATATGGATATTTAATGAGATTCAATACAACACATAAGAATTTGTAGCAAAAATATGAAAACCCTTAAAACTACAAGCAATTCCCACATATTTGGTATCTCCGTGTCGGGAATTTAATATCTAGCGCTTTTTCGAAGACCTTTTCGAAAAATATTCAAAATTGCCCGAGTAATTAGGGAAAATATGGAAATTTAATGAGATTCAATACAAAACATCAGAATTTGTAGCAAAAATATGAAAACCCTTAAAACTGGAAGCAATTCCCACATATTTGGTATTTCCGTGCCGGGAATTCAATTTCTAGCGCATTTCCGAAGACCTTTTCGAAAAATATTCAAAATTGCCCGAGAAAGCAGGGAAAATATGGATATTTAATGAGATTCAATACAAAACATCAGAATTTGTAGCAAAAATATGAAAACCCTTAAAACTGAAGGCAATCCCCACATATTTCGTGTCTCCGTGTCGGGAATTTAATTTCTAACGCATTTCCGAAGACCTTTTCGAAAAATATTCAAAATTGCCCGAGAAATCAGGGAAAATATGGAAATTTAATGAGATTCAATACAAAATATCAGAATTTGTAGCAAAAATATGAAAACCCTTAAAACTAGAAGCAATTTCCACTTATTTGGTATCTCGGTGTCGGGAATTTAATTTCTAGCGCATTTTCGAAGACCTTTTCGAAAAATATTCAAAATTGGCCGAGTAATTAGGGAAAATATGGAAATTTAATGAGATTCAATACAAAACATCAGAATTTGTAGCAAAAATATGAAAACCCTTAATACTAGAAGCAATTCCCACTTATTTGGTATGTCCGTGTCGGGAATTTAATTTCTAGCGCATTTTCGAAGACCTTTTCGAAAAATATTCAAAATTGCCCGAGTAATTAGGGAAAATATGGAAATTTAATGAGATTCAATACAAAACATCAGAATTTGTAGCAAAAATATGAAAACCCTTAAAACTGGAAGCAATTCCCACATATTTGGTATTTCCGTGCCGGGAATTCAATTTCTAGCGCATTTCCGAAGACCTTTTCGAAAAATATTCAAAATTGCCCGAGAAACCAGGGAAAATATGGATATTTAATGAGATTCAATACAAAACATCAGAATTTGTAGCAAAAATATGAAAACCCTTAAAACTGAAAGCAATCCCCACATATTTCGTGTCTCCGTGTCGGGAATTTAATTTCTAACGCATTTCCGAAGATTTTTTCGAAATATATTCAAAATTGCCCGAGAAATCAGGGAAAATATGGAAATTTAATGAGATTCAATACAAAACAACAGAATTTGTAGCAAAAATATGAAAACCCTTAAAACTAGAAGCAATTCCCACATATTTGGTAAGACCTTTTCGAAAAATATTCAAAATTGCCCGAAAAATCAGGGAAAATATGGAAATTTAATGAGATTCAATACAAAACATCCGAATTTGTAGCAAAAATATGAAAACCCTTAAAACTAGAAGCAATTCCCAAATATTTGGTATCTCCGTGTCGGGAATTTAATTTCTAGCGCATTTCTGAAGACCTTTTCGAAAAATATTCAAAATTGCCCGAGAAATCAGGGAAAATATGGAAATTTAATGAGATTCAATACAAAACATCAGAATTTGTAGCAAAAATACGAAAACCCTTAAAACTAGAAGCAATTCCCACATATTTCGTATCTCCGTGTCGGGAATTTAATTTCTAGCGCATTTCCGAAGACCTTTTCGAAAAATATTCAAAATTGCCCGAGAAATCAGGGAAAATATGGAAATTTAATGAGATTCAATACAAAATATCAGAATTTCTAGCAAAAATATGAAAACCCTTAAAACTAGAAGCAATTCCCACTTATTTGGTATCTCCGTGTCGGGAATTTAATTTCTAGCGCATTTCCGAAGACCTTTTCGAAAAATATTCAAAATTGCCTGAGAAATCAGGGAAAATATGGAAATTTAATGAGATTCAATACAAAACAACAGAATTTGTAGCAAAAATATGAAAACCCTTAAAACTAGCAGCAATTCCCAAATATTTGGTATCTCCGTGTCGGGAATTTAATTTCTAGCGCATTTCCGAAGACCTTTTCGAAAAATATTCAAAATTGCCCGAGAAATCAGGGAAAATATGGAAATTTAATGAGATTCAATACAAAACATCAGAATTTGTAGCAAAAATTTGAAAACCCTTAAAACTAGAAGCAATTCCCACATATTTGGTATCTCCGTGTCGGGAATTTAATTGCTAACGCATTTCCGAAGACCTTTTCGAAAAATATTCAAAATTGCCCGAGAAATCAGGGAAAATATGGAAATTTAATGAGATTCAATACAAAACATTAGAATTTGTAGCAAAAATATTAAAACCTTTAAAACTAGAAGCAATTCCCACATATTTGGTGTCTCCGTGCCGGGAATTTAATTTCTAGCGCATTTCCGAAGACCTTTTCGAAAAATATTCAAAATTGCCCGAGAAATCAGGGAAAATATGGAAATTTAATGAGATTCATTACAAAACATCAGAATTTGTAGCAAAAATATGAAAACCATTAAAACTAGCAGCAATTCCCAAATATTTGGTATCTCCGTGTCGGGAATTTAATTTCTAGCGCATTTCCGAAGACCTTTTCGAAAAATATTCAAAATTGCCCAAGAAATCAGGGAAAATATGGAAATTTAATGAGATTCAATACAAAACATCAGAATTTGTAGCAAAAATATGAAAACCCTTAAAACTAGAAGCAATTTCCACATATTTGGTATCTCCGTGTCGGGAATTTAATTTCTAGCGCATTTCTGAAGACGTTTTCGAAAAATATTCAAAATTGCCCGAGAAATCAGGGAAAATATGGAAATTTAATGAGATTCAATACAAAACATTAGAATTTGTAGCAAAAATATGAAAACCTTTAAAACTAGAAGCAATTCCCACATATTTGGTATCTCCGTGCCGGGAATTTAATTTCTAGCGCATTTCCGAAGACCTTTTCGAAAAAATCAAAATTGCCCGAGAAATCAGGGAAAATATCGAAATTTAATGAGATTCAATACAAAACATCAGAATTTGTAGCAAAAATATGAAAACCATTAAAACTAGAAGCAATTCTCAAATATTTGGTATCTCCGTGTCGGGAATTTAATTTCCAGCGCATTTCCAAAGACCTTTTCGAAAAATATTCAAAATTGCCCGAGAAATCAGGGAAAATATTGAAATTTAATGAGATTCAATACAAAACATTAGAATTTGTAGCAAAAATATGAAAAGCTTTAAAACTAGAAGCAATTCCCACATATTTGGTATCTCCGTGCCGGGAATTTAATTTCTAGCGCATTTCCGAAGACCTTTTCAAAAAATATTCAAAATTGCCCGAGAAATCAGGGAAAATATCGAAATTTAATGAGATTCAATACAAAACATCAGAATTTGTAGCAAAAATATGAAAACCATTAAACCTAGAAACAATTCCCAAATATTTGGTATCTCCGTGTCGGGAATTTAATTTCTAGCGCATTTCCGAAGACCTTTTCAAAAAATATGGAAAATTGCCCGAGAAATCAGGGAAAATATGGATATTTAATGAGATTCAATACAAAACATCAGAACTTGTTGGAAAATTATGAAAATTATTAAAACTGAAAGCAATTCCCACATATTTGATATCTCCGTGCCGGGAATTTAATTTCTAGCGCATTTCCGAAGACCTTTTCGAAAAATATTCAAAATTGCCCGAGAAATCAGGGAAAATATGGATATTTATTGAGATTCAATACAAAACATCAGAATTTGTAGCAAAAATATGAATACCCTTAAAACTGGAAGCAATTCCCACATATTTGGTATGTCCGTGCCGGGAATTCAATTTCTAGCGCATTACCGAAGACCTTTTCGAAAAATATTCAATATTGCCCGAGGAATCAGGGAAAATATGGATATTTAATGAGATTCAATACAAAACATAAGAATTTGTAGTAAAAATATAAAAACCCTTAAAACTGAAAGTAATCCCCACATATTTCGTATCTCCGTGTCGGGAATTTAATTTCTAGCGCATTTCCGAAGACCTTTTCGAAAAATATTCAAAATTGCCCGAGGAATCAGGGAAAATATGGATATTTAATGAGATTCAATACAAAACATAAGAATTTGTAGTAAAAATATAAAAACCCTTAAAACTGAAAGTAATCCCCACATATTTCGTATCTCCGTGTCGGGAATTTAATTTCTAGCGCATGTCCGAAGACCTTTTCGAAAAATATTCAAAATTGCCCGAGAAATCAGGGAAAATATGGAAATTTAATGAGATTCAATACAAAACGTCGGAATTTGTAGCAAAAATATGAAAACCCTTAAAACTAGAAGCAATTCCCAGATATTTGGTATCTCCGTGTCGGGAATTTAATTTCTAGCGCATTTCCAAAGACCCTTTCGAAAAATATTCAAAATTGCCCGAGAAATCAGGGAAAATATGGAAATTTCATAAGATTCAATACAAAACATCAGAATTTGTAACAAAAATATGAAAACCTTTAAAACTAAAAGCAATTCCCACTTATTTGGTATCTCCGTGTCGGGAATTTAATTTCTAGCGCATTTTCGAAGACCTTTTCGAAAAATATTCAAAATTGCCCGAGTAATTAGGGAAAATATGGAAATTTAATGAGATTCAATACAAAACATCAGAATTTGTAGCAAAAATATGAAAACCCTTAAAACTGGAAGCAATTCCCACATATTTGGTATTTCCGTGCCGGGAATTCAATTTCTAGCGCATTTCCGAAGACCTTTTCGAAAAATATTCAAAATTGCCCGAGAAAGCAGGGAAAATATGGATATTTAATGAGATTCAATACAAAACATCAGAATTTGTAGCAAAAATATGAAAACCCTTAAAACTGAAAGCAATCCCCACATATTTCGTGTCTCCGTGTCGGGAATTTAATTTCTAACGCATTTCCGAAGACCTTTTCGAAAAATATTCATAATTGCCCGAGAAATCAGGGAAAATATGGACATTTAATGAGATTCAATACAAAACATAAGAATTTGTAGCAAAAATATGAAAACCCTTAAAACTAGAAGCAATTCCCACATATTTGGTATCTCCGTGTCCGGAATTTAATTTCTAGCGCATTTCCGAAGACCTTTTCGAAAAATATTCAAAATTGCCCGTGAAATCAGGGGAAATATGGAAATTTAATGAGATTCAATACAAAACATCCGAATTTGTAGCAAAAATATGAAAACCCTTAAAACTGGAAGCAATTCCCACATATTTGGTATTTCCGTGCCGGGAATTTAATTTCTAGCGCATTTTCGAAGACCTTTTCGAAAAATATTCAAAATTGCCCGAGTAATTAGGGAAAATATGGAAATTTAATGAGATTCAATACAAAACATCAGAATTTGTAGCAAAAATATGAAAACCCTTAATACTAGAAGCAATTCCCACTTATTTGGTATCTCCGTGTCGGGAATTTAATTTCTAGCGCATTTTCGAAGACCTTTTCGAAAAATATTCAAAATTGCCCGAGTAATTAGGGAAAATATGGAAATTTAATGAGATTCAATACAAAACATCAGAATTTGTAGCAAAAATATGAAAACCCTTAAAACTGGAAGCAATTCCCACATATTTGGTATTTCCGTGCCGGGAATTTAATTTCTAGCGCATTTTCGAAGACCTTTTCGAAAAATATTCAAAATTGCCCGAGTAATTAGGGAAAATATGGAAATTTAATGAGATTCAATACAAAACATCAAAATTTGTAGCAAAAATATGAAAACCCTTAAAACTGAAAGCAATCCCCACATATTTCGTGTCTCCGTGTCGGGAATTTAATTTCTAACGCATTTCCGAAGACCTTTTCGAAAAATATTCAAAATTGCCCGAGAAATCAGGGAAAATATGGAAATTTAATGAGATTCAATACAAAACAACAGAATTTGTAGCAAAAATATGAAAACCCTTAAAACTAGAAGCAATTCCCACATATTTGGTAAGACCTTTTCGAAAAATATTCAAAATTGCCCGAAAAATCAGGGAAAATATGGAAATTTAATGAGATTCAATACAAAACATCCGAATTTGTAGCAAAAATATGAAAACCCTTAAAACTAGAAGCAATTCCCACATATTTTGTATCTCCGTGTCGGGAATTTAATTTCTAGCGCATTTCTGAAGACCTTTTCGAAAAATATTCAAAATTGCCCGAGAAATCAGGGAAAATATGGAAATTTAATGAGATTCAATACAAAACATCAGAATTTGTAGCAAAAATACGAAAACCCTTAAAACTAGAAGCAATCCCCACATATTTCGTATCTCCGTGTCGGGAATTTAATTTTTAGCGCATTTCCGAAGACCTTTTCGAAAAATATTCAAAATTGCCCGAGAAATCAGGGAAAATATGGAAATTTAATGAGATTCAATACAAAATATCAGAATTTCTAGCAAAAATATGAAAACCCTTAAAACTAGAAGCAATTCCTACATATTTGGTATCTCCGTGTCGGGAATTTAATTTCTAGCGCATTTCCGAAGACCTTTTCGAAAAATATTCAAAATTGCCTGAGAAATCAGGGAAAATATGGAAATTTAATGAGATTCAATACAAAACATCAGAATTTGTAGCAAAAATATGAAAACCCTTCAAACTAGAAGCAATTCCCACATATTTGGTATCTTCGTGTCGGGAATTTAATTTCTAGCGCATTTCCGAAGACCTTTTCGAAAAATATTCAAAATTGCCCGAGAAATCAGGGAAAATATGGATATTTAATGAGATTCAATACAAAACATCGCAATTTGTAGCAACATTTTGAAAACCACTAAAATTGAAAGCAATTCCAATTCCCACATATTTGGTATCTTCGTCCCGGGAATTTAATTTCTAGCGCATTTCCGAAGACCTTTCCGAAAAATATTCAAAATTGCCCGAGAAATCAGGGAAAATATGGAAATGTAATGAGATTCAATATAAAACATCAGAATTTGTAGCAAAAATATGAAAACCCTTAAAACTAAAAGCAATTCCCACATATTTGGTATCTCCGTGCCGGGAATTCAATTTCTAGCGCATTTCCGAAGACTTTTTCGAAAAATATTCAAAATTGCCCGAGAAGTCAGGGAAAATATGGATATTTAATGAGATTCAATACAAAACATCAGAATTTGTAGCAAAAATATGAAAACCCTTAAAACTGAAAGCAATCCCGACATATTTCGTATCTCCGTGTAGTGAATTTAATTTCTAGCGCATTTCCGAAGACCTTTTCGAAAAATATTCAAATTTGCCCGAGAAATCAGGGAAAATATGGAAATTTAATGAGATTCAATACAAAACATCAGAATTTGTAGCAAAAATATGTAAACCCTTAACACTAGAAGAAATTCACACATATTTGGTATCTCCGTGTCGGGAATTTAATTTCTAGCGCATTTCCGAAGACCTTTTTGAAAAAATATTCAAAATTGCCCAAGAAATCAGGGAAAATTTGGAAATTTAATGAGATTCAACACAAAACATCAGAATTTGTAGCACAAATATGAAAACCCTTAAAACTGAAAGCAATCCCCACATATTTCGTATTTCAGTGCCTGGAATTTAATTTCTACCGCATTTCCGAAGACCTTTTCGAAAAATATTCAAAATTTCCCGAGAAATCAGGGAAAATATGGATATTTAATGAGACAAAACATCAGAATTTAAAGCAAAAGTATAAAAACCATTAAAACTAGAAGCAATTCCCACATATTTGGTATCTCCGTGTCCGGAATTTAATTTCTAGCGCATTTCCGAATACCTTTTCGAAAAATATTCAAAATTGCCCAAAAATCAAGGAAAATATGGAAATTTAATGAGATTCAATACAAAACATAAGAATTTGTACCAAAAATATGAAAACCCTTAAAACTAGAAGAAATTCACACATATTTGGTATCTCCGTGTCGGGAATTTAATTTCTAGCGCATTTCCGAAGACCTTTTCGAAAAATATTCAAAATTGCCGGAGAAATCAGGGAAAATATGGATATTTAATGAGATTCAACACAAAACATCAGAATTTGTAGCAAAAATATGAAAACCCTTAAAACTAGAAGCAATTCCCACATATTTGGTACCTCCGTGTCCGGAATTTAATTTCTAGCGCATTTCCGAAGACCTTTTCGAAAAATATTCAAAATTGCCCGAGAAATCAGGGAAAATGTGGAAATTTAATGAGATTCAATACAAAATATCAGAATTTGTAGCAAAAATATGAAAACCCTTAAAACTAGAAGCAATTCCCACATATTTGGTATCTCCGTGTCCGGAATTTAATTTCTAGCGCATTTCCGAAGACCTTTTCGAAAAATATTCAAAATTGCCCGAGAAATCAGGGAAAATGTGGAAATTTAATGAGATTCAATACAAAATATCAGAATTTGTAGCAAAAATATGAAAACCCTTAAAACTAGAAGCAATTCCCACATATTTGGTATCTCCGTGTCAGGAATTTAATTTCTAGCTCATTTCCGAAGACCTTTTCGAAAAATATTCAAAATTGCCTGAGAAATCAGGGAAAATATGGAAATTTAATGAAATTTAATACGAAACATCAGAATTTGTAGCAAAAATATGAAAACCCTTAAAACTAGAAGCAATTCCCACATATTTGGTATCTGCGTGTCCGGAATTTAATTTCTAGCGCATTTGCCCGAGAAATCAGGGAAAATGTGGAAATTTAATGAGATTCAATACAAAATATCAGAATTTGTAGCAAAAATATGAAAACCCTTAAAACTAGAAGCAATTCCCACATATTTGGTATCTCCGTGTCCGGAATTTAATTTCTAGCGCATTTCCGAAGACCTTTTCGAAAAATATTCAAAATTGCCTGAGAAATCAGGGAAAATATGGAAATTTAATGAAATTCAATACGAAACATCAGAATTTCTAGCAAAAATATGAAAACCCTTAAAACTAGAAGCAATTCCCACATATTTGGTATCTCCGTGTCGGGAATTTAATTTCGAGCGCATTTCCGAAGACCTTTTTGAAAAATATTCAAAATTGCTCGAGAAATCAGGGAAAATATGGATATTAAATGAGATTCAATACAAAACATCACAATTTGTAGCAACATTTTGAAAACCATTAAAATTGAAAGCAATTCCCACATATTTGGTATCTTCGTCCCGGGAATTCAATTTCTAGCGCATTTCCGAAGACCTTTTCGAAAAATATTCAAAATTGCCCGAGAAATCAGGGAAAATATGGAAATGTAATGAGATTCAATACAAAACATCAGAATTTGTAGCAAAAATATGAGAACCCTTAAAACTAAAAGCAATTCCCACATATTTGGTATCTCCGTGCCGGGAATTCAATTTCTAGCGCATTTCCGAAGACCTTTTCGAAAAATATTCAAAATTGCCCGAGAAGTCAGGGAAAATATGGATATTTAATGAGATTAAATACAAAACATCAGAATTTGTAGCAAAAATATGAAAACCCTTAAAACTGAAAGCAATCCCGACATATTTCGTATCTCCGTGTCGGGAAATTTAATTTCTAGCGCATTTCCGAAGACCTTTTCGAAGAATATTCAAATTTGCCCGAGAAATCAGGGAAAATATGGAAATTTAATGAGATTCAACACACAACATCAGAATTTGTAGCAGAAATATGAAAACCCTTAAAACTGAAAGCAATCCCCACATATTTCGTATCTCAGTGTCGGGAATTTAATTTCTACCGCATTTCCGAGGACCTTTTCGAAAAATATTCAAAATTGCCCGAGAAATCAGGGAAAATATGGATATTTAATGAGACAAAACATCAGAATTTAAAGCAAAAGTATAAAAACCATTAAAACTAGAATTCCCACATATTTGGTATCTCCGTGTCCGGAATTTAATTTCTAGCGCATTTCCGAAGACCTTTTCGAAAAATATTCAAAATTGCCCGAGAAATCAGGGGAAATATGGAAATTTAATGAGATTCAATACAAAATATCAGAATTTGTAGCAAAAATATGAAAACCCTTAAAACTAGAAGCAATTCCCACTTATTTGGTATCTCCGTGTCGGGAATTTAATTTCTAGCGCATTTTCGAAGACCTTTTCGAAAAATATTCAAAATTGCCCGAGAAATCAGGGAAAAGATGGATATTTAATGAGATTCAATACAAAACATCAGAATTTGTAGCAAAAATATGAAAACCCTTAAAACTGAAAGCAATCCCCACATATTTCGTGTCTCCGTGTCGGGAATTTAATTTCTAACGCATTTCCGAAGACCTTTTCGAAAAATATTCAAAATTGCCCGAGAAATCAGGGAAAATATGGAAATTTAATGAGATTCAATACAAAACAACAGAATTTGTAGCAAAAATATGAAAACCCTTAAAACTAGATGCAATTCCCACATATTTGGTATCTCCGTGCCGGGAATTTAATTTCTAGCGCATTTCCGAAGACCTTTTCGAAAAATATTCAAAATTGCCCGAGAAATCAGGGAAAATATGGAAATTTAATGAAATTCAATACAAAACATCCGAATTTGTAGCAAAAATATGAAAACCCTTAAAACTAGAAGCAATTCCCACATATTTGGTATCTCCGTGCCGGGAATTTAATTTCTAGCGCATTTCTGAAGACCTTTTCGAAAAATATTCAAAATTGCCCGAGAAATCAGGGAAAATATGGAAATTTAATGAGATTCAATACAAAACATCAGCATTTGTAGCAAAAATACGAAAACCCTTAAAACTAGAAGCAATTCCCACATATTTGGTATCTCCGTGTCGGAAATTTAATTTCTAGCGCATTTCCGAAGACCTTTTCGAAAAATATTCAAAATTGCCCGAGAAATCAGGGAAAATATGGAAATTTAATGAGATTCAATACAAAACATCAGAATTTCTAGCAAAAATATGAAAACCCTTAAAACTAGAAGCAATTTCTACATATTTGATATCACGGTGTCGGGAATTTAATTTCTAGCGCATTTCCGAAGACCTTTTCGAAAAATATTCAAAATTGCCTGAGAAATCAGGGAAAATATGGAAATTTAATGAGATTCAATACAAAACATCAGAATTTGTAGCAAAAATATGAAAACCCTTAAAACTAGAAGCAATTCCCACATATTTGGTATCTCCGTGTCGGGAATTTAATTTCTAGCGCATTTCCGAAGACCTTTTCGAAAAATATTCAAAATTGCCCAAGAAATCAGGGCAAATATGGATATTTAATGAGATTCAATACAAAACATCACAATTGGTAGCAACATTTTGAAAACCATTAAAATTGAAAGCAATTCCCACATATTTGGTATCTTCTTCCCGGGAATTTAATTTCTAGCGCATTTCCGAAGACCTTTTCGAAAAGTATTCTAAATTGCCCGAGAAATCAGGGAAGATATGGAAATGTAATGAGATTCAATACAAAATATCAGAATTTGTAGCAAAAATATGAAAACCCTTAAAACTAAAAGCAATTCCCACATATTTGGTATCTCCGTGCCGGGAATTCAATTTCTAGCGCATTTCCGAAGACCTTTTCGAAAAATATTCAAAATTGCCCGAGAAATCAGGGAAAATATGGAAATTTAATGAGATTCAATACAAAACATCAGAATTTCTAGCAAAAATATGAAAACCCTTAAAACTAGAAGCAATTCCTACATATTTGATATCACGGTGTCGGGAATTTAATTTCTAGCGCATTTCCGAAGACCTTTTCGAAAAATATTCTAAATTGCCCGAGAAATCAGGGAAAATATGGAAATTTAATGAGATGCAATGCAAAACATCAGAATTAGTAGCAAAAATATGTAAACCCTTAAAACTAGAAGAAATTCCCACATATTTGATATCTCCGTGTCGGGAATTTAATTTCTAGCGCATTTCCGAAGACCTTTTCGAAAAATATTCAAAATTGCCCGAGAAATCAGGGAAAATATAGAAATTTAATGTGATTCAATACAAAACCTTAGAATTTGTAGCACAAATATGAAAACCCTTAAAACTAGAAGCAATTCCCACATATTTGGTATCTCCGTGTCGGGAATTTAATTTCTAGCGTATTTCCGAAGACCTTTTCGAAAAATATTCAAATTTGCCCGAGAAATCAGGGAAAATATGGATATTTAATGAGATTCAATACAAAACATCAGAATTTGTAGCAAAATTATGAAAACCTTTAAAACTGAAAGCAATGCCTACATATTTGGTATCCCCATGCCGGGAATTTAATTTCTAGCGCATTTCCGAAGACCTTTTCGAAAAATATTCAAAATTGCCCGAGAAATCAGGGAAAATATGGAAATTTAATGAGATTCAATACAAAACATCAGAATTTGTAGCAAAAATATGAATATCCTTAAAACTGGAAGCAATTCCCACATACTTGGTATCTCCGTGCCGGGAATTCAATTTCTAGCGCATTTCCGAATATTTTTCGAAAAATATTCAAAATTGCCCGAGAAATCAAGGAAAAATATGGAAATGTAATGAGATTCAATACAAAACATCAGAATTTGTAGCAAAAATATGAAAACCCTTAAAACTGAAAGCAATCCCCACATATTTCGTATCTCCGTGTAGGGAATTTAATTTCTAGCGCATTTCCGAAGACCTTTTCGAAAAATATTCAAAATTGCCCGAAAAATCAGGGAAAATATGGAAATTTAATGAGATTCAATACAAAACATCAGAATTTGTAGCAAAAATATGAAAACCCTTAAAACTAGAAGCAATTCCCACATACTTGGTATCTCCGTGCTGGGAATTTAATTTCTAGCGCATTTCCGAAGACTTTTTCGAAAAATATTCAAAATTGCCCGAGAAATCAGAGAAAATATGGAAATTTAATGAGATTCAATACAAAACATTAGAATTTGTAGCAAAAATATGAAAACCATTAAAACTAGAAGCAATTCCCACATATTTGGTATCTCCGTGTCGGGAATTTAATTTCTAGCGCATTTCCGAAGACCTTTTCGAAAAATATTCAAAATTGCCCGAAAAATCAGGGAAAATATGGAAATTTAATGAGATTCAATACAAAACATCAGAATTTGTAGCAAAAATATGAAAACCCTTAAAACTAGAAGCAATTCCCACATACTTGGTATCTCCGTGCTGGGAATTTAATTTCTAGCGCATTTCCGAAGACTTTTTCGAAAAATATTCAAAATTGCCCGAGAAATCAGGGAAAATATGGAAATTTAATGAGATTCAATACAAAACATTAGAATTTGTAGCAAAAATATGAAAACCATTAAAACTAGAAGCAATTCCCACATATTTGGTATGTCCGTGCCGGGAATTTAATTTATTGCGCATTTCCGAAGACTTTTTCGAAAAATATTCAAAATTGCCCGAGAAATCAGGGAAAATATGGATATTTAATGAGATTCAATACAAAACATCAGAATTTGTAGCAAAAATATGAATACCCTTAAAACTGGAAGTAATTCCCACATATTTGGTATCTCCGTCCCGGGAATTCAATTTCTAGCGCATTTCCGAAGACCTTTTCGTAAAATATTCAAAATTGCCCGAGAAATCAGGGAAAATATGAATATTTAATGAGATTCAATACAAAACATCAGAATTAGTAGCAAAAATATGAAAACCCTTAAAACTGGAAGCAATCCCCACATATTTTGTATGTCTGTGTCGGGAATTTAATTTCTAGCGCATTTCCGAAGACCTTTTCGAACAATATTCAAAATTGCCCGAGAAATCAGGGAAAATATGGAAATTTAATGAGATTCAATACAAAACATCAGAATTTCTAGCAAAAATATGAAAACCCTTAAAACTAGAAGCAATTCCTACATATTTGATATCACGGTGTCGGGAATTTAATTTCTAGCGCATTTCCGAAGACCTTTTCGAAAAATATTCTAAATTGCCCGAGAAATCAGGGAAAATATGGAAATTTAATGAGATTCAATGCAAAACATCAGAATTTGTAGCAAAAATATGAAAACCCTTAAAACTAGAAGAAATTCCCACATATTTGATATCTCCGTGTCGGGAATTTAATTTCTAGCGCATTTCCGAAGACCTTTTCGAAAAATATTCAAAATTGCCCGAGAAATCAGGGAAAATATAGAAATTTAATGTGATTCAATACAAAACCTTAGAATTTGTAGCACAAATATGAAAACCCTTAAAACTAGAAGCAATTCCCACATATTTGGTATCTCCGTGTCGGGAATTTAATTTCTAGCGTATTTCCGAAGACCTTTTCGAAAAATATTCAAATTTGCCCGAGAAATCAGGGAAAATATGGATATTTAATGAGATTCAATACAAAACATCAGGATTTGTAGCAAAATTATGAAAACCTTTAAAACTGAAAGCAATTCCTACATATTTGGTATCCCCATGCCGGGAATTTAATTTCTAGCGCATTTCCGAAGACCTTTTCGAAAAATATTCAAAATTGCCCGAGAAATCAGGGAAAATATGGAAATTTAATGAGATTCAATACAAAACATCAGAATTTGTAGCAAAAATATGAATATCCTTAAAACTGGAAGCAATTCCCACATACTTGGTATCTCCGTGCCGGGAATTCAATTTCTAGCGCATTTCCGAAGACTTTTTCGAAAAATATTCAAAATTGCCTGAGAAATCAAGGAAAATATGCATATTTAATGAGATTCAATACAAAACATCAGAATTTGTAGCAAAAATATGAAAACCCTTAAAACTGAAAGCAATCCCCACATATTTCGTATCTCCGTGTCGGGAATTTAATTTCTAGCGCATTTCCGAAGACCTTTTCGAAAAATATTCAAAACTGCCCGAAAAATCAGGGAAAATATGGAAATTTAATGAGATTCAATACAAAACATCAAAATTTGTAGCAAAAATATGAAAACCCTTAAAACTAGAAGCAATTCCCACATACTTGGTATCTCCGTGCTGGGAATTTAATTTCTAGCGCATTTCCGAAGACTTTTTCGAAAAATATTCAAAATTGCCCGAGAAATCAGGGAAAATATGGAAATTTAATGAGATTCAATACAAAACATTAGAATTTGTAGCAAAAATATGAAAACCATTAAAACTAGAAGCAATTCCCACATAGTTGGTATGTCCGTGTCGGGAATTTAATTTCTAGCGCATTTCCGAAGACCTTTTCGAAAAATATTCAAAATTGCCCGAAAAATCAGGGAAAATATGGAAATTTAATGAGATTCAATACAAAACATCAGAATTTGTAGCAAAAATATGAAAACCCTTAAAACTAGAAGCAATTCCCACATACTTGGTATCTCCGTGCTGGGAATTTAATTTCTAGCGCATTTCCGAAGACTTTTTCGAAAAATATTCAAAATTGCCCGAGAAATCAGGGAAAATATGGAAATTTAATGAGATTCAATACAAAACATTAGAATTTGTAGCAAAAATATGAAAACCATTAAAACTAGAAGCAATTCCCACATATTTGGTATGTCCGTGCCGGGAATTTAATTTATTGCGCATTTCCGAAGACTTTTTCGAAAAATATTCAAAATTGCCCGAGAAATCAGGGAAAATATGGATATTTAATGAGATTCAATACAAAACATCAGAATTTGTAGCAAAAATATGAATACCCTTAAAACTGGAAGTAATTCCCACATATTTGGTATCTCCGTCCCGGGAATTCAATTTCTAGCGCATTTCCGAAGACCTTTTCGAAAAATATTCAAAATTGCCCGAGAAATCAGGGAAAATATGAATATTTAATGAGATTCAATACAAAACATCAGAATTAGTAGCAAAAATATGAAAACCCTTAAAACTGGAAGCAATCCCCACATATTTTGTATGTCTGTGTCGGGAATTTAATTTCTAGCGCATTTCCGAAGACCTTTTCGAACAATATTCAAAATTGCCCGAGAAATCAGGGAAAATATGGAAATTTAATGAGATTCAATGCAAAACATCAGAATTTGTAGCAAAAATATGAAAACCCTTAAAACTAGAAGCAATTCCCACATATTTGATATCTCCGTGCCGGGAATTCAATTTCTAGCGCATTTCCGAAGACCTTTTCGAAAAATATTCAAAATTGCCCGAGAAGTCAGGGAAAATATGGATATTTAATGAGATTCAATACAAAACATCAGAATTTGTAGCAAAAATATGAAAACCGTTAAAACTGAAAGCAATCCCGACATATTTCGTATCTCCGTGTCGGGAAATTTAATTTCTAGCGCATTTCCGAAGACCTTTTCGAAAAATATTCAAATTTGCCCGAGAAATCAGGGAAAATATGGAAATTTAATGAGATTCAATGCAAAACATCAGAATTTGTAGCAAAAATATGAAAACCCTTAAAACTAGAAGAAATTCCCTCATATTTGATATCTCCGTGTCGGGAATTTAATTTCTAGCGCATTTCCGAAGACCTTTTCGAAAAATATTCAAAATTGCCCGAGAAATCAGGGAAAATATAGAAATTTAATGTGATTCAATACAAAACCTTAGTATTTGTAGCACAAATATGAAAACCCTTAAAACTAGAAGCAATTCCCACATATTTGGTATCTCCGTGTCGGGAATTTAATTTCTAGCGTATTTCCGAAGACCTTTTCGAAAAATATTCAAATTTGCCCGAGAAATCAGGGAAAATATGGATATTTAATGAGATTCAATACAAAACATCAGAATTTGTAGCAAAATTATGAAAACCTTTAAAACTGAAAGCAATTCCTACATATTTGGTATCCCCATGCCGGGAATTTAATTTCTAGCGCATTTCCGAAGACCTTTTCGAAAAATATTCAAAATTCCCCGAGAAATCAGGGAAAATATGGAAATTTAATGAGATTCAATACAAAACATCAGAATTTGTAGCAAAAATATGAATATCCTTAAAACTGGAAGCAATTCCCACATACTTGGTATCTCCGTGCCGGGAATTCAATTTCTAGCGCATTTCCGAAGACTTTTTCGAAAAATATTCAAAATTGCCCGAGAAATCAAGGAAAATATGCATATTTAATGAGATTCAATACAAAACATCAGAATTTGTAGCAAAAATATGAAAGCCCTTAAAACTGAAAGCAATCCCCACATATTTCGTATCTCCGTGTCGGGAATTTAATTTCTAGCGCATTTCCGAAGACCTTTTCGAAAAATATTCAAAATTGCCCGAAAAATCAGGGAAAATATGGAAATTTAATGAGATTCAATACAAAACATCAGAATTTGTAGCAAAAATATGAAAACCCTTAAAACTAGAAGCAATTCCCACATACTTGGTATCTCCGTGCTGGGAATTTAATTTCTAGCGCATTTCCGAAGACTTTTTCGAAAAATATTCAAAATTGCCCGAGAAATCAGGGAAAATATGGAAATTTAATGAGATTCAATACAAAACATTAGAATTTGTAGCAAAAATATGAAAACCATTAAAACTAGAAGCAATTCCCACATATTTGGTATGTCCGTGCCGGGAATTTAATTTATTGCGCATTTCCGAAGACTTTTTCGAAAAATATTCAAAATTGCCCGAGAAATCAGGGAAAATATGGATATTTAATGAGATTCAATACAAAACATCAGAATTTGTAGCAAAAATATGAATACCCTTAAAACTGGAAGTGATTCCCACATATTTGGTATCTCCGTCCCGGGAATTCAATTTCTAGCGCATTTCCGAAGACCTTTTCGAAAAATATTCAAAATTGCCCGAGAAATCAGGGAAAATATGAATATTTAATGAGATTCAATACAAAACATCAGAATTAGTAGCAAAAATATGAAAACCCTTAAAACTGGGAGCAATCCCCACATATTTTGTATGTCTGTGTCGGGAATTTAATTTCTAGCGCATTTCCGAAGACCTTTTCGAACAATATTCAAAATTGCCTGAGAAATCAGGGAAAATATGGAAATTTAATGAGATTCAATACAAAACATCAGAATTTGTAGCAAAAATATGAAAACCCTTAAAACTGAAAGCAATTCCCACATATTTGGTATCTCCGTGTCGGGAATTTAATTTCTAGCGCATTTCCGAAGACCTTTTCGAAAAATATTCAAAATTGCCCGAGAAATCAGGGAAAATATGGATATTTAATGAGATTCAATACAAAACATCACAATTTGTAGCAAAATTATGAAAACCATTAAAATTGAAATCAATGTCCACATATGTGGTATCTCCGTCCCGGAAATTTAATTTCTAGCGCATTCCCGAAGACCTTTTCGAAAAATATTTAAAATTGCCCGAGAAATTAGGGAAAATATGGAAATGTAATGAGATTCAATACAAAACATCAGAATTTGTAGCAAAAATATGAAAACCCTTAAAACTAAAAGCAATTCCCACATATTTGGTATCTCCGTGCCGGGAATTCAATTTCTAGCGCATTTCCGAAGACCTTTTCGAAAAATATTCAAAATTGCCCGAGAAGTCAGGGAAAATATGGATATTTAATGAGATTCAATACAAAACATCAGAATTTGTAGCAAAAATATGAAAACCCTTAAAACTGAAAGCAATCCCGACATATTTCGTATCTTCGTGTCGGGAATTCAATTTCTAGCGCATTTCCGAAGACCTTTTCGAAAAATATTCAAAATTGCCCGAGAAATCAGGGAAAATATGGAAATTTAATGAGATTCAATACAAAACATTAGAATTTGTAGCAAAAATATGGAAACCCTTAAAACTAGAAGCAATTGCCACATATTTGGTATCTCCGTGCCGGGAATTTAATTTCTAGCGCATTTCCGAAGACTTTTTCGAAAAATATACAAAATTGCCCGAGCAATCAGGGAAAATATGGAAATTGAATGAGATTCAATACAAAACATCAGAATTTGTAGCAAAAATATGAAAACCCTTAAAACTGAAAGCAATTCCCACATATTTGGTATCTCCGTGTCGGGAATTTAATTTCTAGCGCATTTCCGAAGACCTTTTCGAAAAATATTCAAAATTGCCCGAGAAATCAGGGAAAATATGGAAATTTAATGAGATTCAATACAAAACATTAGAATTTGTAGCAAAAATATGGAAACCCTTAAAACTAGAAGCAATTGCCACATATTTGGTATCTCCGTGCCGGGAATTTAATTTCTAGCGCATTTCCGAAGACTTTTTCGAAAAATATACAAAATTGCCCGAGCAATCAGGGAAAATATGGAAATTTAATGAGATTCTGTATATGGAAATTTAATGAGAATTTGTAGCAAAAATATGAAAACCCTTAAAACTGAAAGCAATTCCCACATATTTGGTATCTCCGTGTCGGGAATTTAATTTCTAGCGTATTTCCGAAGACCTTTTCGAAAAATATTCAAATTTGCCCGAGAAATCAGGGAAAATATGGATATTTAATGAGATTCAATACAAAACATCAGAATTTGTAGCAAAATTATGAAAACCATTAAAACTGAAAGCAATTCCTACATATTTGGTATCCCCATGCCGGTAATTTAATTTCTAGCGCATTTCCGAAAACCGTTTCGAAAAATATTCAAAATTGCCCGAGAAATCAGGGAAAATATGCATATTTAATGAGATTCAATACAAAACATCAGAATTTGTAGCAAAAATATGAAAACCCTTAAAACTGAAAGCAATCCCCACATATTTCGTATCTCCGTGTCGGGAATTTAATTTCTAGCGCATTTCCGAAGACCTTTTCGAAAAATATTCAAAACTGCCCGAAAAATCAGGGAAAATATGGAAATTTAATGAGATTCTGTATATGGAAATTTAATGAGAATTTGTAGCAAAAATATGAAAACCCTTAAAACTGAAAGCAATTCCCACATATTTGGTATCTCCGTGTCGGGAATTTAATTTCTAGCGTATTTCCGAAGACCTTTTCGAAAAATATTCAAATTTGCCCGAGAAATCAGGGTAAATATGGATATTTAATGAGATTCAATACAAAACATCAGAATTTGTAGCAAAATTATGAAAACCATTAAAACTGAAAGCAATTCCTACATATTTGGTATCCCCATGCCGGTAATTTAATTTCTAGCGCATTTCCGAAAACCGTTTCGAAAAATATTCAAAATTGCCCGAGAAATCAGGGAAAATATGCATATTTAATGAGATTCAATACAAAACATCAGAATTTGTAGCAAAAATATGAAAACCCTTAAAACTGAAAGCAATCCCCACATATTTCGTATCTCCGTGTCGGGAATTTAATTTCTAGCGCATTTCCGAAGACCTTTTCGAAAAATATTCAAAACTGCCCGAAAAATCAGGGAAAATATAGAAATTTAATGAGATTCTGTATATGGAAATTTAATGAGAATTTGTAGCAAAAATATGAAAACCCTTAAAACTGAAAGCAATTCCCACATATTTGGTATCTCCGTGTCGGGAATTTAATTTCTAGCGTATTTCCGAAGACCTTTTCGAAAAATATTTAAATTTGCCCGAGAAATCAGGGTAAATATGGATATTTAATGAGATTCAATACAAAACATCAGAATTTGTAGCAAAATTATGAAAACCATTAAAACTGAAAGCAATTCCTACATATTTGGTATCCCCATGCCGGTAATTTAATTTCTAGCGCATTTCCGAAAACCGTTTCGAAAAATATTCAAAATTGCCCGAGAAATCAGGGAAAATATGCATATTTAATGAGATTCAATACAAAACATCAGAATTTGTAGCAAAAATATGAATATCCTTAAAACTGGAAGCAATTCCCACATACTTGGTATCCCCGTGCCGGGAATTCAATTTCTAGCGCATTTTCGAAGACTTTTTCGAAAAATATTCAAAATTGCCCGAGAAATCAAGGAAAATATGCATATTTAATGAGATTCAATACAAAACATCAGAATTTGTAGCAAAAATATGAAAACCCTTAAAACTGAAAGCAATCCCCACATATTTCGTATCTCCGTGTCGGGAATTTAATTTCTAGCGCATTTCCGAAGACCTTTTCGAAAAATATTCAAAACTGCCCGAAAAATCAGGGAAAATATGGAAATTTAATGAGATTCAATACAAAACATCAGAATTTGTAGCAAAAATATGAAAACCCTTAAAACTAGAAGCAATTCCCACATACTTGGTATCTCCGTGCTGGGAATTTAATTTGTAGCGCATTTCCGAAGACTTTTTCGAAAAATATTCAAAATTGCCCGAGAAATCAGGGAAAATATGGAAATTTAATGAGATTCAATACAACACATTAGAATTTGTAGCAAAAATATGAAAACCATTAAAACTAGAAGCAATTCCCACATACTTGGTATCTCCGTGCTGGGAATTTAATTGCTAGCGCATTTCCGAAAACCGTTTCGAAAAATATTCAAAATTGCCCGAGAAATCAGGGAAAATATGGATATTTAATGAGATTCAATACAAAACATCAGAATTTGTAGCAAAAATATGAATATCCTTAAAACTGGAAGCAATTCCCACATATTTGGTATGTCCGTGCCGGGAATTTAATTTCTAGCGCATTTCCGAAGACTTTTTCGAAAAATATTCAAAATTGCCCGAGAAATCAGGGAAAATATGGATATTTAATGAGATTCAATACAAAACATCAGAATTTGTAGCAAAAATATGAATACCCTTAAAACTGGAAGTAATTCCCACATATTTGGTATCTCCGTCCCGGGAATTCAATTTCTAGCGCATTTCCGAAGACCTTTTCGAAAAATATTCAAAATTGCTCGAGAAATCAGGGAAAATATGAATATTTAATGAGATTCAATACAAAACATCAGAATTAGTAGCAAAAATATGAAAACCCTTAAAACTGGAAGCAATCCCCACATATTTTGTATGTCCGTGTCGGGAATTTAATTTCTAACGAATTTCCGAAGACCTTTTCGAAAAATATTCAAAATTGCCCGAGAAATCAGGGAAAATATGGAAATTTAATGAGATTCAATACAAAACATCAGAATTTGTAGCAAAAATATGAAAACCCTTAAAACTAAAAGCAATTCCCACATATGTGGTATCTCCGTGTCGGGAATTTAATTTCTAGCGCATTTCCGAAGACCTTTTCGAAAAATATTCAAAATTGCCCGAGAAATCAGGGAAAATATGGATATTTAATGAGATTCAATACAAAACATCAGAATTTGTAGCAAAAATATGAAAACCATTAAAATTGAAATCAATGTCCACATATGTGGTATCTCCGTCTCGGAAATTTAATTTCTAGCGCATTCCCGAAGACCTTTTCGAAAAATATTTAAAATTGCCCGAGAAATTAGGGAAAATATGGAAATGTAATGAGATTCAATACAAAACATTAGAATTTGTAGCAAAAATATGAAAACCCTTAAAACTAAAAGCAATTCCCACATATTTGGTATATCCGTGCCGGGAATTCAATTTCTAGCGCATTTCCGAAGACCTTTCGAAAAATATTCAAAATTGCCCGAGAAGTCAGATAAAATATGGATATTTAATGAGATTCAATACAAAACATCAGAATTTGTAGCAAAAATATGAAAACCCTTAAAACTGAAAGCAATCCCGACATATTTCGTATCTTCGTGTCGGGAATTCAATTTCTAGCGCATTTCCGAAGACCTTTTCGAAAAATATTCAAAATTGCCCGAGAAATCAGGGAAAATATGGAAATTTAATGAGATTCAATACAAAACATTAGAATTTGTAGCAAAAATATGGAAACCCTTAAAACTAGAAGCAATTGCCACATATTTGGTATCTCCGTGTCGGGAATTTAATTTCTAGCGCATTTCCGAAGACCTTTTCGAAAAATATTCAAAATTGCCCGAGAAATCAGGGAAAATATGGAAATTTAATGAGATTCAATACAAAACATCAGAATTTGTAGCAAAAATATGAAAACCCTAAAAACTAGAAGCAATTCCCACATATTTGGTATCTCCGTGCCGGGAATTTAATTTCTAGCGCATTTCCGAAGACCTTTTCGGAAAATATTCAAAATTGCCCGAGAAATCAGGGAAAATATGGAAATTTAATGAGATTCAATACAAAACATCAGAATTTGTAGCAAAAATATGAAAACCCTAAAAACTAGAAGCAATTCCAACATATTTGCTATCTCCGTGCCGGGAATTTAATTTCTAGCGCATTTCCGAAGACCTTTTTGGAAAATATTCAAAATTGCTAGAGAAATCAGGGTAAATATGGAAATTTAATGAGATTCAATATAAAACATCAGAATTTGTAGCAAAAATATGAAAACCCTTAAAAGAAGACCTTTTCGGAAAATATTCAAAATTGCCCGAGAAATCACGGAAAATATGGATATTTAATGAGATTCAATACAAAACATCAGAATTTGTAGCAAAAATATGAAAACCCTAAAAACTAGAAGCAATTCCCACATATTTGCTATCTCCGTGCCGGGAATTTAATTTCTTGCGCATTTCCGAATACCTTTTCGGAAATTATTCAAAATTGCCCGAGAAATCAGGGAAAATATGGAAATTTAATGAGATTCAATGCAAAACATCAGAATTTGTAGCACAAATATGAAAACCCTTAAAACTGAAAGCAATCGCCACATATTTCGTATCTCCGTGTAGTGAATTTAATTTCTAGTGCATTTCCGAAGACCTTTTCGAAAAATATTCAAAATTGCCCGAGAAATCAGGGAAAATATGGAAATTTAATGAGATTCAATGCAAAACATCAGATTTTGTAGCAAAAATATGAAAACCCTTAAAACTAGAAGTAATTCCCACATATTTGGTATCTCCGTGCCGGGAATTTAATTTCCAGCGCATTTCCGAAGACCTTTTCGAAAAATGTTCAAAATTGCCCGAGAAATCAGGGAAATAATGAAAATTTAATGAGATTCAATACAAAACATCAGAATTTGTAGCAAAAATATGAAAACCCTTAAAACTAGAAGCAATTCCCACATATTTGGTATCTCCGTCTCGGGAATTTAATTTCTAGCGCATTTCCGAAGACTTTTTCGAAAAATATTCAAAATTGCCTGAGAAATTAGGGAAAATATGGATATTTAATGAGATTCAATACAAAACATCAGAATTTGTAGCAAAAATATGAAAACCCTTAAAACTAGAAGTAATTCCCACATATTTGGTATCTCCGTGCCGGGAATTTAATTTCCAGCGCATTTCCGAAGACCTTTTCGAAAAATGTTCAAAATTGCCCGAGAAATCAGGGAAATAATGAAAATTTAATGAGATTCAATACAAAACATCAGAATTTGTAGCAAAAATATGAAAACCCTAAAAAGTAGAAGCAATTCCCACATATTTGGTATATCCGTGCCGGGAATTTAATTTCTAGCGCATTTCCGAAGACCTTTTCGAAAAATATTCAAAATTGCCCGAGAAATCAGGGAAAATATGGAAATTTAATGAGATCCAACACAAAACATCAGAATTTGTAGCACAAATATGAAAACCCTTAAAACTGAAAGCAATCCCCACATATTTCGTATCTCAGTGCCGGGAATTTAATTTCTAGCGCATTTCCGAAGACCTTTTCGAAAAATATTCAAAATTGCCTGAGAAATCAGGGAAAATATGGAAATTTAATGAGATTCAATACAAAACATCAGAATTTGTAGCAAAAATATGAAAACCCTTAAAAGTAGAAGCAATTCCCACATATTTGGTATCTCCGTGTCGGGAATTTAATTTCTAGCGCATTTCCGAAGACTTTTTCGAAAAATATTCAAAATTGCCCGAGAAATCAGGGAAAATATGGAAATTTAATGAGATTCAACACAAAACTTCAGAATTTGTAGCAAAAATATGAAAACACTTAAACTAGAAGCAATTCCCACATATTTGGTATCCCCGTGCCGGGAATTTAATTTCTAGCGCATTTCCGAATACCTTTTCGAAAAATATTCAAAATTGCCCGAGAAATCAGGGAAAATATGGAAATTTAATGAGATTCAATACAAAACATCAGAATTTGTAGCAAAAATATGAAAACCCTTAAAACTACAAGCAATTCCCACATATTTGGTATTTCCGTGTCGGGAATTTAATTTCTAGCGCATTTCCGAAGACCTGTTCGAAAAATATTCAAAATTTCCCGAGAAATCATGGAAAATATGGAAATTTAATGAGATTCAACACAAAACTTCAGAATTTGTAGCACAAATATGAAAACCCTTAAAACTGAAAGCAATCCCCACATATTTCGTATCTCAGTGCCGGGAATTTAATTTCTAACGCATTTCCGAAGACCTTTTCGAAAAATATTCAAAATTGCCCGAGAAATCAGGGAAAATATGGAAATTTAATGAGATTCAATACAAAACATCAGAATTTGTAGCAAAAATATGAAAACCCTTAAAACTAGAAGCAATGCCCACATATTTGGTATCTCCGTGCCGGGAATTTAATTTCTTGCGCATTTCCGAAGACCTTTTCGGAAAATATTCAAAATTGCCCGAGAAATCAGGAAAAATATGGAAATTTAATGAGATTCAATACAAAACATCAGAATTTGTAGCACAAATATGAAAACCCTTAAAACTGAAAGCAATCGCCACATATTTCGTATCTCCGTGTAGTGAATTTAATTTCTAGCGCATTTCCGAAGACCTTTTCGAAAAATATTCAAAATTGCCCGAGAAATCATGGAAAATATGGAAATTTAATGAGATTCAATACAAAACATCAGAATTTGTAGCAAAAATATGAAAACCCTTAAAACTAGTAGCAATTCCCACATATTTGGTATCTCCGTGTCGGGAATTTAATTTCTAGCGCATTTCCGCAGACCTTTTCGAAAAATATTCAAAATTGCCTGAGAAATCAGGGAAAATATGGATATTTAATGAGATTCAATACAAAACATCAGAATTTGTAGCAAAAATATGAAAACCCTTAAAACTAGAAGTAATTCCCACATATTTTGTATCTCCGTGCCGGAAATTTAATTTCTAGCGCATTTCCGAAGACCTTTCCGAAAAATGTTCAAAATTGCCCGAGAAAACAGGGAAAAAATGGAAATTTAATGAGATTCAATACAAAACATCAGAATTTGTAGCAAAAATATGAAAACCCTAAAAACTAGAAGCAATTCCCACATATTTGGTATATCCGTGCCAGGAATTTAATTTCTAGCGCATTTCCGAAGACCTTTTCGAAAAATATTCAAAATTGCCCGAGAAATCAGGGAAAATATGGAAATTTAATGAGATTCAATACGAAACATCAGAATTTGTAGCAAAAATATGAAAACCCTAAAAACTAGAAGCAATTCCCACATATTTGGTATCTCCGTGCCGGGAGTTTAATTTTTAGCGCATTTCCGAAGACCTTTCCGAAAAATGTTCAAAATTGCCCGAGAAATCAGGGAAAAAATGGAAATTTAACAAGATTCAATACAAAACATCAGAATTTGTTGCAAAAATATGAAAACCCTAAAAACTAGAAGCAATTCCCACATATTTGGTATATCCGTGCCGGGAATTTAATTTCTAGCGCATTTCCGAAGACCTTTTCGAAAAATATTCAAAATTGCCCGAGAAATCAGGGAAAATACGGAAATTTAATGAGATTCAATACAAAACATCAGAATTTGTAGCAAAAATATGAAAACCCTTAAAACTAGAAGCAATTCCCACATATTTGGTACCTCCGTGCCGGGAGTTTAATTTTTAGCGCATTTCCGAAGACCTTTTCGGAAAATATTCAAAATTTCCCGAGAAATCAGGGAAAATATGGAAATTTAATGAGATTCTATACAAAACATCAGAATTTGTAGCAAAAATATGAAAACCCTAAAAACTAGAAGCAATTCCCACATATTTGGTATCTCCGTGCCGGGAATTTAATTTCTAGCGCATTTCCGAAGACCTTTTCGGAAAATATTCAAAATTGCCCGAGAAATCAGGGAAAATATGGAAATTTAATGAGATTCAATACAAAACATCAGAATTTGTAGCAAAAATATGAAAACCCTTAAAACTAGAACCAATTCCCACATATTTGGTATCTCCGTGCCGGGAATTTAATTTCTAGTGCATTTCCGAAGACCTTTTCGGAAAACATTCAAAATTGCCCGAGAAATCAGGGAAAATATGGAGTTTTAATGAGATTCAATACAAAACATCAGAATTTGTAGCAAAAATATGAAAACCCTTAAAACTAGAAGCAATTCCCACATATTTGGTATCTCCGTGTCGGGAATTTAATTTCTAGCGCATTTCCGAAGACCCTTTCGAAAAATATTCAAAATTGCCCGAGAAATTAGGGAAAATATGGAAATTTAATGAGATTCAATACAAAACATCAGAACTTGTAGCAAAAATATGAAAACCCTTAAAACTAGAACCAATTTCCACATATTTGGTATCTCCGTGCCGGGAATTTAATTTCTAGCGCATTTCCGAAGACCTTTTCGGAAAACATTCAAAATTGCCCGAGAAATCAGGGAAAATATGGAAATTTAATGAGATTCAATACAAAACATCAGAATTTGTAGCACAAATATGAATACCCTTAAAACTGAAAGCAATTCCCACATATTTGGTATCTCCGTGCCGGGAATTTAATTTCTAGCGCATTTCCGAAGACCTTTTCGGAAAACATTCAAAATTGCCCGAGAAATCAGGGAAAATATGGAAATTTAATGAGATTCAATACAAAACATCAGAATTTGTAGCACAAATATGAAAACCCTTAAAACTGAAAGCAATTCCCACATATTTGGTATCTCCGTGCCGTGAATTTAAGTTCTAGCGCATTTCCGAAGATCTTTTCGAAAAATATTCAAAATTGCCCGAGAAATCAGGGAAAATATGGAAATTTAATGAGATTCAATACAAAACATCAGAATTTGTAGCAAAAATATGAAAACCCTTAAAACTAGAACCAATTCCCACATATTTGGTATCTCCGTGCCGGGAGTTTAATTTTTAGCGCATTTCCGATGACCTTTTCGAAAAATATTCAAAATTTCCCGAGAAATCAGGGAAAATATGGAAATTTAATGAGATTCAATACAAAACATCAGAATTTGTAGCAAAAATATGAAAACCCTAAAAACTAGAAGCAATTCCCACATATTTGGTATCTCCGTCCCGGGAATTTAATTTCTAGGGCATTTCCGAAGACCTTTTCGGAAAATATTCAAAATTGCTTGAGAAATTAGGGTAAATATGGAAATTTAATGAGATTCAATACAAAACATCAGAATTTATAGCAAAAATATGAAAACCCTTAAAACTAGAAGCAATTCCCACATATTTGGTATCTCCGTGCCGGGAATTTAATTTCTAGCGCATTTCCGAAGACCTATTCGGAAAATATTCAAAATTGCTTGAGAAATCAGGGTAAATATGGAAATTTAATGAGATTCAATACAAAACATCAGAATTTGTAGCAAAAATATGAAAACCATTAAAAGAAGACCTTTTCGGAAAATATTCAAAATTGCCCGAGAAATCAGGGAAAATATGGATATTTAATGAGATTCAATACAAAACATCAGAATTTGTAGCAAAAATATGAAAACCCTAAAAACTAGAAGCAATTCCCACATATTTGCTATCTCCGTGCCGGGAATTTAATTTCTTGCGCATTTCCGAATACCTTTTCGGAAATTATTCAAAATTGCCCGAGAAATCAGGGAAAATATGGAAATTTAATGAGATTCAATACAAAACATCAGAATTTGTAGCACAAATATAAAAACCCTTAAAACTGAAAGCAATCGCCACATATTTCGTATCTTCGTGTAGTGAATGTAATTTCTAGCGCATTTCCGAAGACCTTTTCGAAAAATATTCATAATTGGCCGAGAAATCAGGGAAAATATGGAAATTTAATGAGATTCAATTCAAAACATCAGAATTTGTAGCAAAAATATGAAAACCCTTAAAACTAGAAGCAATTCCCACATATTTGGTATCTCCGTGTCGGGAATTTAATTTCTAGCGCATTTCCGAAGACCTTTTCGAAAAATATTCAAAATTGCTTGAGAAATCAGGGTAAATATGGAAATTTAATGAGATTCAATACAAAACATCAGAATTTGTAGCAAAAATATGAAAACCCTTAAAAGAAGACCTTTTCGGAAAATATTCAAAATTGCCCGAGAAATCAGGGAAAATATGGATATTTAATGAGATTCAATACAAAACATCAGAATTTGTAGCAAAAATATGAAAACCCTAAAAACTAGAAGCAATTCCCACATATTTGCTATCTCCGTGCCGGGAATTTAATTTCTTGCGCATTTCCGAATACCTTTTCGGAAATTATTCAAAATTGCCCGAGAAATCAGGGAAAATATGGAAATTTAATGAGATTCAATACAAAACATCAGAATTTGTAGCACAAATATGAAAACCCTTAAAACTGAAAGCAATCGCCACATATTTCGTATCTCCGTGTAGTGAATTTAATTTCTAGCGCATTTCCGAAGACCTTTTCGAAAAATATTCAAAATTGCCCGAGAAATCAGGGAAAATATGGAAATTTAATGAGATTCAATACAAAACATCAGAATTTGTAGCAAAAATATGAAAACCCTTAAAACTAGAAGCAATTCCCACATATTTGGTATCTCCGTGTCGGGAATTTAATTTCTAGCGCATTTCCGAAGACCTTTTCGAAAAATATTCAAAATTGCCTGAGAAATCAGGGAAAATATGGATATTTAATGAGATTCAATACAAAACATCAGAATTTGTAGCAAAAATATGAAAACCCTTAAAACTAGAAGTAATTCCCACATATTTGGTATCTCCGTGCCGGGAATTTAATTTCTAGCGCATTTCCGAAGACCTTTTCGAAAAATGTTCAAAATTGCCAGAGAAATCAGGGAAAAAATGGAAATTTAATGAGATTCAATACAAAACATCAGAATTTGTAGCAAAAATATGAAAACCCTTAAAACTAGAAGCAATTCCCACATATTTGGTATGTCCGTGCCGGGAGTCTAATTTTTAGCGCATTTCCGAAGACCTTATCGGAAAATATTCAAAATTGCTTGAGAAATTAGGGTAAATATGGATATTTAATGAGATTCAATACAAAACATCAGAATTTGTAGCAAAAATATGAAAACCCTTAAAACTAGAAGTAATTCCCACATATTTGGTATCTCCGTGCCGGGAATTTAATTTCTAGCGCATTTCCGAAGACCTTTTCGAAAAATATTCAAAATTGCCTGAGAAATCAGGGAAAATATGGATATTTAATGAGATTCAATACAAAACATCAGAATTTGTAGCAAAAATATGAAAACCCTAAAAACTAGAAGCAATTCCCACATATTTGCTATCTCCGTGCCGGGAATTTAATTTCTTGCACATTTCCGAATACCTTTTCGGAAATTATTCAAAATTGCCCGAGAAATCAGGGAAAATATGGAAATTTAATGAGATTCAATACAAAACATCAGAATTTGTAGCACAAATATGAAAACCCTTAAAACTGAAAGCAATCGCCACATATTTCGTATCTCCGTGTAGTGAATTTAATTTCTAGCGCATTTCCGAAGACCTTTTCGAAAAATATTCAAAATTGCCCGAGAAATCAGGGAAAAAATGGAAATTTAATGAGATTCAATGCAAAACATCAGAATTTGTAGCAAAAATATGAAAACCCTTAAAACTAGAAGCAATTCCCACATATTTGGTATCTCCGTGTCGGGAATTTAATTTCTAGCGCATTTCCGAAGACCTTTTCGAAAAATATTCAAAATTGCCTGAGAAATCAGGGAAAATATGGATATTTAATGAGATTCAATACAAAACATCAGAATTTGTAGCAAAAATATGAAAACCCTTAAAACTAGAAGTAATTCCCACATATTTGGTATCTCCGTGCCGGGAATTTAATTTCTAGCGCATTTCCGAAGACCTTTTCGAAAAATGTTCAAAATTGCCCGAGAAATCAGGGAAAAAATGGAAATTTAATGAGATTCAATACAAAACATCAGAATTTGTAGCAAAAATATGAAAACCCTAAAAACTAGAAGCAATTCCCACATATTTGGTATCTCCGTGCCGGGAATTTAATTTCTAGGGCATTTCCGAAGACCTTTTCGGAAAATATTCAAAATTGCTTGAGAAATTAGGGTAAATATGGAAATTTAATGAGATTCAATACAAAACATCAGAATTTGTAGCAAAAATATGAAAACCCTTAAAACTAGAAGCAATTCCCACATATTTGGTATCTCCGTGCCGGGAATTTAATTTCTAGCGCATTTCCGAAGACCTATTCGGAAAATATTCAAAATTGCTTGAGAAATCAGGGTAAATATGGAAATTTAATGAGATTCAATACAAAACATCAGAATTTGTAGCAAAAATATGAAAACCATTAAAAGAAGACCTTTTCGGAAAATATTCAAAATTGCCCGAGAAATCAGGGAAAATAAGGATATTTAATGAGATTCAATACAAAACATCAGAATTTGTAGCAAAAATATGAAAACCCTAAAAACTAGAAGCAATTCCCACATATTTGCTATCTCCGTGCCGGGAATTTAATTTCTTGCGCATTTCCGAATACCTTTTCGGAAATTATTCAAAATTGCCCGAGAAATCAGGGAAAATATGGAAATTTAATGAGATTCAATACAAAACATCAGAATTTGTAGCACAAATATAAAAACCCTTAAAACTGAAAGCAATCGCCACATATTTCGTATCTTCGTGTAGTGAATTTAATTTCTAGCGCATTTCCGAAGACCTTTTCGAAAAATATTCAAAATTGCCGGAGAAATCAGGGAAAATATCGATATTTAATGAGATTCAATACAACACATCAGAATTTGCAGCACAAATATGAAAACCCTTAAAACTAGAAGCAATTCCCACATATTTGGTATCTCCGTGCCGTGAATTTAATTTCTAGCGCATTTCCGAAGATCTTTTCGAAAAATATTCAAAATTGCCCGAGAAATCAGGGAAAATATGGAAATTTAATGAGATTCAATACAAAACATCAGAATTTGTAGCAAAAATATGAAAACCCTTAAAACTAGAAGCAATTCCCACATATTTGGTATCTCCGTGCCGGGAGTTTAATTTTTAGCGCATTTCCGATGACCTTTTCGAAAAATATTCAAAATTTCCCGAGAAATCAGGGAAAATATGGAAATTTAATGAGATTCAATACAAAATATCAGAATTTGTAGCAAAAATATGAAAACCCTAAAAACTAGAAGCAATTCCCACATATTTGGTATCTCCGTGCCGGGAATTTAATTTCTAGGGCATTTCCGAAGACCTTTTCGGAAAATATTCAAAATTGCTTGAGAAATTAGGGTAAATATGGAAATTTAATGAGATTCAATACAAAACATCAGAATTTATAGCAAAAATATGAAAACCCTTAAAACTAGAAGCAATTCCCACATATTTGGTATCTCAGTGTCGGGAATTTAGTTTCTAGCGCATTTCCGAAGACCTTTTCGAAAAATATTCAAAATTGCTTGAGAAATCAGGGTAAATATGGAAATTTAATGAGATTCAATACAAAACATCAGAATTTGTAGCAAAAATATGAAAACCCTTAAAAGAAGACCTTTTCGGAAAATATTCAAAATTGCCCGAGAAATCAGGGAAAATATGGATATTTAATGAGATTCAATACAAAACATCAGAATTTGTAGCAAAAATATGAAAACCCTAAAAACTAGAAGCAATTCCCACATATTTGCTATCTCCGTGCCGGGAATTTAATTTCTTGCGCATTTCCGAATACCTTTTCGGAAAACATTCAAAATTGCCCGAGAAATCAGGGAAAATATGGAAATTTAATGAGATTCAATACAAAACATCAGAATTTGTAGCACAAATATGAATACCCTTAAAACTGAAAGCAATTCCCACATATTTGGTATCTCCGTGCCGGGAATTTAATTTCTAGTGCATTTCCGAAGACCTTTTCGAAAAATATTCAAAATTGCCCGAGAAATCAGGGAAAATATGGAAATTTAATGAGATTCAATACAAAACATCAGAATTTGTAGCAAAAATATGAAAACCCTTAAAACTAGAACCAATTTCCACATATTTGGTATCTTCGTGCCGGGAGTTTAATTTTTAGCGCATTTCCGATGACCTTTTCGAAAAATATTCAAAATTTCCCGAGAAATCAGGGAAAATATGGAAATTTAATGAGATTCAATACAAAACATCAGAATTTGTAGCAAAAATATGAAAACCCTTAAAACTAGAAGTAATTCCCACATATTTGGTATCTCCGTGCCGGGAATTTAATTTCTAGCGCATTTCCGAAGACCTTTTCGAAAAATATTCAAAATTGCCTGAGAAATCAGGGAAAATATGGATATTTAATGAGATTCAATACAAAACATCAGAATTTGTAGCAAAAATATGAAAACCCTAAAAACTAGAAGCAATTCCCACATATTTGCCATCTCCGTGCCGGGAATTTAATTTCTTGCACATTTCCGAATACCTTTTCGGAAATTATTCAAAATTGCCCGAGAAATCAGGGAAAATATGGAAATTTAATGAGATTCAATACAAAACATCAGAATTTGTAGCACAAATATGAAAACCCTTAAAACTGAAAGCAATCCCCACATATTTCGTATCTCCGTGTAGTGAATTTAATTTCTAGCGCATTTCCGAAGACCTTTTCGAAAAATATTCAAAATTGCCCGAGAAATCAGGGAAAAAATGGAAATTTAATGAGATTCAATGCAAAACATCAGAATTTGTAGCAAAAATATGAAAACCCTTAAAACTAGAAGCAATTCCCACATATTTGGTATCTCCGTGCCGGTAGTTTAATTTCTAGCGCATTTCCGAAGACCTTTTCGAAAAATATTCAAAATTGCCTGAGAAATCAGGGAAAATATGGATATTTAATGAGATTCAATACAAAACATCAGAATTTGTAGCAAAAATATGAAAACCCTTAAAACTAGAAGTAATTCCCACATATTTGGTATCTCCGTGCCGGGAATTTAATTTCTAGCGCATTTCCGAAGACCTTTTCGAAAAATGTTCAAAATTGCCCGAGAAATCAGGGAAAATATGGAAATTTAATGAGATTCAATACAAAACATCAGAATTTGTAGCAAAAATATGAAAACCCTAAAAACTAGAAGCAATTCCCACATATTTGGTATCTCCGTGCCGGGAATTTAATTTCTAGGGCATTTCCGAAGACCTTTTCGGAAAATATTCAAAATTGCTTGAGAAATTAGGGTAAATATGGAAATTTAATGAGATTCAATACAAAACATCAGAATTTATAGCAAAAATATGAAAACCCTTAAAACTAGAAGCAATTCCCACATATTTGGTATCTCCGTGCCGGGAATTTAATTTCTAGCGCATTTCCGAAGACCTATTCGGAAAATATTCAAAATTGCTTGAGAAATCAGGGTAAATATGGAAATTTAATGAGATTCAATACAAAACATCAGAATTTGTAGCAAAAATATGAAAACCATTAAAAGAAGACCTTTTCGGAAAATATTCAAAATTGCCCGAGAAATCAGGGAAAATAAGGATATTTAATGAGATTCAATACAAAACATCAGAATTTGTAGCAAAAATATGAAAACCCTAAAAACTAGAAGCAATTCCCACATATTTGCTATCTCCGTGCCGGGAATTTAATTTCTTGCGCATTTCCGAATACCTTTTCGGAAATTATTCAAAATTGCCCGAGAAATCAGGGAAAATATGGAAATTTAATGAGAATCAATACAAAACATCAGAATTTGTAGCACAAATATAAAAACCCTTAAAACTGAAAGCAATCGCCACATATTTCGTATCTTCGTGTAGTGAATTTAATTTCTAGCGCATTTCCGAAGACCTTTTCGAAAAATATTCAAAATTGCCGGAGAAATCAGGGAAAATATGGATATTTAATGAGATTCAATACAACACATCAGAATTTGCAGCACAAATATGAAAACCCTTAAAACTAGAAGCAATTCCCACATATTTGGTATCTCCGTGCCGTGAATTTAATTTCTAGCGCATTTCCGAAGATCTTTTCGAAAAATATTCAAAATTGCCCGAGAAATCAGGGAAAATATGGAAATTTAATGAGATTCAATACAAAACATCAGAATTTGTAGCAAAAATATGAAAACCCTTAAAACTAGAACCAATTCCCACATATTTGGTATCTCCGTGCCGGGAGTTTAATTTTTAGCGCATTTCCGAAGACCTTTTCGAAAAATATTCAAAATTTCCCGAGAAATCAGGGAAAATATGGAAATTTAATGAGATTCAATACAAAATATCAGAATTTGTAGCAAAAATATGAAAACGCTAAAAACTAGAAGCAATTCCCACATATTTGGTATCTCCGTGCCGGGAATTTAATTTCTAGGGCATTTCCGAAGACCTTTTCGGAAAATATTCAAAATTGCTTGAGAAATTAGGGTAAATATGGAAATTTAATGAGATTCAATACAAAACATCAGAATTTATAGCAAAAATATGAAAACCCTTAAAACTAGAAGCAATTCCCACATATTTGGTATCTCCGTGCCGGGAATTTAATTTCTAGCGCATTTCCGAAGACCTGTTCGGAAAATATTCAAAATTGCTTGAGAAATCAGGGTAAATATGGAAATTTAATGAGATTCAATACAAAACATCAGAATTTGTAGCAAAAATATGAAAACCATTAAAAGAAGACCTTTTCGGAAAATATGCAAAATTGCCCGAGAAATCAGGGAAAATATGGATATTTAATGAGATTCAATACAAAACATCAGAATTTGTAGCAAAAATATGAAAACCCTAAAAACTAGAAGCAATTCCCACATATTTGCTATCTCCGTGCCGGGAATTTAATTTCTTGCGCATTTCCGAATACCTTTTCGGAAATTATTCAAAATTGCCCGAGAAATCAGGGAAAATATGGAAATTTAATGAGATTCAATACAAAACATCAGAATTTGTAGCACAAATATAAAAACCCTTAAAACTGAAAGCAGTCGCCACATATTTCGTATCTTCGTGTATTGAATTTAATTTCTAGCGCATTTCCGAAGACCTTTTCGAAAAATATTCAAAATTGCCCGAGAAATCAGGGAAAATATGGAAATTTAATGAGATTCAATTCAAAACATCAGAATTTGTAGCAAAAATATGAAAACCCTTAAAACTAGAAGCAATTCCCACATATTTGGTATCTCCGTGTCGGGAATTTAATTTCTAGCGCATTTCCGAAGACCTTTTCGAAAAATATTCAAAATTGCTTGAGAAATCAGGGTAAATATGGAAATTTAATGAGATTCAATACAAAACATCAGAATTTGTAGCAAAAATATGAAAACCCTTAAAAGAAGACCTTTTCGGAAAATATTCAAAATTGCCCGAGAAATCAGGGAAAATATGGATATTTAATGAGATTAAATACAAAACATCATAATTTGTAGCAAAAATATGAAAACCCTAAAAACTAGAAGCAATTCCCACATATTTGCTATCTCCGTGCCGGGAATTTAATTTCTTGCGCATTTCCGAATACCTTTTCGGAAAACATTCAAAATTGCCCGAGAAATCAGGGAAAATATGGAAATTTAATGAGATTCAATACAAAACATCAGAATTTGTAGCACAAATATGAATACCCTTAAAACTGAAAGCAATTCCCACATATTTGGAATCTCCGTGCCGGGAATTTAATTTCTAGTGCATTTCCGAAGACCTTTTCGGAAAACATTCAAAATTGCCCGAGAAATCAGGGAAAATATGGAGTTTTAATGAGATTCAATACAAAACATCAGAATTTGTAGCAAAAATATGAAAACCCTTAAAACTAGAAGCAATTCCCACATATTTGGTATCTCCGTGTCGGGAATTTAATTTCTAGCGCATTTCCGAAGACCCTTTCGAAAAATATTCAAAATTGCCCCAGAAATTAGGGAAAATATGGAAATTTAATGAGATTCAATACAAAACATCAGAACTTGTAGCAAAAATATGAAAACCCTTAAAACTAGAACCAATTCCCACATATTTGGTATCTCCGTGCCGGGAATTTAATTTCTAGCGCATTTCCGAAGACCTTTTCGGAAAACATTCAAAATTGCCCGAGAAATCAGGGAAAATATGGAAATTTAATGAGATTCAATACAAAACATCAGAATTTGTAGCACAAATATGAAAACCCTTAAAACTGAAAGCAATTCCCACATATTTCGTATCTCAGTGCCGGGCATTTAATTTCTAGCGCATTTCCGAAGACCTTTTCGAAAAATATTCAAAATTGCCGGAGAAATCAGGGAAAATATGGATATATAATGAGATTCAATACAACACATCAGAATTTGCAGCACAAATATGAAAACCCTTAAAACTAGAAGCAATTCCCACATATTTGGTATCTCCGTGCCGTGAATTTAATTTCTAGCGCATTTCCGAAGATCTTTTCGAAAAATATTCAAAATTGCCCGAGAAATCAGGGAAAATATGGAAATTTAATGAGGTTCAATACAAAACATCAGAATTTGTAGCAAAAATATGAAAACCCTTAAAACTAGAACCAATTCCCACATATTTGGTATCTCCGTGCCGGGAGTTTAATTTTTAGCGCATTTCCGATGACCTTTTCGAAAAATATTCAAAATTTCCCGAGGAATCAGGGAAAATATGGAAATTTAATGAGATTCAATACAAAACATCAGAATTTGTAGCAAAAATATGAAAACCCTAAAAACTAGAAGCAATTCCCACATATTTGGTATCTCCGTGCCGGGAATTTAATTTCTAGGGCATTTCCGAAGACCTTTTCGGAAAATATTCAAAATTGCTTGAGAAATTAGGGTAAATATGGAAATTTAATGAGATTCAATACAAAACATCAGAATTTATAGCAAAAATATGAAAACCCTTAAAACTAGTAGCAATTCCCACATATTTGGTATCTCCGTGCCGGGAATTTAATTTCTAGCGCATTTCCGAAGACCTATTCGGAAAATATTCAAAATTGCTTGAGAAATCAGGGTAAATATGGAAATTTAATGAGATTCAATACAAAACATCAGAATTTGTAGCAAAAATATGAAAACCATTAAAAGAAGACCTTTTCGGAAAATATTCAAAATTGCCCGAGAAATCAGGGAAAATATGGATATTTAATGAGATTCAATACAAAACATCAGAATTTGTAGCAAAAATATGAAAACCCTAAAAACTAGAAGCAATTCCCACATATTTGCTATCTCCGTGCCGGGAATTTAATTTCTTGCGCATTTCCGAATACCTTTTCGGAAATTATTCAAAATTGCCCGAGAAATCAGGGAAAATATGGAAATTTAATGAGATTCAATACAAAACATCAGAATTTGTAGCACAAATATAAAAACCCTTAAAACTGAAAGCAATCGCCACATATTTCGTATCTTCGTGTAGTGAATTTAATTTCTAGCGCATTTCCGAAGACCTTTTCGAAAAATATTCAAAATTGCCCGAGAAATCAGGGAAAATATGGAAATTTAATGAGATTCTATTCAAAACATCAGAATTTGTAGCAAAAATATGAAAACCCTTAAAACTAGAAGCAATTCCCACATATTTGGTATCTCCGTGTCGGGAATTTAATTTCTAGCGCATTTCCGAAGACCTTTTCGAAAAATATTCAAAATTGCTTGAGAAATCAGGGTAAATATGGAAATTTAATGAGATTTAATACAAAACATCAGAATTTGTAGCAAAAATATGAAAACCCTTAAAAGAAGACCTTTTCGGAAAATATTCAAAATTGCCCGAGAAATCAGGGAAAATATGGATATTTAATGAGATTCAATACAAAACATCATAATTTGTAGCAAAAATATGAAAACCCTAAAAACTAGAAGCAATTCCCACATATTTGCTATCTCCGTGCCGGGAATTTAATTTCTTGCGCATTTCCGAATACCTTTTCGGAAATTATTCAAAATTGCCCGAGAAATCAGGGAAAATATGGAAATTTAATGAGATTCAATACAAAACATCAGAATTTGTAGCACAAATATGAAAACCCTTAAAACTGAAAGCAATCGCCACATATTTCGTATCTCCGTGTAGGGAATTTAATTTCTAGCGCATTTCCGAAGACCTTTTCGAAAAATATTCAAAATTGCCCGAGAAATCAGGGAAAAAATGGAAATTTAATGAGATTCAATGCAAAACATCAGAATTTGTAGCAAAAATATGAAAACCCTTAAAACTAGAAGCAATTCCCACATATTTGGTATCTCCGTGTCGGGAATTTAATTTCTAGCGCATTTCCGAAGAACTTTTCGAAAAATATTCAAAATTGCCTGAGAAGTCAGGGAAAATATGGATATTTAATGAGATTCAATACAAAACATCAGAATTTGTAGCAAAAATATGAAAACCCTTAAAACTAGAAGTAATACCCACATATTTGGTATCTCCGTGCTGGGAATTTAATGTCTAGCGCATTTCCGAAGACCTTTTCGAAAAATGTTCAAAATTGCCCGAGAAATCAGGGAAAAAATGGAAATTTAATGAGATTCAATACAAAACATCAGAATTTGTAGCAAAAATATGAAAACCCTTAAAACTAGAAGCAATTCCCACATATTTGGTATCTCCGTGCCGGGAGTCTAATTTTTAGCGCATTTCCTAAGACCTTTTCGAAAAATATTCAAAATTTCCCGAGAAATCAGGGAAAATATGGAAATTTAATGAGATTCAATACAAAACATCAGAATTTGTAGCAAAAATATGAAAACCCTAAAAACTAGAAGCAATTCCCACATATTTGGTATCTCCGTGCCGGGAATTTAATTTCTAGCGCATTTCCGAAGACCTTTTCGGAAAATATTCAAAATTGCTTGAGAAATCAGGGTAAATATGGAAATTTAATGAGATTCAATACAAAACATCAGAATTTGTAGCAAAAATATGAAAACCCTTAAAACTAGAAGCAATTCCTACATATTTGGTATCTCCGTGTCGGGAATTTAATTTCTAGCGCATTTCCGAAGACCTTTTCGAAAAATATTCAAAATTGCCCGAGAAATCAGGGAAAATATGGAAATTTAATGAGATACAACACAAAACATCAGAATTTGTAGCACAAATATGAAAACCCTTAAAACTGAAAGCAATCCCCACATATTTCGTATCTCAGTGCCGGGAATTGAATTTCTAACGCATTTCCGAAGACCTTTTCGAAAAATATTCAAAATTGCCGGATAAATCAGGGAAAATATGGATATTTAATGAGATTCAACACAAAACTTCAGAATTTGTAGCACAAATATGAAAACCCTTAAAACTGAAAGCAATCCCCACATATTTGGTATCTCCGTGTCGGGAATTTAATTTCTAGCGCATTTCCGAAGACCTTTTCGAAAAATATTCAAAATTTCCCGAGAAATCAGGGAAAAGATGGAAATTTAATGAGATTCAATGCAAAACATCAGAATTTGTAGCAAAAATATGAAAACCCTTAAAACTAGAAGCAATTCCCACATATTTGGTATCTCCGTGTCGGGAATTTAATTTCTAGCGCATTTCCGAAGACCTTTTCGAAAAATATTCAAAATTGCCTGAGAAATCAGGGAAAATATGGATATTTAATAAGATTCAATACAAAACATCAGAATTTGTAGCAAAAATATGAAAACCCTTAAAACTAGAAGTAATTCCCACATATTTGGTATCTCCGTGCCGGGAATTTAATTTCTAGCGCATTTCCGAAGACCTTTTCGAAAAATGTTCAAAATTGCCCGAGAAATCAGGGAAAAAATGGAAATTTATTGAGATTCAATACAAAACATCAGAATTTGTAGCAAAAATATGAAAACCCTTAAAACTAGAAGCAATTCCCACATATTTGGTATCTCCGTGCCGGGAGTCTAATTTTTAGCGCATTTCCGAAGACATTTTCGAAAAATATTCAAAATTTCCCGAGAAATCAGGGAAAATATGGAAATTTAATGAGATTCAATACAAAACATCAGAATTTGTAGCAAAAATATGAAAACCCTAAAAACTAGAAGCAATTCCAACATATTTGGTATCTCCGTGCCGGGAATTTAATTTCTGGCGCATTTCCGAAGACCTTTTCGGAAAATATTCAAAATTGCTTGAGAAATCAGGGTAAATATGGAAATTTAATGAGATTCAATACAAAACATCAGAATTTGTAGCAAAAATATGAAAACCCTTAAAACTAGAAGCAATTCTCACATATTTGGTATCTCCGTGTCGGGAATTTAATTTCTAGCGCATTTCCGAAGACCTTTTCGAAAAATATTCAAAATTGCCCGAGAAATCAGGGAAAATATGGAAATTTAATGAGATACAACACAAAACATCAGAATTTGTAGCACAAATATGAAAACCCTTAAAACTGAAAGCAATCCCCACATATTTCGTATCTCAGTGCCGGGAATTTAATTTCTAACGCATTTCCGAAGACCTTTTCGAAAAATATTCAAAATTGCCGGATAAATCAGGGAAAATATGGATATTTAATGAGATTCAATACAAAACTTTAGAATTTGTAGCACAAATATGAAAACCCTTAAAACTGAAAGCAATCCCCACATATTTGGTATCTCCGTGTCGGGAATTTAATTTCTAGCGCATTTCCGAAGACCTTTTCGAAAAATATTCAAAATTGCCGGATAAATCAGGTAAAATATGGAAATTTAATGAGATTGAATACAAAACATCAGAATTTGTAGCAAAAATATGAAAACCCCTAAAACTAGAAGCAATTCCCACATATTTGGTATCTCCGTGTCGAGAATTTAATTTCTAGCGCATTTCCGAAGACCTTTTCGAAAAATATTCAAAATTGCCGGATAAATCAGGGAAAATATGGATATTTAATGAGATTCAACACAAAACTTCAGAATTTGTAGCACAAATATGAAAACCCTTAAAACTGAAAGCAATCCCCACATATTTCGTATCTCAGTGCCGGGAATTTAATTTCTAACGCATTTCCGAAGACCTTTCGAAAAATATTCAAAATTGCCGGATAAATCAGGGAAAATATGGATATTTAATGAGATTCAACACAAAACTTTAGAATTTGTAGCACAAATATGAAAACCCTTAAAACTGACAGCAATCCCCACATATTTGGTATCTCCGTGTCGGGAATTTAATTTCTAACGCATTTCCGAAGACCTTTCGAAAAATATTCAAAATTGCCGGATAAATCAGGGAAAATATGGAAATTTAATGAGATTCAATACAAAACATCAGAATTTGTAGCAAAAATATGAATATCCTTAAAACTAGAAGCAATGCCCACATATTTGGTATCTCCGTGCCGGGAATTTAATTTCTTGCGCATTTCCGAAGACCTTTTCGGAAAATATTCAAAATTGCCCGAGAAATCAGGGAAAATATGGATATTTAATGAGATTCAATACAAAACATCAGAATTTGTAGCAAAAATATGAAAACCCTTAAAACTAGAAGTAATTCCCACATATTTTGTATCTCCGTGTCGGCAATTTAATTTCTAGCGCATTTCCGAAGACCTTTTCGAAAAACATTCAAAATTGCCCGAGAAATTAGGGAAAATATGGAAATTTAATGAGATTCAATACAAAACATCAGAACTTGTAGCAAAAATATGAAAACCCTTAAAACTAGAAGCAATTCCCACATATTTGGTATCTCCGTGCGGGGAATTTAATTTCTAGCGCATTTCCGAAGAACTTTTCGAAAAACATTCAAAATTGCCCGAGAAATCAGGGAAAATATGGAAATTTAATGAGATTCAATAGAAAACATCAGAATTTGTAGCACAAATATGAATACCCTTAAAACTGAAAGCAATTCCCACATATTTGGTATCTCCGTGCCGGGAATTTAATTTCTAGCGCATTTCCGAAGACCTTTTCCGAAAACATTCAAAATTGCCCGAGAAATCAGGGAAAATATGGAAATTTAATGAGATTCAATACAAAACATCAGAATTTGTAGCACAAATATGAAAACCCTTAAAACTGAAAGCAATCCCCACATATTTCGTATCTCAGTGCCGGGCATTTAATTTCTAGCGCATTTCCGAAGACCTTTTCGAAAAATATTCAAAATTGCCGGAGAAATCAAGGAAAATATGGATATTTAATGAGATTCAATACAAGACATCAGAATTTGCAGCACAAATATGAAAACCCTTAAAACTAGAAGCAATTCCCACATATTTGGTATCTCCGTGCCGGGAATTTAATTTCTAGCGCATTTCCGAAGATCTTTTCGAAAAATATTCAAAATTGCCCGAGAAATCAGGGAAAATATGGAAATTTAATGAGATTCAATACAAAACATCAGAATTTGTAGCAAAAATATGAAAACCCTTAAAACTAGAAGCAATTCCGACATATTTGGTATCTCCGTGCCGGGAGTTTAATTTTTAGCGCATTTCCGAAGACCTTTTCGAAAAATATTCAAAATTTCCCGAGAAATCAGGGAAAATATGGAAATTTAATGATATTCAATACAAAACATCAGAATTTGTAGCAAAAATATGAAAACCCTAAAAACTAGAAGCAGTTCCCACATATTTGGTATCTCCGTGCCGGGAATTTAATTTCTAGCGCATTTCCGAAGACCTTTTCGGAAAATATTCAAAATTGCCCGAGAAATCAGGGAAAATATGGAAATTTAATGAGATTCAATACAAAACATCAGAATTTGTAGCAAAAATATGAAAACCCTAAAAACTAGAAGCAATTCCAACATAGTTGCTATCTCCGTGCCGGGAATTTAATTTCTAGCGCATTTCCGAAGACCTTTTTGGCAAATATTCAAAATTGCTAGAGAAATCAGGGTAAATATGGAAATTTAATGAGATTCAATATAAAACATCAGAATTTGTAGCAAAAATATGAAAACCCTTAAAAGAAGACCTTTTCGGAAAATATTCAAAATTGCCCGAGAAATCACGGAAAATATGGATATTTAATGAGATTCAATACAAAACATCAGAATTTGTAGCAAAAATATGAAAACCCTAAAAACTAGAAGCAATTCCCACATATTTGCTATCTCCGTGCCGGGAATTTAATTTCTTGCGCATTTCCGAATACCTTTTCGGAAATTATTCAAAATTGCCCGAGAAATCAGGGAAAATATGGAAATTTAATGAGATTCAATACAAAACATCAGAATTTGTAGCAAAAATATGAAAACCCTTAAAACTGAAAGCAATCGCCACATATTTCGTATCTCCGTGTAGTGAATTTAATTTCTAGCGCATTTCCGAAGACCTTTTCGAAAAATATTCAAAATTGCCGGATAAATCAGGGAAAATATGGATATTTAATGAGATTCAACACAAAACTTCAGAATTTGTAGCACAAATATGAAAACCCTTAAAACTGAAAGCAATCCCCACATATTTCGTATCTCAGTGCCGGGAATTTAATTTCTAACGCATTTCCGAAGACCTTTCGAAAAATATTCAAAATTGCCGGATAAATCAGGGAAAATATGGATATTTAATGAGATTCAACACAAAACTTTAGAATTTGTAGCACAAATATGAAAACCCTTAAAACTGACAGCAATCCCCACATATTTGGTATCTCCGTGTCGGGAATTTAATTTCTAACGCATTTCCGAAGACCTTTCGAAAAATATTCAAAATTGCCGGATAAATCAGGGAAAATATGGAAATTTAATGAGATTCAATACAAAACATCAGAATTTGTAGCAAAAATATGAATATCCTTAAAACTAGAAGCAATGCCCACATATTTGGTATCTCCGTGCCGGGAATTTAATTTCTTGCGCATTTCCGAAGACCTTTTCGGAAAATATTCAAAATTGCCCGAGAAATCAGGGAAAATATGGATATTTAATGAGATTCAATACAAAACATCAGAATTTGTAGCAAAAATATGAAAACCCTTAAAACTAGAAGTAATTCCCACATATTTTGTATCTCCGTGTCGGCAATTTAATTTCTAGCGCATTTCCGAAGACCTTTTCGAAAAACATTCAAAATTGCCCGAGAAATTAGGGAAAATATGGAAATTTAATGAGATTCAATACAAAACATCAGAACTTGTAGCAAAAATATGAAAACCCTTAAAACTAGAAGCAATTCCCACATATTTGGTATCTCCGTGCGGGGAATTTAATTTCTAGCGCATTTCCGAAGACCTTTTCGAAAAACATTCAAAATTGCCCGAGAAATCAGGGAAAATATGGAAATTTAATGAGATTCAATAGAAAACATCAGAATTTGTAGCACAAATATGAATACCCTTAAAACTGAAAGCAATTCCCACATATTTGGTATCTCCGTGCCGGGAATTTAATTTCTAGCGCATTTCCGAAGACCTTTTCCGAAAACATTCAAAATTGCCCGAGAAATCAGGGAAAATATGGAAATTTAATGAGATTCAATACAAAACATCAGAATTTGTAGCACAAATATGAAAACCCTTAAAACTGAAAGCAATCCCCACATATTTCGTATCTCAGTGCCGGGCATTTAATTTCTAGCGCATTTCCGAAGACCTTTTCGAAAAATATTCAAAATTGCCGGAGAAATCAAGGAAAATATGGATATTTAATGAGATTCAATACAAGACATCAGAATTTGTAGCACAAATATGAAAACCCTTAAAACTAGAAGCAATTCCCACATATTTGGTATCTCCGTGCCGGGAATTTAATTTCTAGCGCATTTCCGAAGATCTTTTCGAAAAATATTCAAAATTGCCCGAGAAATCAGGGAAAATATGGAAATTTAATGAGATTCAATACAAAACATCAGAATTTGTAGCAAAAATATGAAAACCCTTAAAACTAGAAGCAATTCCCACATATTTGGTATCTCCGTGCCGGGAGTTTAATTTTTAGCGCATTTCCGAAGACCTTTTCGAAAAATATTCAAAATTTCCCGAGAAATCAGGGAAAATATGGAAATTTAATGATATTCAATACAAAACATCAGAATTTGTAGCAAAAATATGAAAACCCTAAAAACTAGAAGCAATTCCCACATATTTGGTATCTCCGTGCCGGGAATTTAATTTCTAGCGCATTTCCGAAGACCTTTTCGGAAAATATTCAAAATTGCCCGAGAAATCAGGGAAAATATGGAAATTTAATGAGATTCAATACAAAACATCAGAATTTGTAGCAAAAATATGAAAACCCTAAAAACTAGAAGCAATTCCAACATAGTTGCTATCTCCGTGCCGGGAATTTAATTTCTAGCGCATTTCCGAAGACCTTTTTGGCAAATATTCAAAATTGCTAGAGAAATCAGGGTAAATATGGAAATTTAATGAGATTCAATATAAAACATCAGAATTTGTAGCAAAAATATGAAAACCCTTAAAAGAAGACCTTTTCGGAAAATATTCAAAATTGCCCGAGAAATCACGGAAAATATGGATATTTAATGAGATTCAATACAAAACATCAGAATTTGTAGCAAAAATATGAAAACCCTAAAAACTAGAAGCAATTCCCACATATTTGCTATCTCCGTGCCGGGAATTTAATTTCTTGCGCATTTCCGAATACCTTTTCGGAAATTATTCAAAATTGCCCGAGAAATCAGGGAAAATATGGAAATTTAATGAGATTCAATACAAAACATCAGAATTTGTAGCACAAATATGAAAACCCTTAAAACTGAAAGCAATCGCCACATATTTCGTATCTCCGTGTAGTGAATTTAATTTCTAGCGCATTTCCGAAGACCTTTTCGAAAAATATTCAAAATTGCCCGAGAAATCAGGGAAAATATGGAAATTTAATGAGATTCAATGCAAAACATCAGATTTTGTAGCAAAAATATGAAAACCCTTAAAACTAGAAGCAATTCCCACATATTTGGTATCTCCGTGTCGGGAATTTAATTTCTAGCGCATTTCCGAAGACTTTTTCGAAAAATATTCAAAATTGCCTGAGAAATTAGGGAAAATATGGATATGTAATGAGATTCAATACAAAACATCAGAATTTGTAGCAAAAATATGAAAACCCTTAAAACTAGAAGTAATTCCACATATTTGGTATCTCCGTGCCGGGAATTTAATTTCCAGCGCATTTCCGAAGACCTTTTCGAAAAATGTTCAAAATTGCCCGAGAAATCAGGGAAAAAATGAAAATTTAATGAGATTCAATACAAAACATCAGAATTTGTAGCAAAAATATGAAAACCCTAAAAAGTAGAAGCAATTCCCACATATTTGGTATATCCGTGCCGGGAATTTAATTTCTAGCGCATTTCCGAAGACCTTTTCGAAAAATATTCAAAATTGCCCGAGAAATCAGGGAAAATATGGAAATTTAATGAGATGCAACACAAAACATCAGAATTTGTAGCACAAATATGAAAACCCTTAAAACTGAAAGCAATCCCCCCATATTTCGTATCTCAGTGCCGGGAATTTAATTTCTAGCGCATTTCCGAAGACCTTTTCGAAAAATATTCAAAATTGCCGGAGAAATCAGGGAAAATATGGATATTTAATTAGATTCAATACAACACATCAGAATTTGTAGCAAAAGTATGAAAACCCTTAAAACTAGAAGCAATTCCCACATATTTGGTATCTCCGTGCCGGGAATTTAATTTCTAGCGCATTTCCGAAGACCTTTTCGAAAAATATTCAAAATTGCCCGAGAAATCAGGGAAAATATGGAAATTTAATGAGATTCAACACAAAACATCAGAATTTATAGCACAAATATGAAAACCCTTAAAACTGAAAGCAATCCCCACATATTTCGTATCTCCGTGCCGGGAATTTAATTTCTAGCGCATTTCCGAAGACCTTTTCGGAAAATATTCAAAATTGCCCGAGAAATCAGGGAAAATATGGAAATTTAATGAGATTCAATACAAAACATCAGAATTTGTAGCAAAAATATGAAAACCCTAAAAACTAGAAGCAATTCCAACATAGTTGCTATCTCCGTGCCGGGAATTTAATTTCTAGCGCATTTCCGAAGACCTTTTTGGCAAATATTCAAAATTGCTAGAGAAATCAGGGAAAATATGGAAATTTAATGAGATTCAACACAAAACTTCAGAATTTGTAGCAAAAATATGAAAACACTTAAACTAGAAGCAATTCCCACATATTTGGTATCCCCGTGCCGGGAATTTAATTTCTAGCGCATTTCCGAATACCTTTTCGAAAAATATTCAAAATTGCCCGAGAAATCAGGGAAAATATGGAAATTTAATGAGATTCAATACAAAACATCAGAATTTGTAGCAAAAATATGAAAACCCTTAAAACTACAAGCAATTCCCACATATTTGGTATTTCCGTGTCGGGAATTTAATTTCTAGCGCATTTCCGAAGACCTTTTCGAAAAATATTCAAAATTTCCCGAGAAATCAGGGAAAATATGGAAATTTAATGAGATTCAACACAAAACTTCAGAATTTGTAGCACAAATATGAAAACCCTTAAAACTGAAAGCAATCCCCACATATTTCTTATCTCAGTGCCGGGAATTTAATTTCTAACGCATTTCCGAAGACCTTTTCGAAAAATATTCAAAATTGCCCGAGAAATCAGGGAAAATATGGAAATTTAATGAGATTCAATACAAAACATCAGAATTTGGAGCAAAAATATGAAAACCCTTAAAACTAGTAGCAATTCCCAAAAATATGAAAACCCTTAAAACTAGTAGCAATTCCCACATATTTGGTATCTCCGTGTCGGGAATTTAATTTCTAGCGCATTTCCGAAGACCTTTTCGAAAAATATTCAAAATTGCCTGAGAAATCAGGGAAAATATGGATATTTAATGAGATTCAATACAAAACATCAGAATTTGTAGCAAAAATATGAAAACCCTTAAAACTAGAAGTAATTCCCACATATTTTGTATCTCCGTGCCGGAAATTTAATTTCTAGCGCATTTCCGAAGACCTTTCCGAAAAATGTTCAAAATTGCCCGAGAAAATAGGGAAAAAATGGAAATTTAATGAGATTCAATACAAAACATCAGAATTTATTGCAAAAATATGAAAACCCTAAAAACTAGAAGCAATTCCCACATATTTGGTATATCCGTGCCGGGAATTTAATTTCTCGCGCATTTCCGAAGACCTTTTCGAAAAATATTCAAAATTGCCCGAGAAATCAGGGAAAATATGGAAATTTAATGAGATTCAACACAAAACATCAGAATTTGTAGCACAAATATGAAAACCCTTAAAACTGAAAGCAATCCCCACATATTTCGTATCTCGGGAATTTAATTTCTAGCGCATTTCCGAAGACCTTTTCGAAAAATATTCAAAACTGCCTGAGAAATCAGGGAAAATATGGAAATTTAATGAGATTCAATACAAAACATCAGAATTTGTAGCAAAAATATGAAAACCCTTAACACTAGAAGCAATTCCCACATATTTGGTATCTCCGTGTCGGGAATTTAATTTCTAGCGCATTTCCGAAGACCTTTTCGAAAAATATTCAAAATTGCCCGAGAAATCAGGGAAAATATGGAAATTGAATGAGATTCAACACAAAACTTCAGAATTTGTAGCAAAAATATGAAAACACTTAAACTAGAAGCAATTCCCACATATTTGGTATCCCCGTGCCGGGAATTTAATTTCTAGCGCATTTCCGAAGACCTTTTCGAAAAATATTCAAAATTGCCCGAGAAATCAGGCAAAATATGGAAATTTAATGAGATTCAATACAAAACATCAGAATTTGTAGCAAAAATATGAAAACCCTTAAAACTACAAGCAATTCCCACATATTTGGTATCTCCGTGTCGGGAATTTAATTTCTAGCGCACTTCCGAAGACCTTTTCGAAAAATATTCAAAATTGCCGGATAAATCAGGGAAAATATGGAAATTTAATGAGATTCAACACAAAACTTCAGAATTTGTAGCAAAAATATGAAAACACTTAAACTAGAAGCAATTCCCACATATTTGGTATCCCCGTGCCGGGAATTTAATTTCTAGCGCATTTCCGAAGACCTTTTCGAAAAATATTCAAAATTGCCCGAGAAATCAGGGAAAATATGGAAATTTAATGAGATTCAATACAAAACATCAGAATTTGTAGCAAAAATATGAAAACCCTTAAAACTAGAAGCAATTCCCACTTATTTGGTATCTCCGTGTCGGGAATTTAATTTCTAGCGCATTTCCGAAGACCTTTTCGGAAAATATTCAAAATTGCCCGAGAAATCAGGGAAAATATGGAAATTTAATGAGATTCAATACAAAACATCAGAATTTGTAGCAAAAATATGAAAACCCTTAAAACTAGAAGCAATTCCCACATATTTGGTATCTCCGTGTCGGGAATTTAATTTCTAGCGCATTTCCGAAGACCTTTTCGGAAAATATTCAAAATTGCCCGAGAAATCAGGGAAAATATGGAAATTTAATGAGATTCAACACAAAACTTCAGAATTTGTAGCACAAATATGAAAACCCTTAAAACTGAAAGCAATCCCCACATATTTCGTATCTCGGGAATTTAATTTCTAGCGCATTTCCGAAGACCTTTTCGAAAAATATTCAAAACTGCCTGAGAAATCTGGGAAAATATGGAAATTTAATGAGATTCAATACAAAACATCAGAATTTGTAGCAAAAATATGAAAACACTTAAACTAGAAGCAATTCCCACATATTTGGTATCCCCGTGTCGGGAATTTAATTTCTAGCGCATTTCCGAAGACATTTTCGAAAAATATTCAAAATTGCCCGAGAAATCAGGGAAAATATGGAAATTTAATGAGATTCAATACAAAACATCAGAATTTGTAGCAAAAATATGAAAACCCTTAAAACTACAAGCAATTCCCACATATTTGGTATCTCCGTGTCGGGAATTTAATTTCTAGTGCATTTCCGAAGACCTTTTCGGAAAATATTCAAAATTGCCCGAGAAATCAGGGAAAATATGGAAATTTAATGAGATTCAATACAAAACATCAGAATTTGTAGCAAAAATATGAAAACCCTTAAAACTACAAGCAATTCCCACTTATTTGGTATCTCCGTGTCGGGAATTTAATTTCTAGCGCATTTCCGAAGACCTTTTCGGAAAATATTCAAAATTGCCCGAGAAATCAGGGAAAATATGGAAATTTAATGAGATTCAATACAAAACATCAGAATTTGTAGCAAAAATATGAAAACCCTTAAAACTAGAAGCAATTCCCACATATTTGGTATCTCCGTGTCGGGAATTTAATTTCTAGCGCATTTCCGAAGACCTTTTCGGAAAATATTCAAAATTGCCCGAGAAATCAGGGAAAATATGGAAATTTAATGAGATTCAACACAAAACTTCAGAATTTGTAGCACAAATATGAAAACCCTTAAAACTGAAAGCAATCCCCACATATTTCGTATCTCAGTGCCGGGAATTTAATTTCTTGCGCATTTCCGAAGACCTTTTCGGAAAATATTCAAAATTGCCCGAGAAATCAGGGAAAATATGGAAATTTAATGAGATTCAATACAAAACATCAGAATTTGTAGCACAAATATGAGAACCCTTAAAACTGAAAGCAATCGCCACATATTTCGTATCTCCGTGTAGTGAATTTAATTTCTAGCGCATTTCCGAAGACCTTTTCGAAAAATATTCAAAATTGCCCGAGAAATCAGGGAAAATATGGAAATTTAATTAGATTCAATACAAAACATCAGAATTTGTAGCAAAAATATGAAAACCCTTAAAACTAGTAGCAATTCCCACATATTTGGTATCTCCGTGTCGGGAATTTAATTTCTAGCGCATTTCCGAAGACCTTTTCGAAAAATATTCAAAATTGCCTGAGAAATCAGGGAAAATATGGATATTTAATGAGATTCAATACAAAACATCAGAATTTGTAGCAAAAATATGAAAACCGTTAAAACTAGAAGTAATTCCCACATATTTTGTATCTCCGTGCCGGCAATTTAATTTCTAGCGCATTTCCGAAGACCTTTTTGAAAAATGTTCAAAATTGCCCGAGAAATCAGGGAAAAAATGGAAATTTAATGAGATTCAATACAAAACATCAGAATTTGTAGCAAAAATATGAAAACCCTAAAAACTACAAGCAATTCCCACATATTTGGTATATCCGTGCCGGGAATTTAATTTCTAGCGCATTTCCGAAGACCTTTCGAAAAATATTCAAAATTGCCCGAGAAATCAGGGAAAATATGGAAATTTAATGAGATTGAACACAAAACATCAGAATTTGAAGCACAAATATGAAAACCCTTAAAACTGAAAGCAATCCCCACATATTTCGTATCTCAGTGCCGGGAATTTAATTTCTAGCGCATTTCCGAAGACCTTTTCGAAAAATATTCAAAATTGCCTGAGAAATCAGGGAAAATATGTAAATTTAATGAGATTCAATACAAAACATCAGAATTTGTAGCAAAAATATGAAAACCCTTAAAACTAGAAGCAATTCCCACATATTTGGTATCTTCGTGTCGGGAATTTAATTTCTAGCGCATTTCCGAAGACCTTTTCGAAAAATATTCAAAAGTGCCCGAGAAATCAGGGAAAATATGGAAATTTAATGAGATTCAACACAAAACTTCAGAATTTGTAGCAAAAATATGAAAACACTTAAACTAGAAGCAATTCCCACATATTTGGTATCCCCGTGCCGGGAATTTAATTTCTAGCGCATTTCCGAAGACCTTTTCGAAAAATATTTAAAATTGCCCGAGAAATCAGGGAAAATATGGAAATTTAATGAGATTCAATACAAAACATCAGAATTTGTAGCAAAAATATGAAAACCCTTAAAACTAGAAGCAATTCCCACATATTTGATATCTCCGTGTCGGGAATTTAATTTCTAGCGCATTTCCGAAGACCTTTTCGAAAAATATTCAAAATTGCCCGAGAAATCAGGGAAAATATGGAAATTTAATGAGATTCAACACAAAACTTCAGAATTTGTAGCACAAATATGAAAACCCTTAAAACTGAAAGCAATCCCCACATATTTCGTATCTCAGTGCCGGGAATTTAATTTCTAACGCATTTCCGAAGACCTTTTCGAAAAATATTCAAAATTGCCCGAGAAATCAGGGAAAATATGGAAATTTAATGAGATTCAATACAAAACATCAGAATTTGTAGCAAAAATATGAAAACCCTTAAAACTAGAAGCAATTCCCACATATTTGGTATCTCCGTATCGGGAATTTAATTTCTAGCGCATTTCCGAAGACCTTTTCGAAAAATATTCAAAATTTCCCGAGAAATCAGGGAAAATATGGAAATTCAACACAAAACTTCAGAATTTGTAGCACAAATATGAAAACCCTTAAAACTGAAAGCAATCCCCACATATTTCGTATCTCAGTGCCGGGAATTTAATTTCTAGCGCATTTCCGAAGACCTTTTCGAAAAATATTCAAAATTGCCGGAGAAATCAGGGAAAATATGGATATTTAATGAGATTCAATACAACACATCAGAATTTGTAGCAAAAATATGAAAACCCTTAAAACTAGAAGCAATTCCAACATATTTGGTATCTCCGTGCCGGGAATTTAATTTCTAGCGCATTTCCGAAGACCTTTTCTAAAAATATTCAAAATTGCCCGAGAAATCAGGGAAAATATGGAAATTTAATGAGATTCAATACAAAACATCAGAGTTTGTAGCACAAATATGAAAACCCTTAAAACTAGAAGCAATTCCCACATATTTGGTATCTCCGTGCCGGGAGTTTAATTTCTAGCGCATTTCCGAAGACCTTTTCGAAAAATATTCAAAATTGCCTGAGAAATCAGGGAAAATATGGAAATTTAATGAGATTCAATACAAAACATCAGAATTTGTAGCAAAAATATGAAAACCCTTAAAACTAGAAGCAATTCCCACATATTTTGTATCTCCGTGTCGCGAATTTAATTTCTAGCGCATTTCCGAAGACCTTTTCGAAAAATATTCAAAATTGCCCGAGAAATCAGGGAAAATATGGAAATTTAATGAGATTCAACACAAAACTTCAGAATTTGTAGCAAAAATATGAAAACACTTAAACTAGAAGCAATTCCCACATATTTGGTATCCCCGTGCCGGGAATTTAATTTCTAGCGCATTTCCGAAGACCTTTTCGAAAAATATTTAAAATTGCCCGAGAAATCAGGGAAAATATGGATATTTAATGAGATTCAATACAAAACATCAGAATTTGTAGCAAAAATATGAAAACCCTTAAAACTAGAAGTAATTCCCACATATTTTGTATCTCCGTGCCGGCAATTTAATTTCTAGCGCATTTCCGAAGACCTTTTCGAAAAATGTTCAAAATTGCCCGAGAAATCAGGGAGAAAATGGAAATTTAATGAGATTCAATACAAAACATCAGAATTTGTAGCAAAAATATGAAAACCCTTAAAACTAGAAGTAATTCCCACATATTTGGGATCTCCGTGCCGGTAATTTAATTTCTAGCGCATTTCCGAAGACCTTTCCGAAAAATGTTCAAAATTGCCCGACAAATCAGGTAAAAAATGGAAATTTAATGAGATTCAATACAACACATCAGAATTTGTAGCAAAAATATGAAAACCCTTAAAACTAGTAGCAATTCCCACATATTTGGTATCTCCGTGTCGGGAATTTAATTTCTAGCGCATTTCCGAAGACCTTTTCGAAAAATATTTAAAATTGCCTGAGAAATCAGGGAAAATATGGAAATTTAATGAGATTCAATACAAAACATCAGAATTTGTAGCAAAAATATGAAAACCCTAAAAACTAGAAGCAATTCCCACATATTTGGTATATCCGTGCCGGGAATTTAATTTCTAGCGCATTTCCGAAGACCTTTTCGAAAAATATTCAAAATTGCCCGAGAAATCAGGGAAAATATGGAAATTTAATGAGATTCAACACAAAACTTCAGAATTTGTAGCAAAAATATGAAAACACTTAAACTAGAAGCAATTCCCACATATTTGGTATCCCCGTGCCGGGAATTTAATTTCTAGCGCATTTCCGAAGACCTTTTCGAAAAATATTTAAAATTGCCCGAGAAATCAGGGAAAATATGGATATTTAATGAGATTCAATACAACACATCAGAATTTGTAGCACAAATATGAAAACCCTTAAAACTAGTAGCAATTCCCACATATTTGGTATCTCCGTGTCGGGAATTTAATTTCTAGCGCATTTCCGAAGACCTTTTCGAAAAATATTTAAAATTGCCTGAGAAATCAGGGAAAATATGGATATTTAATGAGATTCAATACAAAACATCAGAATTTGTAGCAAAAATATGAAAACCCTAAAAACTAGAAGCAATTCCCACATATTTGGTATATCCGTGCCGGGAATTTAATTTCTAGCGCATTTCCGAAGACCTTTTCGAAAAATATTCAAAATTGCCCGAGAAATCAGGGAAAATATGGAAATTTAATGAGATTCAACACAAAACATCAGAATTTGTAGCACAAATATGAAAACCCTTAAAACTGAAAGCAATCCCCACATATTTCGTATCTCAGTGCCGGGAATTTAATTTCTAGCGCATTTCCGAAGACCTTTTCGAAAAATATTCAAAATTGCGGGAGAAATCAGGGAAAATATGGATATTTAATGAGATTCAATACAACACATCAGAATTTGTAGCAAAAGTATGAAAACCCTTAAAACTAGAAGCAATTCCCACATATTTGGTATCTCCGTGCCGGGAATTTAATTTCTAGCGCATTTCCGAAGACCTATTGCCCGAGAAATCAGGGAAAATATGGAAATTTAATGAGATTCAACACAAAACATCAGAATTTATAGCACAAATATGAAAACCCTTAAAACTGAAAGCAATCCCCACATATTTCGGATCTCGGGAAATTAATTTCTAGCGCATTTCCGAAGACCTTTTCGAAAAATATTCAAAATTGCCTGAGAAGTCAGGGAAAATATGGAAATTTAATGAGATTCAATACAAAACATCAGAATTTGTAGCAAAAATATGAAAACCCTTAAAACTAGAAGCAATTCCCACATATTTGGTATCTTCGTGTCGGGAATTTAATTTCTAGCGCATTTCCGAAGACCTTTTCGAAAAATATTCAAAATTGCCCGAGAAATCAGGGAAAATATGGAAATTTAATGAGATTCAACACAAAACTTCAGAATTTGTAGCAAAAATATGAAAACACTTAAACTAGAAGCAATTCCCACATATTTGGTATCCCCGTGCCGGGAATTTAATTTCTAGCGCATTTCCGAAGACCTTTTCGAAAAATATTTAAAATTGCCCGAGAAATCAGGGAAAATATGGATATTTAATGAGATTCAATACAACACATCAGAATTTGTAGCAAAAATATGAAAACCCTAAAAACTAGAAGCAATTCCCACATATTTGGTATATCCGTGCCGGGAATTTAATTTCTAGCGCATTTCCGAAGACCTTTTCGAAAAATATTCAAAATTGCCCGAGAAATCAGGGAAAATATGGAAATTTAATGAGATTCAACACAAAACATCAGAATTTGTAGCACAAATATGAAAACCCTTAAAACTGAAAGCAATCCCCACATATTTCGTATCTCAGTGCCGGGAATTTAATTTCTAGCGCATTTCCGAAGACCTTTTCGAAAAATATTCAAAATTGCGGGAGAAATCAGGGAAAATATGGATATTTAATGAGATTCAATACAACACATCAGAATTTGTAGCAAAAGTATGAAAACCCTTAAAACTAGAAGCAATTCCCACATATTTGGTATCTCCGTGCCGGGAATTTAATTTCTAGCGCATTTCCGAAGACCTTTTCGAAAAATATTCAAAATTGCCTGAGAAATCAGGGAAAATATGGAAATTTAATGAGATTCAACACAAAACATCAGAATTTATTGCACAAATATGAAAACCCTTAAAACTGAAAGCAATCCCCACATATTTCGTATTTCGGGAACTTAATTTCTAGCGCATTTCCGAAGACCTTTTCGAAAAATATTCAAAATTGCCTGAGAAATCAGGGAAAATATGGAAATTTAATGAGATTCAATACAAAACATCAGAATTTGTAGCAAAAATATGAAAACCCTTAAAACTAGAAGCAATTCCCACATATTTGGTATCTCCGTGTCGGGAATTTAATTTCTAGCGCATTTCCGAAGACCTTTTCGAAAAATATTCAAAATTGCCCGAGAAATCAGGGAAAATATGGAAATTTAATGAGATTCAACACAAAACTTCAGAATTTGTAGCAAAAATATGAAAACACTTAAACTAGAAGAAATTCCCACATATTTGATATCCCCGTGCCGGGAATTTAATTTCTAGCGCATTTCCGAAGACCTTTTCGAAAAATATTCAAAATTGCCCGAGAAATCAGGGAAAATATGGAAATTTAATGAGATTCAATACAAAACATCAGAATTTGTAGCAAAAATATGAAAACCCTTAAAACTACAAGCAATTCCCACATATTTGGTATCTCCGTGTCGGGAATTTAATTTCTAGCGCATTTCCGAAGACCTTTTCGAAAAATATTCAAAATTTCCCGAGAAATCAGGGAAAATATGGAAATTTAATGAGATTCAACACAAAACTTAAAAATTTGTAGCAAAAATATGAAAACACTTAAACTAGAAGCAATTCCCACATATTTGGTATCCCCGTGCCGGGAATTTAATTTCTAGCGCATTTCAGAAGACCTTTTCGAAAAATATTCAAAATTGCCCGAGAAATCAGGGAAAATATGGAAATTTAATGAGATTCAATACAAAACATCAGAATTTGTAGCAAAAATATGAAAACACTTAAACTAGAAGCAATTCCCACATATTTGGTATCCCCGTGTCGGGAATTTAATTTCTAGCGCATTTCCGAAGACCTTTTCGAAAAATATTCAAAATTGCCCGAGAAATCAGGGAAAATATGAAAATTTAATGAGATTCAACACAAAACTTCAGAATTTGTAGCAAAAATATGAAAACACTTAAACTAGGAGCAATTCCCACATATTTGGTATCCCCGTGCCGGGAATTTAATTTCTAGCGCATTTCCGAAGACCTTTTCGAAAAATATTCAAAATTGCCCAAAAAATCAGGGAAAATATGGAAATTTAATGAGATTCAATACAAAACATCAGAATTTGTAGCAAAAATATGAAAACCCTTAAAACTACAAGCAATTCCCACATATTTGGTATCTCCGTGTCGGGAATTTAATTTCTAGCGCATTTCCGAAGACCTTTTCGAAAAATATTCAAAATTGCCCGAGAAATCAGGGAAAATATGGAAATTTAATGAGATTCAACACAAAACTTCAGAATTTGTAGCACAAATATGAAAACCCTTAAAACTGAAAGCAATCCCCACATATTTCGTATCTCAGTGCCGGGAATTTTATTTCTAGCGCATTTCCGAAGACCTTTTCGAAAAATATTCAAAATTGCCCGAGAAATCAGGGAAAATATGGAAATTTAATGAGATTCAACACAAAACTTCAGAATTTGTAGCAAAAATATGAAAACACTTAAACTAGAAGCAATTCCCACATATTTGGTATCCCCGTGCCGGGAATTTAATTTCTAGCGCATTTCCGAAGACCTTTTCGAAAAATATTTAAAATTGCCCGAGAAATCAGGGAAAATATGGAAATGTAATGAGATTGAACACAAAACATCAGATTTTGTAGCACAAATATGAAAACCCTTAAAACTGAAAGCAATCCCCACATATTTCGTATCTCAGTGCCGGGAATTTAATTTCTAGCGCATTTCCGAAGACCTTTTCGAAAAATATTTAAAATTGCCGGAGAAATCAGGGAAAATATAGATATTTAATGAGATTCAATACAACACATCAGAATGTGTAGCAAAAGTATGAAAACCCTTAAAACTAGAAGCAATTCCCACATATTTGGTATCTCCGTGCCGGGAATTTAATTTCTAGCGCATTTCCGAAGACCTTTTCGAAAAATATTCAAAATTGCCCGAGAAATCAGGGAAAATATGGAAATTTAATGAGATTCAACACAAAACATCAGAATTTATAGCACAAATATGAAAACCCTTAAAACTGAAAGCAATCCCCACATATTTCGTATCTCAGTGCCGCGAATTTAATTTCTAGCGCATTTCCGAAGATCTTTTCGAAAAATATTCAAAATTGCCTGAGAAATCAGGGAAAATATGGAAATTTAATGAGATTCAATACAAAACATCAGAATTTGTAGCAAAAATATGAAAACCCTTAAAACTAAGAAGCAATTCCCACATATTTGGTATCTTCGTGTCGGGAATTTAATTTCTAGCGCATTTCCGAAGACCTTTTCGAAAAATATTCAAAATTGCCCGAGAAATCAGGGAAAATATGGAAATTTAATGAGATTCAATACAAAACATCAGAGTTTGTAGCACAAATATGAAAACCCTTAAAACTAGAAGCAATTCCCACATATTTGGTATCTCCGTGCCGGGAGTTTAATTTCTAGCGCATTTCCGAAGACCTTTTCGAAAAATATTCAAAATTTCCTGAGAAATCAGGGAAAATATGGAAATTTAATTAGATTCAATACAAAACATCAGAATTTTTAGCAAAAATATGAAAACACTTAAACTAGAAGCAATTCCCATATATTTGGTATCTCCGTGCCGGGAATTTAATTTCTAGCGCATTTCCGAAGACCTTTTCGAAAAATATTCAAAATTGCCCGAGAAATCAGGGAAAATATGGAAATTTAATGAGATTCAACACAAAACATCAGAATTTATAGCACAAATATGAAAACCCTTAAAACTGAAAGCAATCCCCACATATTTCGTATCTCAGTGCCGGGAATTTAATTTCTAGCGCATTTCCGAAGATCTTTTCGAAAAATATTCAAAATTGCCTGAGAAATCAGGGAAAATATGGAAATTTAATGAGATTCAATACAAAACATCAGAATTTGTAGCAAAAATATGAAAACCCTTAAAACTAAGAAGCAATTCCCACATATTTGGTATCTTCGTGTCGGGAATTTAATTTCTAGCGTATTTCCGAAGACCTTTTCGAAAAATATTCAAAATTGCCCGAGAAATCAGGGAAAATATGGAAATTTAATGAGATTCAATACAAAACATCAGAGTTTGTAGCACAAATATGAAAACCCTTAAAACTAGAAGCAATTCCCACATATTTGGTATCTCCGTGCCGGGAGTTTAATTTCTAGCGCATTTCCGAAGACCTTTTCGAAAAATATTCAAAATTGCCCGAGAAATCAGGGAAAATATGGAAATTTAATGAGATTCAATACAAAACATCAGAATTTATAGCACAAATATGAAAACCCTTAAAACTGAAAGCAATCCCCACATATTTCGTATCTCAGTGACGGGAATTTAATTTCTAGCGCATTTCCGAAGATCTTTTCGAAAAATATTCAAAATTGCCTGAGAAATCAGGGAAAATATGGAAATTTAATGAGATTCAATACAAAACATCAGAATTTGTAGCAAAAATATGAAAACCCTTAAAACTAAGAAGCAATTCCCACATATTTGGTATCTTCGTGTCGGGAATTTAATTTCTAGCGCATTTCCGAAGACCTTTTCGAAAAATATTCAAAATTGCCCGAGAAATCAGGGAAAATATGGAAATTTAATGAGATTCAATACAAAACATCAGAATTTGTAGCACAAATATGAAAACCCTTAAAACTAGAAGCAATTCCCACATATTTGGTATCTCCGTGCCGGGAGTTTAATTTCTAGCGCATTTCCGAAGACCTTTTCGAAAAATATTCAAAATTGCCCGAGAAATCAGGGAAAATATGGAAATTTAATGAGATTCAACACAAAACATCAGAATTTATAGCACAAATATGAAAACCCTTAAAACTGAAAGCAATCCCCACATATTTCGTATCTCAGTGACGGGAATTTAATTTCTAGCGCATTTCCGAAGATCTTTTCGAAAAATATTCAAAATTGCCTGAGAAATCAGGGAAAATATGGAAATTTAATGAGATTCAATACAAAACATCAGAATTTGTAGCAAAAATATGAAAACCCTTAAAACTAAGAAGCAATTCCCACATATTTGGTATCTTCGTGTCGGGAATTTAATTTCTAGCGCATTTCCGAAGACCTTTTCGAAAAATATTCAAAATTGCCCGAGAAATCAGGGAAAATATGGAAATTTAATGAGATTCAATACAAAACATCAGAGTTTGTAGCACAAATATGAAAACCCTTAAAACTAGAAGCAATTCCCACATAATTGGTATCTCCGTGCCGGGAGTTTAATTTCTAGCGCATTTCCGAAGACCTTTTCGAAAAATATTCAAAATTTCCTGAGAAATCAGGGAAAATATGGAAATTTAATGAGATTCAACACAAAACATCAGAATTTATAGCACAAATATGAAAACCCTCAAAACTGAAAGCAATCCCCACATATTTCGTATCTCAGTGACGGGAATTTAATTTCTAGCGCATTTCCGAAGATCTTTTCGAAAAATATTCAAAATTGCCTGAGAAATCAGGGAAAATATGGAAATTTAATGAGATTCAATACAAAACATCAGAATTTGTAGCAAAAATATGAAAACCCTTAAAACTAAGAAGCAATTCCCACATATTTGGTATCTTCGTGTCGGGAATTTAATTTCTAGCGCATTTCCGAAGACCTTTTCGAAAAATATTCAAAATTGCCCGAGAAATCAGGGAAAATATGGAAATTTAATGAGATTCAACACAAAACTTCAAAATTTGTAGCAAAAATATGAAAACACTTAAACTAGAAGCAATTCCCACATATTTGGTATCCCCGTGCCGGGAATTTAATTTCTAGCGCATTTCCGAAGACCTTTTCGAAAAATATTTAAAATTGCCCTAGAAATCAGGGAAAATATGGAAATTTAATGAGATTCAATACAAAACATCAGAATTTGTAGCAAAAATATGAAAACCCTTAAAACTAGAAGCAATTCCCACATATTTGGTATCTCCGTGTCGGGAATTTAATTTCTAGCGCATTTCCGAAGACCTTTTCGAAAAATATTCAAAATTGCCCGAGAAATTAGGGAAAATATGGAAATTTAATGAGATTCAACACAAAACTTCAGAATTTGTAGCACAAATATGAAAACCCTTAAAACTGAAAGCAATCCCCACATATTTCGTATCTCAGTGCCGGGAATTTAATTTCTAACGCATTTCCGAAGACCTTTTCGAAAAGTATTCAAAATTGCCCGAGAAATCAGGGAAAATATGGAAATTTAATGAGATTCAATACAAAACATCAGAATTTGTAGCAAAAATATGAAAACCCTTAAAACTAGAAGCAATTCCCACATATTTGGTATCTCCGTATCGGGAATTTAATTTCTAGCGCATTTCCGAAGACCTTTTCGAAAAATATTCAAAATTGCCCGAGAAATCAGGGAAAATATGGAAATTCAACACAAAACTTCAGAATTTGTAGCACAAATATGAAAACCCTTAAAACTGAAAGCAATCCCCACATATTTCGTATCTCAGTGCCGGGAATTTAATTTCTAGCGCATTTCCGAAGACCTTTTCGAAAAATATTCAAAATTGCCGGAGAAATCATGGAAAATATGGATATTTAATGAGATTCAATGCAGTTCAGAATTTGTAGCAAAAATATGAAAACCCTTAAAACTAGAAGCAATTCCAACATATTTGGTATCTCCGTGCCGGGAATTTAATTTCTAGCGCATTTCCGAAGACCTTTTCGAAAAATATTCAAAATTGCCCGAGAAATCAGGGAAAATATGGAAATTTAATGAGATTCAATACAAAACATCAGAGTTTGTAGCACAAATATGAAAACCCTTAAAACTAGAAGCAATTCCCACATATTTGGTATCTCCGTGCCGGGAGTTTAATTTCTAGCGCATTTCCGAAGACCTTTTCGAAAAATATTCAAAATTTCCTGAGAAATCAGGGAAAATATGGAAATTTAATTAGATTCAATACAAAACATCAGAATTTGTAGCAAAAATATGAAAACACTTAAACTAGAAGCAATTCCCATATATTTGGTATCCCCGTGCCGGGAATTTAATTTCTAGCGCATTTCCGAAGACCTTTTCGAAAAATATTCAAAATTGCCCGAGAAATCAGGGAAAATATGGAAATTTAATGAGATTCAATACAAAACATCAGCAGTTGTAGCAAAATATGAAAACCCTTAAAACTAGAAGCAATTCCCACATATTTGGTATCTGCGTGTCGGGAATTTAATTTCTAGCGCATTTCCGAAGACATTTTCGAAAAATATTGAAAATTGCTTGAGAAATCAGGGTAAATATGGAAATTTAATGAGATTCAATACAAAACATCAGAATTTGTAGCAAAAATATGAAAACCCTTAAAACTAGAAGCAATGCCCACATATTTGGTATCTCCGTGCCGGGAATTTAATTTCTTGCGCATTTCCGAAGACCTTTTTGGAAAATATTCAAAATTGCTTGAGAAATCAGGGAAAATATGGAAATTTAATGAGATTCAATACAAAACATCAGAATTTGTAGCACAAATATGAAAACCCTTAAAACTGAAAGCAATCGCCACATATTTCGTATCTCCGTGTAGTGAATTTTATTTCTAGCGCATTTCCGAAGACCTTTTCGAAAAATATTCAAAATTGCCCGAGAAATCAGGGAAAATTTGGAAATTTAATGAGATTCAATACAAAACATCAGAATTTGTATCAAAAATATGAAAACCCTTAAAACTAGAAGCAATTCCCATATATTTGGTATCTCCGTGTCGGGAATTTAATTTCTAGCGCATTTCCGAAGACCTTTTCGAAAAATATTCAAAATTGCCTCAGAAATCAGGGAAAATATGGATATTTAATGAGATTCAATACAAAACATCAGAATTTGTAGCAAAAATATGAAAACCCTAAAAACTACAAGCAATTCCCACATATTTGGTATATCCGTGCCGGGAATTTAATTTCTAGCGCATTTCCGAAGACCTTTTCGAAAAATATTCAAAATTGCCCGAGAAATCAGGGAAAATATGGAAATTTAATGAGATTTAACACAAAACATCAGAATTTGTAGCACAAATATGAAAACCCTTAAAACTGAAAGCAATCCCCACATATTTCGTATCTCAGTGCCGGGAATTTAATTTCTAGCGCATTTCCGAAGACCTTTTCGAAAAATATTCAAAATTGCCGGAGAAATCAGGGAAAATATGGATATTTAATGAGATTCAATACAACACATCAGAATTTATAGCACAAATATGAAAACCCTTAAAACTGAAAGCAATCCCCACATATGTCGTATCTCAGTGCCGGGAATTTAATTTCTAGCGCATTTCCGAAGACCTTTTCGAAAAATATTCAAAATTGCCTGAGAAATCAGGGAAAATATGGAAATTTAATGAGATTCAATACAAAACATCAGAATTTGTAGCAAAAATATGAAAACCCTTAAAACTAGAAGCAATTCCCACATATATTTGGTATCTCCGTGTCGGGAATTTAATTTCTAGTGCATTTCCGGAGACCTTTTCGAAAAATATTCAAAATTGCCCGAGAAATCAGGGAAAATATGGAAATTTAATGAGATTCAACACAAAACTTCAGAATTTGTAGCAAAAATATGAAAACACTTAAACTAGAAGCAATTCCCACATATTTGGTATCCCCGTGCCGGGAATTTAATTTCTAGCGCATTTCCGAAGACCTTTTCGAAAAATATTCAAAATTGCCTGAGAAATCAGGGAAAATATGGAAATTTAATGAGATTCAATACAAAACATAAGAATTTGTAGCAAAAATATGAAAACCCTTAAAACTAGAAGCAATTCACATATATTTGGTATCTCCGTGTCGGGAATTTAATTTCTAGCGCATTTCCGAAGACCTTTTCGAAAAATATTCAAAATTGCCCGAGAAATCAGGGAAAATATGGAAATTTAATGAGATTCAATACAAAACATCAGAATTTGTAGCAAAAATATGAAAACCATTAAAACTAGAAGCAATTCCCACATATTTGGTATCTCCGTGTCGGGAATTTAATTTCTAGTGCATTTCCGAAGACGTTTTCGAAAAATATTCAAAATTGCCAGATAAATCAGGGAAAATATGGAAATTTAATGAGATTCAATACAAAACATCAGAATTTGTAGCAAAAATATGAAAACCCTTAAAACTAGAAGCAGTTCCCACATATTTGGTATCTCCGTGTCGCGAATTTAATTTCTAGCGCATTTCCAATGACCTTTTCGAAAAATATTCAAAATTGCCGGATAAATCAGGGAAAATATGGATATTTAATGAGATTCAATACAAAACATCAGAATTTGCACTAAAAATATGAAAACCCTTAAAACTGAAAGCAATCCCCACATATTTCGTATCTCCGTGCCGGTAATTTAATTTCTAGCGCATTTCCGAAGACCTTTTCGAAAAATATTCAAAATTGCCCGAGAAATCAGGGAAAATATGGAAATTTAATGAGAATCAATACAAAACATCAGCAGTTGTAGCAAAATATGAAAACCCTTAAAACTAGAAGCAATTCCCACATATTTGGTATCTCCGTGCTGGGAATTTAATTTCTAGCGCATTTCCGAAGACCTTTTCGGAAAACATTCAAAATTGCCCGAGAAATCAGAGCAAATATGGAAATTTAATGAGTTTCAATACAAAACATCAGAATTTGTAGCACAAATATGAAAACCCTTAAAACTGAAAGCAATTCCTACATATTTGGTATCTCCGTGCCGGGAATTTAAATTCTAGCGCATTTCCGAAGACCTTTTCGGAAAACATTCAAAATTGCCCGAGAAATCAGGGAAAATATGGAAATTTAATGAGATTCAATACAAAACATCAGAATTTGTAGCACAAATATGAAAACCCTTAAAACTGAAAGCAATCCCCACATATTTCGTATCTCAGTGCCGGGAATTTAATTTCTAGCGCATTTCCGAAGACCTTTTCGAAAAATATTCAAAATTGCCGGAGAAATCAGGGAAAATATGGATATTTAATGAGATTCAATACAAAACATCAGAATTTGTAGCAAAAATATGAAAACCCTTAAAACTAGAAGCAATTCCCACATATTTGTTATCTCCGTGTCGGGAATTTAACTTCTAGCGCATTTCCGAAGACATTTTCGAAAAATATTCAAAATTGCCCGAGAAATCATGGAAAATATGGAAATTTAATGAGATTCAATACAAAACATCAGAATTTGTAGCAAAAATATGAAAACCCTTAAAACTAGAAGCAATCCCCACATATTTCGTATCTCAGTGCCGCGTTTTTAATTTCTAGCGCATTTTCGAAGACCTTTTCGAAAAATATTCAAAATTGCCGGAGAAATCAGGGAAAATATGGATATCTAATGACATTCAATACAGCACATCAGAATTTGTAGCACAAATATGAAAACCCTTAAAACTAGAAGCAATTCCCACATATTTGGTATCTCCGTGCCGGGAATTTAATTTCTAGCGCATTTCCGAAGACCTTTTCGAAAAATATTCAAAATTGCCCGAGAAATCAGGGAAAATATGGAAATTTAATGAGATTCAATACAAAACATCAGAGTTTGTAGCAAAAATATGAAAAACCTTAAAGCTAGAAGCATTTCCCACATATTTGGTATCTCCGTGCCGGGAGTTTAATTTGTAGCGCATTTCCGAAGACCTTTTCGAAAAATATTCAAAATTGCCCGAGAAATCAGGGACAATATGGAAATTTAATGAGATTCAATACAAAACATCAGCATTTGTAGCAAAATATGAAATGAAAACCCTTAAAACTAGAAGCAATTCCCACATATTTGGTATCCCCGTGCCGGGAATTTAATTTCTAGCGCATTTCCGAAGACATTTTCGAAAAATATTCAAAATTGCCCGAGAAATCAGGGAAAATATTGAAATTTAATGAGATTCAATACAAAACATCAGAATTTGTAGCAAAAATATGAAAACCCTTAAAACTAGAAGCAATTCCCACATATTTGTTATCTCCGTGTCGGGAATTTAATTTCTGGCGCATTTCCGAAGACCTTTTCGAAAAATATTCAAAATTGCCCGAGAAATCAGGGAAAATATGGAAATTTAATGAGATTCAATACAAAACATCAGCAGTTGTAGCAAAATATGAAAACCCTTAAAACTAGAAGCAATTCCCACATATTTGGTATCCCCGATCTAGCGCATTTCCGAAGACCTTTTCGAAAAATATTCAAAATTGCCGGAGAAATCAGGGAAAATATGGAAATTTAATGAGATTCAATACAAAACATCAGAATTTGTAGCAAAAATATGAAAACCCTTAAAAAGAAGCAATTCCCACATATTTGGTATCTCCGTGTCGGGAATTTAATTTCTAGCGCATTTCCGAAGACCTTTTCGAAAAATATTCAAAATTGCCCGAGAAATCAGGGAAAATATGGAAATTTAATGAGATTCAATACAAAACTTCAGAATTTGTAGCACAAATATGAAAACCCTTAAAACTGAAAGCAATCCCCACATATTTCGTATCTCAGTGCCGGGAATTTAATTTCTAACGCATTTCCGAAGACCTTTTCGAAAAATATTCAAAATTGCCGGAGAAATCAGGGAAAATATGGAAATTTAATGAGATTCAATACAAAACATCAGAATTTGTAGCAAAAATATGAAAACCCTTAAAACTAGAAGCAATTCCCACATATTTGGTATCTCCGTGTCGGGAATTTAATTTCTAGTGCATTTCCGAAGACGTTTTCGAAAAATATTCAAAATTGCCAGATAAATCAGGGAAAATATGGAAATTTAATGAGATTCAACACAAAACTTCAGAATTTGTAGCACAAATATGAAAACCCTTAAAACTGAAAGCAATCCCCACATATTTCGTATCTCAGTGCCGGGAATTTAATTTCTAACGCATTTCCGAAGACCTTTTCGAAAAATATTCAAAATTGCCCGAGAAATCAGGGAAAATATGGAAATTTAATGAGATTCAATACAAAACATCAGAATTTGTAGCAAAAATATGAAAACCCTTAAAACTAGAAGCAATTCCCACATATTTGGTATCTCCGTGTCGGGAATTTAATTTCTAGCGCATTTCCGAAGAACTTTTCGAAAAATATTCAAAATTGCCCGAGAAATCAGGGAAAATATGGAAATTTAATGAGATTCAACACAAAACTTCAGAATTTGTAGCACAAATATGAAAACCCTTAAAACTGAAAGCAATCCTCACATATTTCGTATCTCAGTGCCGGGAATTTAATTTCTAGCGCATTTCCGAAGACCTTTTCGAAAAATATTCAAAATTGCCGGAGAAATCAGGGAAAATATGGATATTTAATGAGATTCAATACAACACATCAGAATTTGTAGCAAAAATATGAAAACCCTTAAAACTAGAAGAAATTCCAACATATTTGGTATCTCCGTGCCGGGAATTTAATTTCTAGCGCATTTCCGAAGACCTTTTCGGAAAATATTCAAAATTGCCTGAGAAATCAGGGAAAATATGGAAATTTAATGAGATTCAACACAAAACATCAGAGTTTGTAGCAAAAATATGAAAACCCTTAAAACTAGAAGCAATTCCCACATATTTGGTATCTCCGTGCCGGTAGTTTAATTTCTAGCGCATTTCCGAAGACCTTTTCGAAAAATATTCAAAATTTCCCCTAGAAATCAGGGAAAATATGGAAATTTAATGAGATTCAATACAAAACATCAGAATTTGTAGCAAAAATATGAAAACCCTTAAAACTAGAAGCAATTCCCACATATTTGGTATCTCCGTGTCGCGAATTTAATTTCTAGCGCATTTCCGATGACCTTTTCGAAAAATATTCAAAATTGCCGGATAAATCAGGGAAAATATGGATATTTAATGAGATTCAATACAAAACATCAGAATTTGCACTAAAAATATGAAAACCCTTAAAACTGAAAGCAATCCCCACATATTTCGTATCTCCGTGCCGGTAATTTAATTTCTAGCGCATTTCCGAAGACCTTTTCGAAAAATATTCAAAATTGCCCGAGAAATCAGGGAAAATATGGAAATTTAATGAGAATCAATACAAAACATCAGCAGTTGTAGCAAAATATGAAAACCCTTAAAACTAGAAGCAATTCCCACATATTTGGTATCTCCGTGCTGGGAATTTAATTTCTAGCGCATTTCCGAAGACCTTTTCGGAAAACATTCAAAATTGCCCGAGAAATCAGGACAAATATGGAAATTTAATGAGTTTCAATACAAAACATCAGAATTTGTAGCACAAATATGAAAACCCTTAAAACTGAAAGCAATTCCTACATATTTGGTATCTCCGTGCCGGGAATTTAAATTCTAGCGCATTTCCGAAGACGTTTTCGAAAAATATTCAAAATTGCCAGATAAATCAGGGAAAATATGGAAATTTAATGAGATTCAATACAAAACATCAGAATTTGTAGCAAAAATATGAAAACCCTTAAAACTAGAAGCAATTCCCATATATTTGGTATCTCCGTGTCGGGAATTTAATTTCTAGCGCATTTCCGAAGACCTTTTCGAAAAATATTCAAAATTGCCCGAGAAATCAGGGAAAATATGGATATTTAATGAGATTCAATACAAAACATCAGCAGTTGTAGCAAAATATGAAAACCCTAAAAACTACAAGCAATTCCCACATATTTCGTATATCCGAGCCGGGAATTTAATTTCTAGCGCATTTCCGAAGACCTTTTCGAAAAATATTCAAAATTGCCCGAGAAATCAGGGAAAATATGGAAATTTAATGAGATTTAACACAAAACATCAGAATTTGTAGCACAAATATGAAAACCCTTAAAACTGAAAGCAATCCCCACATATTTCGTATCTCAGTGCCGGGAATTTAATTTCTAGCGCATTTCCGAAGACCTTTTCGAAAAATATTCAAAATTGCCTGAGAAATCAGGGAAAATATGGAAATTTAATGAGATTCAATACAAAACATCAGAATTTGTAGCAAAAAAATGAAAACCCTTAAAACTAGAAGCAATTCCCACATATATTTGGTATCTCCGTGTCGGGAATTTAATTTCTAGCGCATTTCCGGAGACCTTTTCGAAAAATATTCAAAATTGCCCGAGAAATCAGGGAAAATATGGAAATTTAATGAGATTCAACACAAAACTTCAGAATTTGTAGCAAAAATATGAAAACATTTAAACTAGAAGCAATTCCCACATATTTGGTATCCCCGTGCCGGGAATTTAATTTCTAGCGCATTTCCGAAGACCTTTTCGAAAAATATTCAAAATTGCCTGAGAAATCAGGGAAAATATGGAAATTTAATGAGATTCAATACAAAACATAAGAATTTGTAGCAAAAATATGAAAACCCTTAAAACTAGAAGCAATTCCCACATATATTTGGTATCTCCGTGTCGGGAATTTAATTTCTAGCGCATTTCCGAAGACCTTTTCGAAAAATATTCAAAATTGCCCGAGAAATCAGGGAAAATATGGAAATTTAATGAGATTCAATACAAAACATCAGAATTTGTAGCAAAAATATGAAAACCCTTAAAACTAGAAGCAATTCCCACATATTTGGTATCTCCGTGTCGGGAATTTAATTTCTAGCGCATTTCCGAAGACGTTTTCGAAAAATATTCAAAATTGCCAGATAAATCAGGGAAAATATGGAAATTTAATGAGATTCAACACAAAACTTCAGAATTTGTAGCACAAATATGAAAACCCTTAAAACTGAAAGCAATCCCCACATATTTCGTATCTCAGTGCCGGGAATTTAATTTCTTACGCATTTCCGAAGACCTTTTCGAAAAATATTCAAAATTGCCCGAGAAATCAGGGAAAATATGGAAATTTAATGAGATTCAATACAAAACATCAGAATTTGTAGCAAAAATATGAAAACCCTTAAAACTAGAAGCAATTCCCACATATTTGGTATCTCCGTGTCGGGAATTTAATTTCTAGCGCATTTCCGAAGAACTTTTCGAAAAATATTCAAAATTGCCCGAGAAATCAGGGAAAATATGGAAATTTAATGAGATTCAACACAAAACTTCAGAATTTGTAGCACAAATATGAAAACCCTTAAAACTGAAAGCAATACTTACATATTTCGTATCTCAGTGCCGGGAATTTAATTTCTAGCGCATTTCCGAAGACCTTTTCGAAAAATATTCAAAATTGCCGGAGAAATCAGGGAAAATGTGGATATTTAATGAGATTCAATACAACACATCAGAATTTGTAGCAAAAATATGAAAACCCTTAAAACTAGAAGAAATTCCAACATATTTGGTATCTCCGTGCCGGGAATTTAATTTCTAGCGCATTTCCGAAGACCTTTTCGAAAAATATTCAAAATTGCCTGAGAAATCAGGGAAAATTTGGAAATTTAATGAGATTCAACACAAAACATCAGAGTTTGTAGCAAAAATATGAAAACCCTTAAAACTAGAAGCAATTCCCACATATTTGGTATCTCCGTGCCGGTAGTTTAATTTCTAGCGCATTTCCGAAGACCTTTTCGAAAAATATTCAAAATTTCCCCTAGAAATCAGGGAAAATATGGAAATTTAATGAGATTCAATACAAAACATCAGAATTTGTAGCAAAAATATGAAAACCCTTAAAACTAGAAGCAATTCCCACATATTTGGTATCTCCGTGTCGCGAATTTAATTTCTAGCGCATTTCCAATGACCTTTTCGAAAAATATTCAAAATTGCCGGATAAATCAGGGAAAATATGGATATTTAATGAGATTCAATACAAAACATCAGAATTTGCACTAAAAATATGAAAACCCTTAAAACTGAAAGCAATCCCCACATATTTCGTATCTCCGTGCCGGTAATTTAATTTCTAGCGCATTTCCGAAGACCTTTTCGAAAAATATTCAAAATTGCCCGAGAAATCAGGGAAAATATGGAAATTTAATGAGAATCAATACAAAACATCAGCAGTTGTAGCAAAATATGAAAACCCTTAAAACTAGAAGCAATTCCCACATATTTGGTATCTCCGTGCTGGGAATTTAATTTCTAGCGCATTTCCGAAGACCTTTTCGGAAAACATTCAAAATTGCCCGAGAAATCAGGGCAAATATGGAAATTTAATGAGTTTCTATACAAAACATCAGAATTTGTAGCACAAATATGAAAACCCTTAAAACTGAAAGCAATTCCTACATATTTGGTATCTCCGTGCCGGGAATTTAAATTCTAGCGCATTTCCGAAGACCTTTTCGGAAAACATTCAAAATTGCCCGAGAAATCAGGGAAAATATGGAAATTTAATGAGATTCAATACAAAACATCAGAATTTGTAGCACAAATATGAAAACCCTTAAAACTGAAAGCAATCCCCACATATTTCGTATCTCAGTGCCGGGAATTTAATTTCTAGCGCATTTCCGAAGACCTTTTCGAAAAATATTCAAAATTGCCTGAGAAATCAGGGAAAATATGGAAATTTAATGAGATTCAATACAAAACATCAGCAGTTGTAGCAAAATATGAAAACCCTTAAAACTAGAAGCAATTCCCACATATTTGGTATCTGCGGTCGGGAATTTAATTTCTAGCGCATTTCCGAAGACATTTTCGAAAAATATTCAAAATTGCCCGAGAAATCAGGGAAAATATGGAAATTTAATGAGATTCAATACAAAACATCAGAATTTGTAGCAAAAATATGAAAACCCTTAAAACTAGAAGCAATCCCCACATATTTCGTATCTCAGTGCCGGGTTTTTAATTTCTAGCGCATTTTCGAAGACCTTTTCGAAAAATATTCAAAATTGCCGGAGAAATCAGGGAAAATATGGATATCTAATGACATTCAATACAGCACATCAGAATTTGTAGCACAAATATGACAACCCTTAAAACTAGAAGCAATTCCCACATATTTGGTATCTCCGTGCCGGGAATTTAATTTCTAGCGCATTTCCGAAGACCTTTTCGAAAAATATTCAAAATTGCCCGAGAAATCAGGGAAAATATGGAAATTTAATGAGAATCAATACAAAACATCAGCAGTTGTAGCAAAATATGAAAACCCTTAAAACTAGAAGCAATTCCCACATATTTGGTATCTCCGTGCTGGGAATTTAATTTCTAGCGCATTTCCGAAGACCTTTTCGGAAAATATTCAAAATTGCCCGAGAAATCAGGGAAAATATGGAAATTTAATGAGTTTCAATACAAAACATCAGAATTTGTAGCACAAATATGAAAACCCTTAAAACTGAAAGCAATTCCTACATATTTGGTATCTCCGTGCCGGGAATTTAAATTCTAGCGCATTTCCGAAGACGTTTTCGAAAAATATTCAAAATTGCCAGATAAATCAGGGAAAATATGGAAATTTAATGAGATTCAATACAAAACATCAGAATTTGTAGCAAAAATATGAAAACCCTTAAAACTAGAAGCAATTCCCATACATTTGGTATCTCCGTGTCGGGAATTTAATTTCTAGCGCATTTCCGAAGACCTTTTCGAAAAATATTCAAAATTGCCCGAGAAATCAGGGAAAATATGGATATTTAATGAGATTCAATACAAAACATCAGCAGTTGTAGCAAAATATGAAAACCCTTAAAACTAGAAGCAATTCCCACATATTTGGTATATCCGTGCCGGGAATTTAATTTCTAGCGCATTTCCGAAGACCTTTTCGAAAAATATTCAAAATTGCCCGAGAAATCAGGGAAAATATGGAAATTTAATGAGATTTAACACAAAATATGAAAAACCTTAAAGCTAGAAGCATTTCCCACATATTTGGTATCTCCGTGCCGGGAGTTTAATTTGTAGCGCATTTCCAAAGACCTTTTCGAAAAATATTCAAAATTTCCCGAGAAATCAGGGAAAATATGGAAATTTAATGAGATTCAATACAAAACATCAGAATTTGTAGCAAAAATATGAAAACCCTTAAAACTAGAAGCAATTCCCACATATTTGGTATCCCCGTGCCGGGAATTTAATTTGTAGCGCATTTCCGAAGACCTTTTCGAAAAATATTCAAAATTGCCCGAGAAATCAGGGACAATATGGAAATTTAATGAGATTCAATACAAAACATCAGCATTTGTAGCAAAATATGAAAACCCTTAATACTAGAAGCAATTCCCACATATTTGGTATCCCCGTGCCTGGAATTTAATTTCTAGCGCATTTCCGAAGACATTTTCGAAAAATATTCAAAATTGCCCGAGAAATCAGGGAAAATATTGAAATTTAATGAGATTCAATACAAAACATCAGAATTTGTAGCAAAAATATGAAAACCCTTAAAACTAGAAGCAATTCCCACATATTTGTTATCTCCGTGTCGGGAATTTAATTTCTGGCGCATTTCCGAAGACCTTTTCGAAAAATATTCAAAATTTCCCGAGAAAACCCTTAAAACTGAAAGCAATCCCCACATATTTCGTATCTCCGTGTCGGGAATTTAATTTCTAGCGCATTTCCGAAGAACTTTTCGAAAAATATTCAAAATTGCCCGAGAAATCAGGGAAAATATGGAAATTTAATGAGATTCAACACAAAACTTCAGAATTTGTAGCACAAATATGAAAACCCTTAAAACTGAAAGCAATACTCACATATTTCGTATCTCAGTGCCGGGAATTTAATTTCTAGCGCATTTCCGAAGACCTTTTCGAAAAATATTCAAAATTGCCGGAGAAATCAGGGAAAATGTGGATATTTAATGAGATTCAATACAACACATCAGAATTTGTAGCCAAAATATGAAAACCCTTAAAACTAGAAGCAATTCCCACATATTTGTTATCTCCGTGTCGGGAATTTAATTTCTGGCGCATTTCCGAAGACCTTTTCGAAAAATATTCAAAATTTCCCGAGAAATCAGGGAAAATATGGAAATTTAATGAGATTCAATACAAAACATCAGCAGTTGTAGCAAAATATGAAAACCCTTAAAACTAGAAGCAATTCCCACATATTTGGTATCCCCGATCTAGCGCATTTCCGAAGACCTTTTCGAAAAATATTCAAAATTGCCGGAGAAATCAGGGAAAATATGGAAATTTAATGAGATTCAATACAAAACATCAGAATTTGTAGCAAAAATATGAAAACCCTTAAAAAGAAGCAATTCCCACATATTTGGTATCTCCGTGTCGGGAATTTAATTTCTAGCGCATTTCCGAAGACCTTTTCGAAAAATATTCAAAATTGCCGGATAAATCAGGGAAAATATGGATATTTAATGAGATTCAATACAAAACATCAGAATTTGTAGCAAAAATATGAAAACCCTTAAAACTAGAAGCAATTCCCACATATTTGGTATCTCCGTGTCGGGAATTTAATTTCTAGTGCATTTCCGAAGACGTTTTCGAAAAATATTCAAAATTGCCAGATAAATCAGGGAAAATATGGAAATTTAATGAGATTCAACACAAAACTTCAGAATTTGTAGCACAAATATGAAAACCCTTAAAACTGAAAGCAATCCCCACATATTTCGTATCTCAGTGCCGGGAATTTAAATTCTAGCGCATTTCCGAAGACCTTTTCGGAAAACATTCAAAATTGCCCGAGAAATCAGGGAAAATATGGAAATTTAATGAGATTCAATACAAAACATCAGAATTTGTAGCACAAATATGAAAACCCTTAAAACTGAAAGCAATCCCCACATATTTCGTATCTCAGTGCCGGGAATTTAATTTCTAGCGCATTTCCGAAGACCTTTTCGAAAAATATTCAAAATTGCCGGAGAAATCAGGGAAAATATGGATATTTAATGAGATTCAATACAAAACATCAGCAGTTGTAGCAAAATATGAAAACCCTTAAAACTAGAAGCAATTCCCACATATTTGGTATCTGCGGTCGGGAATTTAATTTCTAGGGCATTTCCGAAGACATTTTCGAAAAATATTCAAAATTGCCCGAGAAATCAGGGAAAATATGGAAATTTAATGAGATTCAATACAAAACATCAGAATTTGTAGCAAAAATATGAAAACCCTTAAAACTAGAAGCAATCCCCACATATTTCGTATCTCAGTGCCGGGTTTTTAATTTCTAGCGCATTTTCGAAGACCTTTTCGAAAAATATTCAAAATTGCCGGAGAAATCAGGGAAAATATGGATATCTAATGACATTCAATACAGCACATCAGAATTTGTAGCACAAATATGAAAACCCTTAAAACTAGAAGCAATTCCCACATATTTGGTATCTCCGTGCCGGGAATTTAATTTCTAGCGCATTTCCGAAGACCTTTTCGAAAAATATTCAAAATTGCCCGAGAAATCAGGGAAAATATGGAAATTTAATGAGATTCAATACAAAACATCAGAGTTTGTAGCAAAAATATGAAAAACCTTAAAGCTAGAAGCATTTCCCACCTATTTGGTATCTCCGTGCCGGGAGCTTAATTTGTAGCGCATTTCCAAAGACCTTTTCGAAAAATATTCAAAATTTCCCGAGAAATCAGGGAAAATATGGATATTTAATGAGATTCAATACAACACATCAGAATTTGTAGCAAAAATATGAAAACCCTTAAAACTAGAAGAAATTCCAACATATTTGGTATCCCCGTGCCGGGAATTTAATTTCTAGCGCATTTCCGAAGACCTTTTCGAAAAATATTCAAAATTGCCCGAGAAATCAGGGACAATATGGAAATTTAATGAGATTCAATACAAAACATCAGCATTTGTAGCAAAATATGAAAACCCTTAATACTAGAAGCAATTCCCACATATTTGGTATCCCCGTGCCGGGAATTTAATTTCTAGCGCATTTCCGAAGACATTTTCGAAAAATATTCAAAATTGCCCGAGAAATCAGGGAAAATATTGAAATTTAATGAGATTCAATACAAAACATCAGAATTTGTAGCAAAAATATGAAAACCCTTAAAACTAGAAGCAATTCCCACATATTTGGTATCTCCGTGTCGGGAATTTAATTTCTGGCGCATTTCCGAAGACCTTTTCGAAAAATATTCAAAATTGCCCGAGAAATCAGGGAAAATATGGAAATTTAATGAGATTCAATACAAAACATCAGCAGTTGTAGCAAAATATGAAAACCCTTAAAACTAGAAGCAATTCCCACATATTTGGTATCCCCGATCTAGCGCATTTCCGAAGACCTTTTCGAAAAATATTCAAAATTGCCGGAGAAATCAGGAAAAATATGGATATTTAATGAGATTCAATACAACACATCAGAATTTGTAGCACAAATATGAAAACCCTTAAAACTGAAAGCTATCCCCACATATTTCGTATCTTAGTGCCGGGAATTTAATTTCTAGCGCATTTCCGAAGACCTTTTCGAAAAATATTCAAAATTGCCGGAGAAATCAAGGAAAATATGGATATTTAATGAGATTCAATACAACACATCAGAATTTATAGCACAAATATGAAAACCCTTAAAACTGAAAGCACTCCCCACATATTTCGTATCTCAGTGCCGGGAATTTAATTTCTAGCGCATTTCCGAAGACCTTTTCGAAAAATATTCAATATTGCCTGAGAAATCAGGGAAAATATGGAAATTTAATGAGATTCAATACAAAACATAAGAATTTGTAGCAAAAATATGAAAACCCTTAAAACTAGAAGCAATTCCCACATATTTGGTATCTCCGTGTCGGGAATTTAATTTCTAGTGCATTTCCGAAGACGTTTTCGAAAAATATTCAAAATTGCCAGATAAATCAGGGAAAATATGGAAATTTAATGAGATTCAACACAAAACTTCAGAATTTGTAGCACAAATAAGAAAACCCTTAAAACTGAAAGCAATCCCCACATATTTCGTATCTCAGTGCCGGGAATTTAATTTCTAACGCATTTCCGAAGACCTTTTCGAAAAATATTCAAAATTGCCCGAGAAATCAGGGAAAATATGGAAATTTAATGAGATTCAATACAAAACATCAGAATTTGTAGCAAAAATATGAAAACCCTTAAAACTAGAAGCAATTCCCACATATTTGGTATCTCCGTGTCGGGAATTTAATTTCTAGCGCATTTCCGAAGACCTTTTCGAAAAATATTCAAAATTGCCCGAGAAATCAGGGAAAATATGGAAATTTAATGAGATTCAACACAAAACTTCAGAATTTGTAGCACAAATATGAAAACCCTTTAAACTGAAAGCAATCCCCACATATTTGGTATCTCAGTGCCGGGAATTTAATTTCTAGCGCATTTCCGAAGACCTTTTCGAAAAATATTCAAAATTGCCGGAGAAATCAGGGAAAATATGGATATTTATAAAAATATGGATATTTACTAGAAGAAATTCCAACATATTTGGTATCTCCGTGCCGGGAATTTAATTTCTAGCGCATTTCCGAAGACCTTTTCGAAAAATATTCAAAATTGCCCGAGAAATCAGGGAAAATATGGAAATTTAATGAGATTCAACACAAACCATCAGAGTTTGTAGCAAAAATATGAAAACCCTTAAAACTAGAAGCAATTCCCACATATTTGGTATCTCCGTGCCGGTAGTTTAATTTCTAGCGCATTTCCGAAGACCTTTTCGAAAAATATTCAAAATTTCCCCTAGAAATCAGGGAAAATATGGAAATTTAATGAGATTCAATACAAAACATCAGAATTTGTAGCAAAAATATGAAAACCCTTAAAACTAGAAGCAATTCCCACATATTTGGTATCTCCGTGTCGCGAATTTAATTTCTAGCGCATTTCCGAAGACCTTTTCGAAAAATATTCAAAATTGCCCGAGAAATCAGGGAAAATATGGAAATTTAATGAGATTCAACACAAAACATCAGAGTTTGTAGCAAAAATATGAAAACCCTTAAAACTAGAAGCAATTGCCACATATTTGGTATCCCCGTGCCGGGAATTTAATTTCTAGCGCATTTCCGAAGACCTTTTCGAAAAATATTCAAAATTGCCTGAGAAATCAGGGAAAATATGGAAAATTAATGAGATTCAATACAAAACATAAGAATTTGTAGCAAAAATATGAAAACCCTTCAAACTAGAAGCAATTCCCACATATATTTGGTATCTCCGTATCGGGAATTTAATTTCTAGCGCGTTTCCGAAGACCTTTTCGAAAAATATTCAAAATTGCCCGAGAAATCAGGGAAAATATGGAAATTTAATGAGATTCAATACAAAACATCAGAATTTGTAGCAAAAATATGAAAACCCTTAAAACTAGAAGCAATTCCCACATATTTGGTATCTCCGTGTCGGGAATTTAATTTCTAGTGCATTTCCGAAGACGTTTTCGAAAAATATCCAAAATTGCCAGATAAATCAGGGAAAATATGGAAATTTAATGAGATTCAACACAAAACTACAGAATTTGTAGCACAAATATGAAAACCCTTAAAACTGAAAGCAATCCCCACATATTTCGTATCTCAGTGCCGGGAATTTAATTTCTAACGCATTTCCGAAGACCTTTTCGAAAAATATTCAAAATTGCCCGAGAAATCAGGGAAAATATGGAAATTTAATGAGATTCAATACAAAACATCAGAATTTGTAGCAAAAATATGAAAACCCTTTAAACTAGAAGCAATTCCCACATATTTGGTATCTCCGTGTCGGGAATTTAATTTCTAGCGCATTTCCGAAGAACTTTTCGAAAAATATTCAAAATTGCCCGAGAAATCAGGGAAAATATGGAAATTTAATGAGATTCAACACAAAACATCACAGTTTGTAGCAAAAATATGAAAACCCTTAAAACTATAAGCAATTCCCACATATTTGGTATCTCCGTGCCGGTAGTTTAATTTCTAGCGCATTTCCGAAGACCTTTTCGAAAAATATTCAAAATTGCCGGAGAAATCAGGGAAAATATGGATATTTAATGAGATTCAATACAACACATCAGAATTTGTAGCAAAAATATGAAAACCCTTAAAACTAGAAGAAATTCCAACATATTTGGTATCTCCGTGCCGGGAATTTAATTTCTAGCGCATTTCCGAAGACCTTTTCGAAAAATATTCAAAATTGCCCGAGAAATCAGGGAAAATATGGAAATTTAATGAGATTCAACACAAAACATCACAGTTTGTAGCAAAAATATGAAAACCCTTAAAACTATAAGCAATTCCCACATATTTGGTATCTCCGTGCCGGTAGTTTAATTTCTAGCGCATTTCCGAAGACCTTTTCGAAAAATATTCAAAATTTCCCCTAGAAATCAGGGAAAATATGGAAATTTAATGAGATTCAATACAAAACATCAGAATTTGTAGCAAAAATATGAAAACCCTTAAAACTAGAAGCAATTCCCACATATTTGGTATCTCCGTGTCGCGAATTTAATTTCTAGCGCATTTCCGATGACCTTTTCGAAAAATATTCAAAATTGCCGGATAAATCAGGGAAAATATGGATATTTAATGAGATTCAATACAAAACATCAGAATTTGCACTAAAAATATGAAAACCCTTAAAACTGAAAGCAATCCCCACATATTTCGTATCTCCGTGCCGGTAATTTAATTTCTAGCGCATTTCCGAAGACCTTTTCGAAAAATATTCAAAATTGCCCGAGAAAACAGGGAAAATATGGAAATTTAATGAGATTCAATACAAAACATCAGTAGTTGTAGCAAAATATGAAAACCCTTAAAACTAGAAGCAATTCCCACATATTTTGTATCCCCGTGCCGGGAATTTAATTTCTAGCGCATTTCCGAAGACTTTTTCGAAAAATATTCAAAATTGCCCGATAAATCAGGGAAAATATGGAAATTTAATGAGATTCAATACAAAACATCAGAATTTGTAGCAAAAATATGACAACCCTTAAAACTGAAAGCAATTCCCACATATTTGGTATCTCCGTGTCGGGAATTTAATTTCTAGCGCATTTCCGAAGACCTTTTCGAAAAATATTCAAAATTGCCGGATAAATCAGGGAAAATATGGAAATTTAATGAGATTCAATACAAAACATCACAATTTGTAGCAAAAATATGAAAACCCTTAAAACTAGAAGCAATTCCCACATATTTGGTATCTCCGTGTCGGGAATTTAATTTCTAGCGCATTTCCGATGACCTTTTCGAAAAATATTCAAAATTGCCGGATAAATCAGGGAAAATATGGATATTTAATGAGATTCAATACAAAATATCAGAATTTGCATTAAAAATATGAAAACCCTTAAAACTGAAAGCAATTCCCACATATTTCGTATCTCCGTGCCGGTAATTTAATTTCTAGCGCATTTCCGAAGACCTTTTCGAAAAATATTCAAAATTGCCCGAGAAATTAGGGAAAATATGGAAATTTAATGAGATTCAATACAACACATCAGAACTTGTAGCAAAAATATGAAAACCCTTAAAACTAGAAGCAATTCCCACATATTTGGTATCTCCGTGCCGGGAATTTAATTTCTAGCGCATTTCCGAAGACCTTTTCGGAAAACATTCAAAATTGCCCGAGAAATCAGGGCAAATATGGAAATTTAATGAGATTCAATACAAAACATCAGAATTTGTAGCACAAATATGAAAACCCTTAAAACTGAAAGCAATTCCTACATATTTGGTATCTCCGTACCGGGAATTTAAATTCTAGCGCATTTCCGAAGACCTTTTCGGAAAACATTCAAAATTGCCCGAGAAATCAGGGAAAATATGGAAATTTAATGAGATTCAATACAAAACATCAGAATTTGTAGCACAAATATGAAAACCTTTAAAACTGAAAGCAATCCCCACGTATTTCGTATCTCAGTGCCGGGAATTTAATTTCTAGCGCATTTCCGAAGACCTTTTCGAAAAATATTCAAAATTGCCGGAGAAATCAGGGAAAATATGGATATTTAATGAGATTCAATACAAAACATCAGCAGTTGTAGCAAAATATGAAAACCCTTAAAACTAGAAGCAATTCCCACATATTTGGTATCTGCGTGTCGGGAATTTAATTTCTAGCGCATTTCCGAAGACATTTTCGAAAAATATTCAAAATTGCCCGAGAAATCAGGGAAAATATGGAAATTTAATGAGATTCAATACAAAACATCAGAATTTGTAGCAAAAATATGAAAACCCTTAAAACTAGATGCAATTCCCACATATTTGGTATCTCCGTGTCGCGAATTTAATTTCTAGCGCATTTCCGATGACCTTTTCGAAAAATATTCAAAATTTCCGGATAAATCAGGGAAAATATGGATATTTAATGAGATTCAATACAAAACATCAGAATTTGCACTAAAAATATGAAAACCCTTAAAACTGAAAGCAATTCCCACATATTTCGTATCTCCGTGTCGGGAATTTAATTTCTAGCGCATTTCCGAAGACATTTTCGAAAAATATTCAAAATTGCCCGAGAAATCAGGGAAAATATGGAAATTTAATGAGATTCAATACAACACATCAGAATTTGTAGCAAAAATATGAAAACCCTTAAAACTAGAAGCAATTCCCACATATTTGGTATCTCCGTGCCGGCAATTTAATTTCTAGCGCATTTCCGAAGACCTTTTCGGAAAACATTCAAAATTGCCCGAGAAATCAGGGCAAATATGGAAATTTAATGAGATTCAATACAAAACATCAGAATTTGTAGCACAAATATGAAAACCCTTAAAACTGAAAGCAATTCCTACATATTTGGTATCTCCGTGCCGGTAATTTAAATTCTAGCGCATTTCCGAAGACCTTTTCGGAAAACATTCAAAATTGCCCGAGAAATCAGGGAAAATGTGGAAATTTAATGAGATTCAATACAAAACATCAGAATTTGTAGCACAAATATGAAAACCCTTAAAACTGAAAGCAATCCCCACATATTTCGTATCTCAGTGCCGGGAATTTAATTTCTAGCGTATTTCCGAAGACCTTTTCGAAAAATATTCAAAATTGCCGGAGAAATCAGGGAAAATATGGATATTTAATGAGATTCAATACAAAACATCAGCAGTTGTAGCAAAATATGAAAACCGTTAAAACTAGAAGCAATTCCCACATATTTGGTATCTGCGTGTCGGGAATTTAATTTCTAGCGCATTTCCGAAGACATTTTCGAAAAATATTCAAAATTGCCCGAGAAATCAGGGAAAATATGGAAATTTAATGAGATTCAATACAAAACATCAGAATTTGTAACAAAATATGAAAACCGTTAAAACTACAAGCAATTCCCACATATTTGGTATCTGCGTGTCGGGAATTTAATTTCTAGCGCATTTCCGAATACATTTTCGAAAAATATTCAAAATTGCCCGAGAAATCAGGCAAAATATGGAAATTTAATGAGATTCAATACAAAACATCAGAATCTGTAGCAAAAATATGAAAACCCTAAAAACTAGAAGCAATTCCCACATATTTGGTATCTCCGTGTCGGGAATTTAATTTCTAGTGCATTTCCGAAGACGTTTTCGAAAAATATTCAAAATTGCCAGATAAATCAGGGAAAATATGGAAATTTAATGAGATTCAACACAAAACTTCAGAATTTGTAGCACAAATATGAAAACCCTTAAAACTGAAAGCAATCCCCACATATTTCGTATCTCAGTGCCGGGAATTTAATTTCTAACGCATTTCCGAAGACCTTTTCGAAAAATATTCAAAATTGCCCGAGAAATCAGGGAAAATATGGAAATTTAATGAGATTCAATACAAAACATCAGAATTTGTAGCAAAAATATGAAAACCCTTAAAACTAGAAGCAATTCCCACATATTTGGTATCTCCGTGTCGGGAATTTAATTTCTAGCGCATTTCCGAAGAACTTTTCGAAAAATATTCAAAATTGCCCGAGAAATCAGGGAAAATATGGAAATTTAATGAGATTCAACACAAAACTTCAGAATTTGTAGCACAAATATGAAAACCCTTAAAACTGAAAGCAATCCCCACATATTTGGTATCTCAGTGCCGGGAATTTAATTTCTAGCGCATTTCCGAAGACCTTTTCGAAAAATATTCAAAATTGCCGGAGAAATCAGGGAAAATATGGAAATTTAATGAGATTCAATACAAAACATCAGTAGTTGTAGCAAAATATGAAAACCCTTAAAACTAGAAGCAATTCCCACATATTTTGTATCCCCGTGCCGGGAATTTAATTTCTAGCGCATTTCCGAAGACTTTTTCGAAAAATATTCAAAATTGCCCGAGAAATCAGGGAAAATATGGAAATTTAATGAGATTCAATACAAAACATCAGAATTTGTAGCACAAATATGAAAACCCTTAAAACTAGAAGCAATTCCCACATATTTGGTATCTCCGTGTCGGGAATTTAATTTCTAGCGCATTTCCGAAGACCTTTTCGAAAAATATTCAAAATTGCCGGATAAATCAGGGAAAATATGGAAATTTAATGAGATTCAATACAAAACATCACAATTTGTAGCAAAAATATGAAAACCCTTAAAACTAGAAGCAATTCCCACATATTTGGTATCTCCGTGTCGGGAATTTAATTTCTAGCGCATTTCCGATGACCTTTTCGAAAAATATTCAAAATTGCCGGATAAATCAGGGAAAATATGGATATTTAATGAGATTCAATACAAAATATCAGAATTTGCATTAAAAATATGAAAACCCTTAAAACTGAAAGCAATTCCCACATATTTCGTATCTCCGTGCCGGTAATTTAATTTCTAGCGCATTTCCGAAGACCTTTTCGAAAAATATTCAAAATTGCCCGAGAAATTAGGGAAAATATGGAAATTTAATGAGATTCAATACAACACATCAGAACTTGTAGCAAAAATATGAAAACCCTTAAAACTAGAAGCAATTCCCACATATTTGGTATCTCCGTGCCGGGAATTTTATTTCTAGCGCATTTCCGAAGACCTTTTCGGAAAACATTCAAAATTGCCCGAGAAATCAGGGCAAATATGGAAATTTAATGAGATTCAATACAAAACATCAGAATTTGTAGCACAAATATGAAAACCCTTAAAACTGAAAGCAATCCCCACATATTTCGTATCTCAGTGCCGGGAATTTAATTTCTAGCGCATTTCCGAAGACCTTTTCGAAAAATATTCAAAATTGCCGGAGAAATCAGGGAAAATATGGATATTTAATGAGATTCAATACAAAACATCAGCAGTTGTAGCAAAATATGAAAACCGTTAAAACTAGAAGCAATTCCCACATATTTGGTATCTGCGTGTCGGGAATTTAATTTCTAGCGCATTTCCGAAGACATTTTCGAAAAATATTCAAAATTGCCCGAGAAATCAGGGAAAATATGGAAATTTAATGAGATTCAATACAAAACATCAGAATTTGTAACAAAATATGAAAACCGTTAAAACTACAAGCAATTCCCACATATTTGGTATCTGCGTGTCGGGAATTTAATTTCTAGCGCATTTCCGAATACATTTTCGAAAAATATTCAAAATTGCCCGAGAAATCAGGCAAAATATGGAAATTTAATGAGATTCAATACAAAACATCAGCAGTTGTAGCAAAATATGAAAACCCTTAAAACTAGAAGCAATTCCCACATATTTGGTATCCCCGTGACGGGAATTTAATTTCTAGCGCATTTCCGAAGACCTTTTCGAAAAATATTCAAAATTGCCCTAGAAATCAGGGAAAATATGGAAATTTAATGAGATTCAATACAAAACATCAGCAGTTGTAGCAAAATATGAAAACCCTTAATACTAGAAGCAATTCCCACATATTTGGTATCTGCGTGTCGGGAATTTAATTTCTAGCGTATTTCCGAAGACATTTTCGAAAAATATTCAAAATTGCCCGAGAAATCAGGGAAAATATGGAAATTTAATGAGATTCAATACAAAACATCAGAATTTGTAGCAAAAATATGAAAACCCTTAAAACTAGAAGCAATTCCCACATATTTGGTATCTCCGTGTCGGGAATTTAATTTCTAGCGCATTTCCGAAGACCTTTTCGAAAAATATTCAAAATTGCCGGATAAATCAGGGAAAATATGGAAATTTAATGAGATTCAATACAAAACATCAGAATTTGTAGCAAAAATATGAAAACCCTTAAAACTAGAAGCAATTCCCACATATTTGGTATATCCGTGTCGGGAATTTAATTTCTAGCGCATTTCCGAAGACCTTTTCGAAAAATATCCAAAATTGCCCGAGAAATCAGGGAAAATATGGAAATTTAATGAGATTCAATACAAAACATCAGCAATTGTAGCACAAATATGAAAACCCTTAAAACTAGAAGCAATTCCCACATATTTGGTATCTGCGTGTCGGGAATTTAATTTCTAGCACATTTCCGAAGACATTTTCGAAAAATATTCAAAATTGCCCGAGAAATTAGGGAAAATATGGAAATTTAATGAGATTCAATACAAAACATCAGAATTTGTAGCAAAAATATGAAAACCCTTAAAACTAGAAGCAATTCCCACATATTTGGTATCTCCGTGTCGGGAATTTAATTTCTAGCGCATTTCCGATGACCTTTTCGAAAAATATTCAAAATTGCCGGATAAATCAGGGAAAATATGGAAATTTAATGAGATTCAATACAAAATATCAGAATTTCTAGCAAAAATATGAAAACCCTTAAAACTAGAAGCAATTCCCACATATTTGGTATCTCCGTGCCGGGAATTTAATTTCTAGCGCATTTCCGAAGACCTTTTCGGAAAACATTCAAAATTGCCCGAGAAATCAGGGCAAATATGGAAATTTAATGAGATTCAATACAAAACATCAGAATTTGTAGCACAAATATGAAAACCCTTAAAACTGAAAGCAATTCCTACATATTTGGTATCTCCGTGCCTGGAATTTAAATTCTTGCGCATTTCCGAAGACCTTTTCGGAAAACATTCAAAATTGCCCGAGAAATCAGGGAAAATATGGAAATTTAATGAGATTCAATACAAAACATCAGAATTTGTAGCACAAATATGAAAACCCTTAAAACTGAAAGCAATCCCCACATATTTCGTATCTCAGTGCCGGGAATTTAATTTCTAGCGCATTTCCGAAGACCTTTTCGAAAAATATTCAAAATTGCCGGAGAAATCAGGGAAAATATGGATATTTAATGAGATTCAATACAAAACATCAGCAGTTGTAGCAAAATATGAAAACCCTTAAAACTAGAAGCAAGTCCCACATATTTGGTATCTGCGTGTCGGGAATTTAATTTCTAGCGCATTTCCGAAGACATTTTCGAAAAATATTCAAAATTGCCCGAGAAATCAGGGAAAATATGGAAATTTAATGAGATTCAATACAAAACATCAGAATTTGTAGCAAAAATATGAAAACCCTTAAAACTAGATGCAATTCCCACATATTTGGTATCTCCGTGTCGCGAATTTAATTTCTAGCGCATTTCCGATAACCTTTTCGAAAAATATTCAAAATTTCCGGATAAATCAGGGAAAATATGGATATTGAATGAGATTCAATACAAAACATCAGAATTTGCACTAAAAATATGAAAACCCTTAAAACTGAAAGCAATCCCCACATATTTCGTATCTCTGTGCCGGTAATTTAATTTCTAGCACATTTCCGAAGACCTTTTCGAAAAATATTCAAAATTGCCCGAGAAATCAGGGAAAATATGGAAATTTAATGAGATTCAATACAAAACATCAGCAGTTGTAGCAAAATATGAAAACCCTTAAAACTAGAAGCAATTCCCACATATTTGGTATCCCCGTGCCGGGAATTTAATTTCTAGCGCATTTCCGAAGACATTTTCGAAAAATATTCAAAACTGCCCGAGAAATCAGGGAAAATATGGAAATTTAATGAGGTTCAATACAAAACATCAGAATTTGTAGCAAAAATATGAAAACTCTTAAAACTAGAAGCAATTCCCACATATTTGGTATCTCCGTGTCGCGAATTTAATTTCTAGCGCATTTCCGAAGACCTTTTCGAAAAATATTCAAAATTGCCGGATAAATCAGGGAAAATATGGATATTTAATGAGATTCAATACAAAACATCAGAATTTGCACTAAAAACATGAAAACCCTTAAAACTGAAAGCAATCCCCACATATTTCGTATCTCCGTGCCGGTAATTTAATTTCTAGCGCATTTCCGAAGACCTTTTCGAAAAATATTCAAAATTGCCCGAGAAATCAGGGAAAATATGGAAATTTAATGAGATTCAATACAAAACATCAGCAGTTGTAGCAAAATATGAAAACCCTTAATACTAGAAGCAATTCCCACATATTTGGTATCTGCGTGTCGGGAATTTAATTTCTAGCGCATTTCCGAAGACATTTTCTAAAAATATTCAAAATTGCCGAGAAATCAGGGAAAATATGGAAATTTAATGAGATTCAATACAAAACATCAGAATTTGTAGCAAAAATATGAAAACCCTTAAAACTAGAAGCAATTCCCACATATTTGGTATCTCCGTGTCGGGAATTTAATTTCTAGCGCATTTCCGAAGACCTTTTCGAAAAATATTCAAAATTGCCCGATAAATCAGGGAAAATATGGAAATTTAATGAGATTCAATACAAAACATCAGAATTTGTAGCAAAAATATGAAAACCCTTAAAACTAGAAGCAATTCCCACATATTTGGTATCTCCGTGTCGGGAATTTTATTTCTAGCGCATTTCCGAAGACCTTTTCGAAAAATATTCAAAATTGCCCGAGAAATCAGGGAAAATATGGAAATTTAATGAGATTCAATACAAAACATCAGCAGTTGTAGCAAAATATGAAAACCCTTAAAACTAGAAGCAATTCCCACACATTTGGTATCTGCGTGTCTTGAATTTAATTTCTAGCACATTTCCGAAGACATTTTCGAAAAATTTTCAAAATTGCCCGAGAAATTAGGGAAAATATGGAAATTTAATGAGATTTAATACAAAACATCAGAATTTGTAGCAAAAATATGAAAACCCTTAAAACTAGAAGCAATTCCCACATATTTTGTATCTCCGTGTCGGGAATTTAATTTCTAGCGCATTTCCGATGACCTTTTCGAAAAATATTCAAAATTGCCGGATAAATCAGGGAAAATATGGATATTTAATTAGATTCAATACAAAACATCAGAATTTGCACTAAAAATATGAAAACCCTTAAAACTGAAAGCAATCCCCACATATTTCGTATCTCCGTGCCGGTAATTTAATTTCTAGCGCATTTCCCAAGACCTTTTCGAAAAATATTCAAAATTGCCCGAGAAATTAGGGAAAATATGGAAATTTAATGAGATTCAATACAAAACATCAGAACTTGTAGCACAAATATGAAAACCCTTAAAACTGAAAGCAATTCCTACATATTTGGTATCTCCGTGCCGGGAATTTAATTTCTAGCGCATTTCCGAAGACCTTTTCGAAAAATATTCAAAATTGCCCGAGAAATCAGGGAAAATATTGAAATTTAATGAGATTCAATACAAAACATCAGAATTTGTAGCAAAAATATGAAAACCCTTAAAACTAGAAGCAATTCCCACATATTTGGTATCTCCGTGTCGGGAATTTAATTTCTGGCGCATTTCCGAAGACGTTTTCGAAAAATATTCAAAATTGCCCGAGAAATCGGGGAAAATATGGAAATTTAATGAGATTCAATACAAAACATCAGCAGTTGTAGCAAAATATGAAAACCCTTAAAACTAGAAGCAATTCCCACATATTTGGTATCCCCGTTCTAGCGCATTTCCGAAGACCTTTTCGAAAAATATTCAAAAATGCCGGAGAAATCAGGGAAAATATGGATATTTAATGAGATTCAATACAACACATCAGAATTTGAAGCACAAATATGACAACCCTTAAAACTAGAACCAATTCCCACATATTTGGTATCTCCGTGCCGGGAGTTTAATTTCTAGCGCATTTCCAAAGACCTTTTCGAAAAATATCCAAAATTTCCCGAGAAATCAGGGAAAATATGGAAATTTAATGAGATTCAATACAAAACATCAGAATTTGTAGCAAAAATATGAAAACCCTTAAAACTAGAAGCAATTCCCACATATTTGGTATCTCCGTGCCGGGAATTTAATTTCTAGCGCATTTCCGAAGACCTTTTCGAAAAATATTCAAAATTGCCCGAGAAATCAGGGACAATATGGAAATTTAATGAGATTCAATACAAAACATCAGAATTTGTAGCAAAAATATGAAAACCCTTAAAACTAGAAGCAATTCCCACATATTTCGTATCTCCGTGTCGGGAATTTAATTTCTAGCGCATTTCCGAAGACCTTTTCGAAAAATATTCAAAATTGCCCGAGAAATCAGGGAAAATATGGAAATTTAATGAGATTCAATACAAAACATCAGCAGTTGTAGCAAAATATGAAAACCCTTAATACTAGAAGCAATTCCCACATATTTGGTATCTGCGTGCCGGGAATTTAATTTCTAGCGCATTTCCGAAGACCTTTTCGAAAAATATTCAAAATTGCCCGAGAAATCTGGGAAAATATGGAAATTTAATGAGATTCAATACAAAACATCAGCAGTTGTAGCAAAATATGAAAACCATTAAAACTAGAAGCAATTCCCACATATTTGGTATCTCCGTGTCGGGAATTTAATTTCTAGCGCATTTCCGAAGACCTTTTCGAAAAATATTCAAAATTGCCCGAGAAATCAGGGAAAATATGGAAATTTAATGAGATTAAATACAAAACATCAGAATTTGTAGCAAAAATATGAAAACCCTTAAAACTAGAAGCAATTCCCACATATTTGGTATCTCCGTGTCGGGAATTTAATTTCTAGCGCATTTCCGAAGACCTTTTCGAAAAATATTCAAAATTGCCGGATAAATCAGGGAAAATATGGAAATTTAATGAGATTCAATACAAAACATCAGAATTTGTAGCAAAAATATGAAAACCCTTAAAACTAGAAGCAATTCCCACATATTTGGTATCTCCGTGTCGGGAATTTAATTTCTAGCGCATTTCCGAAGACCTTTTCGAAAAATATTCAAAATTGCCCGAGAAATCAGGGAAAATATGGAAATTTAATGAGATTCAATACAAAACATCAGAATTTGTAGCAAAATATGAAAACCCTTAAAACTAGAAGCAATTCCCACATATTTGGTATCTGCGTGTCGGGAATTTAATTTTTAGCACATTTCCGAAGACATTTTCGAAAAATATTCTAAATTGCCCGAGAAATCAGTGAAAATATGGAAATTTAATGAGATTCAATACAAAACATCAGAATTTGTAGCAAAAATATGAAAACCTTTAAAACTAGAAGCAATTCCCACATATTTGGTATCTCCGTGTCGGGAATTTAATTTCTAGCGCATTTCCGATGACCTTTTCGAAAAATATTCAAAATTGCCGGATAAATCAGGGAAAATATGGATATTTAATGAGATTCAATACAAAACATCAGAATTTGCACTAAAAATATGAAAACTCTTAAAACTGAAAGCAATTCCCACAAATTTGGTATCTCCGTGCCGGTATTTTAATTTCTAGCGCATTTCCCAAGACCTTCTCGAAAAATATTCAAAATTGCCCGAGAAATTAGGGAAAATATGGAAATTTAATGAGATTCAATACAAAACATCAGAATTTGTAGCAAAAATATGAAAACCCTTAAAACTAGAAGCAATTCCCACATATTTGGTATCTCCGTGCCGGGAATTTAATTTGTAGCGCATTTCCGAAGACCTTTTCGGAAAATATTCAAAATTGCCCGAGAAATCAGGGAAAATATGGAAATTTAATGAGATTCAATACAAAACATCAGAATTTGTAGCACAAATATGAAAATCCTTAAAACTGAAAGCAATTCCTACATATTTGGTATCTCCGTGCCGGGAATTTAATTTCTAGCGCATTTCCGAAGACCTTTTCGGAAAACATTCAAAATTGCCCGAGAAATCAGGGAAAATATGGAAATTTAATGAGATTCAATACAAAACATCAGAATTTGTAGCACAAATATGAAAACCCTTAAAACTGAAAGCAATCCCCACATATTTCGTATCTCAGTGCCGGAAATTTAATTTCTAGCGCATTTCCGAAGACCTTTTCGAAAAATATTCAAAATTGCCGGAGAAATCAGGGAAAATATGGATATTTAATGAGATTTAATACAACACATCAGAATTTGTAGCACAAATATGACAACCCTTAAAACTAGAAGCAATTCCCACATATTTGATATCTCCGTGCCGGGAATTTAATTTCTAGCGCATTTCCGAAGACCTTTTCGAAAAATATTCAAAATTGCCTGAGAAATCAGGGAAAATATGGAAATTTAATGAGATTCAATACAAAACATCAGAGTTTGTAGCAAAAATATGAAAACCCTTAAAACTAGAAGCAATTCCTACATATTTGGTATCTCCGTGCCGGGAGTTTAATTTCTAGCGCATTTCCGAAGACCTTTTCGAAAAATATTCAAAATTGCCCGAGAAATCAGGGAAAATATGGAAATTTAATGAGTTTCAATACAAAACATCAGCAGTTGTAGCAAAATATGAAAACCCTTAAAACTAGAAGCAATTCCCACATATTTGGTATCCCCGTGCCGGGAATTTAATTTCTAGCACATTTCCGAAGACATTTTCGAAAAATATTCTAAATTGCCCGAGAAATTAGTGAAAATATGGAAATTTAATGAGATTCAATACAAAACATCAGAATTTGTAGCAAAAATATGAAAACCTTTAAAACTAGAAGCAATTCCCACATATTTGGTATCTCCGTGTCGGGAATTTAATTTCTAGCGCATTTCCGATGACCTTTTCGAAAAATATTCAAAATTGCCGGATAAATCAAGGAAAATATGGATATTTAATGAGATTCAATACAAAACATCAGAATTTGCACTAAAAATATGAAAACTCTTAAAACTGAAAGCAATCCCCACATATTTCGTATCTCCGTGCCGGTAATTTAATTTCTAGCGCATTTCCCAAGACCTTTTCGAAAAATATTCAAAATTGCCCGAGAAATTAGGGAAAATATGGAAATTTAATGAGATTCAATACAAAACATCAGAACTTGTAGCAAAAATATGAAAACCCTTAAAACTAGAAGCAATTCCCACATATTTGGTATCTCCTTGTCGGCAATTTAATTTGTAGCGCATTTCCGAAGACCTTATCGAAAAATATTCAAAATTGCCCGAGAAATCAGGGAAAATATGGAAATTTAATGAGATTCAATACAAAACATCAGAATTTGTAGCACAAATATGAAAATCCTTAAAACTGAAAGCAATTCCTACATATTTGGTATCTCCGTGCCGGGAATTTAATTTCTAGCGCATTTCCGAAGACCTTTTCGAAAAATATTCAAAATTGCCCGAGAAATCAGGGAAAATATGGAAATTTAATGAGATTCAATACAAAACATCAGAATTTGTAGCACAAATATGAAAACCCTTAAAACTGAAAGCAATCCCCACATATTTCGTATCTCAGTGCCGGAAATTTAATTTCTAGCGCATTTCCGAAGACCTTTTCGAAAAATATTCAAAATTGCCGGAGAAATCAGGGAAAATATGGATATTTAATGAGATTCAATACAACACATCAGAATTTGTAGCACAAATATGACAACCCTTAAAACTAGAAGCAATTCCCACATATTTGATATCTCCGTGCCGGGAATTTAATTTCTAGCGCATTTCCGAAGACCTTTTCGAAAAATATTCAAAATTGCCCGAGAAATCAGGGAAAATATGGAAATTTAATGAGATTCAATACAAAACATCAGAGTTTGTAGCAAAAATATGAAAACCCTTAAAACTAGAAGCAATTCCTACATATTTGGTATCTCCGTGCCGGGAGTTTAATTTCTAGCGCATTTCCAAAGACCTTTTCGAAAAATATTCAAAATTTCCCGAGAAATCAGGGAAAATATGGAAATTTAATGAGATTCAATACAAAACATCAGAATTTGTAGCAAAAATATGAAAACCCTTAAAACTAGAAGCAATTCCCACATATTTGGTATCCCCGTGCCGGGAATTTAATTTCTAGCGCATTTCCGAAGACCTTTTCGAAAAATATTCAAAATTGCCCGAGAAATCAGGGACAATATGGAAATTTAATGAGATTCAATACAAAACATCAGCATTTGTAGCAAAATATGAAAACCCTTAATACTAGAAGCAATTCCCACATATTTGGTATCCCCGTGCCGGGAATTTAATTTCTAGCGCATTTCCGAAGACATTTTCGAAAAATATTCAAAATTGCCCGAGAAATCAGGGAAAATATTGAAATTTAATGAGATTCAATACAAAACATCAGAATTTGTAGCAAAAATATGAAAACCCTTAAAACTAGAAGCAATTCCCACATATTTGGTATCTCCGTGTCGGGAATTTAATTTCTAGGGCATTTCCGAAGACCTTTTCGAAAAATATTCACAATTGCCCGAGAAATCAGGGAAAATATTGAAATTTAATAAGATTCAATACAAAACATCAGAATTTGCACTAATAATATGAAAACCCTTAAAACTGAAAGCAATTCCCACATATTTCGTATCTCCGTGCCGGGAATTTAATTTCTTGCGCATTTCCGAAGACCTTTTCGGAAAATATTCAAAATTGCCCGAGAAGTCAGGGAAAATATGTTAATTTAATGAGATTCAATACAAAACATCAGAATTTGTAACACAAATATGAAAACCCTTAAAACTGAAAGCAATCGCCACATATTTGGTATCTCCGTGTCGGGAATTTAATTTCTAGCGCATTTCCGAAGACCTTTTTGAAAAATATTCAAAATTGCCTGAGAAATCAGAGAAAATATGGATATTTAATGAGATTCAATACAAAACATCAGAATTTGTAGCAAAAATATGAAAACCCTTAAAACTAGAAGTAATTCCCACATATTTGGTATCTCCGTGCCGTCAATTTAATTTCTAGCGCATTTCCGAAGACCTTTTCGGAAAATATTCAAAATTGCTTGAGAAATCAGGGTAAATATGGAAATTTTATGAGATTCAATACAAAACATCAGAATTTGTAGCAAAAATATGAAAACCCTAAAAACTAGAAGCAATTCCCACATATTTCGTATCTCCGTGCCGGGAATTTAATTTCTAGCGCATTTCCGAAGACCTTTTCGAAAAATATTCAAAATTGCCCGAGAAATCAGGGAAAATATGGAAATTTAATGACATTCAATACAAAATATCAGAATTTGTAGCAAAAATATGAAAACCCTTAAAACTAGAAGCAATCCCCACATATTTGGTATCTCCGTGCCGGGAATTTAATTTCTAGCGCATTTCCGAAAACCTTTTCGAAAAATATTCAAAATTGCCCGAGAAATCAGGGAATATATGGAAATTTAATGAGATTCAATACAAAACATCAGAATTTGTAGCAAAAATATGAAAACCCTTAAAACTAGAAGCAAATCTTCCGGGGAACGTAGCTTTTCCAAGTTAAAACTTATTTACGTAGTACTATTGGACAAGAAAATCTGGTAGATTTACCTAGAATATCTATAGAAAATGATTTTCTGAGCAACTTGGTTTATACTCACTTGAAAGACGATTTTGCAAAACCTAAGGAACGCAAAGTACCTTTTAATTAATTAATTATTATATTTAGCAACATATATATTATATTTATGTATTTAAATACACGCGTGATTTTTAGTCCTTTTTATACAAATATTTTTTATTGAATACATCATTATTTATTTATATTTTGTTATAGAAATTTGTAAACTGAATTAGTACGAATATTTAATCTTTTTGTTTATTTTTTAAATATATATTGAGGACTATACGCTCGGGGGGTCGTTTTTTTAAGGCGGAATTTTTGAAAAGTGCATAGGGCGTCAAAAGATTTAGCGCCGGCCGTGGAGAAGACCGATCCTTATAAAAATAAGAATAATCCATACTTAGGTTAATATTATCAATTTACAATATTTATATTTTTCTTAGAGTCGTCAACCAAAAGTCGGGGCGAAAGGGTTTAGTAAAATAGTAAATATACGTACCAATAAAATCTAGGCATAATTAAATTTATGTGAAGAAAATGTAATTTAAGAAAATAAGTAAATTAGATAAAAATTAAATTTAAGTAAAAAAAATTAATTTAGGTAACATGAAACATAAGGGAAAAAATAAAGCAGGTAAAATAATTAATTTTAGTTAATTTGCTGGTAAAAATTGTATTTAGCAAAATTGGAAGATAAGAGGAAAACAAAGATTGTTTATTAAACCTTTGATTCGAATACTATTTTAACAAATCTTTTTATTTACATTTTTTTTGTATGTTTAAAAACTCCTTTACAAGACACTTAAGCATATTAAAATATGTAGTGTTAAAAACTTAAGAGTGAAATGTAAGAAAAAGGAATAAACATTTATAAGAAATTTAAGAATGTTTGCAATTCCGTGGGTATTTGAATTTATTACATAGTATTTTTTATATTCGTACAGAAATTATTGCTGGTATCAACTTTAAATTTGTTACTACTGCTATAATTTGTATTTTGATATATATTAATAATTAATTATGTCTTATCTTTCCGGTTGGATTTTACTTATGTTATAATATTGTTTTTTTTTTTTGAAAATATGTGAAACTGACAAATTTCTAGCAGTCCATATATTATATCAGCGTTTACCAATTTATTTTTGTCATGGAACCCTTCATCATATTTTATAACTTTATGGAACCCCAAAAATTTTAAAAAATGGAAATCCTAAGAAATGAATTTTAGTACGACTCCGTTTCGTAGCTACAATAAAATAATTAAAAAATTTAATAAAATTGTGTATTTTCTTCAAGTACCTATTTTCTAGTACTTGAAGTTTGTAGTACCTATAGTAACTATAAACTTTTTAGGTACTTGTAGTTTGTAGTACCTATAAACTTCAAGTAAATATTTTCATTACATAACAAAATGATACACTTGCAGGAAGTGCAAGTGTATCACTTTGTTATGTAATGAAAATATTTACTTAACACAATCAGTTTGGTCAGAAGAATAAATAATTATGACTGACAATTTTTATTATATAAAATGAGAAATTACAAAAATTTTATTGTGACCAATGCACAATTTTCTTGTTTTGAGCAAATTTTTGCTGAAAGTTGACTCCATCTTTAAATGTAAAATTACATTTAAAGATGGACCACATTTATATTATAAACAAAAATCAATTTTATTTTTATTTTATTTAATAATAAAAATTTTCATGGTTTTAGTTATTGCTACAATCACACCAAGGTGTTAACAATGTATCGCATATAAGTTTAATATTCACTACTGTAACTGCTGTATTGTCTATTGTCAATTCATTAATATTTTTAATTGAATATTTTGTAGTATTTAAACCAGTTTCACGGTCTCTTCTTCTTGTAACTTCTTTTTGATTAAAACATTTTTCTGTGTCCCTTTTCCTATGATTACGATCATGTATATGACTAAGAAAGATTTACACAAATTTAAATGATTCAAAATTGTATATTTTTTAATATTACCTAAATGTGTCTTTTGGACCTGTTGATATATTTTCAGGTCTCGTAACAGTTAATCCAGAATTTTTTATTCTAACATAAAACTCATCATCTTCCAATCCCCATCCCCAATATTTATTTGACATGCCATTAAGAATTTGAAAATGTTCTCGTTTAATTAATAAAATTCCACCAACAAATGTTGCATAATGATATTTTGGATGAAATTCTGGGGAAGCAATATGTAATGGGCCATCTTTTGGATAACTATATTTTAAATTATCATTTAAAGGTATTAAATCTACATCATGCATTGCTATATAATCGTAATTGTTTTTTGTATGCAAAAAGCCAACATTTATTAACGAAGCTCTATTAAATCGAAGTCTATCAATTTGATTTAAAATAAAAATATGATGACGAACAGATTGTTTCTTTAAAAAATTAGATATGTATGGTGCAAAATTTAGAAGTTCTTCAAATCTTTCTCTAAATGGTACTAATATTGCTAAATTATGACTGTTTGAGGCACTTTGGTCAATATGTAATGATGAAGCATATGGCGACTGATTTATATTTATTTCTGGATCACATTTACACTCTAGAATATCATAATCAAGATCGTCACATTGTATGTATATATATATATATATATATAATTTACCTGATGAGATTGTTGCTATTCCAATAAATAGAGATAAAGTAAAGCATATAATAACACCATATAGGAAGAACGATTTAACAAGTGTATTAAATTGCATAGCTGAGGATTTCAATATTTGAACATAATTACAACTTGTTCCTTATTAGCCTAATAATTTTGGGGCTATGAGTTCATATTTACGTGTCTTTTATATAAACCTAAGTTTGCAGTGCAATTGTAAGTAAATTTTATTACTATCAGACAAATCAAACTGTTCAGTCACAAGTCAAAACAAAATTGAAAAAAGTTATAAATATTTTATAACCCATCAAACAGTAATCCTAGAATATGAATCTAAAACGGAATGTTCTGATACTAAATTCTAAAATGTTTCGTATGATGAGTATAATTAAATGTACAGGGTGGGCCAACTTGGACTAACTGATTTGAAATGCTTATAATTTTTGTATTTTTAAATTTCTTTATTTTATTTTTTTTTTAAATGAAAGTATAAATTATACATTTTTTTAAGCTAAGTCTGAAAAATTACATCTTTTAGATGGCGTCCATTCTCCTGTTGGCAGATAATGGCTCTACTTAAGACATTTTGCATTACGTTGCGCAATGTTTCTGACTGCAATTGAGCAATTTCTGTGCGAATATTCTGCTTTAGCTCCTGAATATTTTGTGGTTTGTTGACGTAAACTCGTTCCTTCAAGAAACCCCACAAAAAAAATCCGGGCCCTTCAAATCTGGAGAACGAGGTGGCCACGCGAAATCTGCATTTTTTGAAATTATTCGGACATCGAAAATTTCTCTCAGAACTGCCATGTGGCTCTTGCGGTATGAGCTGTAGTTCCATCTTGCTGGAACCATATGTTACGATTATTGAGAACTATTGGACGTAAAAAATTTTTCAACATGGTCCGGTATACCGCCCCAGAGACGGTTTCTGGGTCATTTTGTTCATTTTCGAAGAAATATGGACCAATAATTTTATCAGCCATGATTCCACACCAAACAGTGCATCTGAGAGGGTGTAATTGTCGCTGATGCAATGCTCTCGGATTCTCTGTACCCCAAATCCGGCAGTTCTGTTTATTAACATATCCATTTAAATGAAACAGCTAGCTTGTTCAGTGCGAACAAGACGAACAACATTTCTTCGTAGTTCATCACCCACTGAACCCAAATTCTCAAAACGGGTCATTAAGCTTCTTATCATGTTTACAATGGGAGCCTCTGCAGTATTAAAATGCTGACGGTATTTTCTTTTAAAAAAATAAAAACATGGTTTGCAATTTATTAGAACAAACAAATGTTCTGAAAATGAAACAACTCAATTTGAAGTGCCAGCTGATGTTGAACCTGAAGAACACTGGAAATTAAAATATGATGAAATGTCCAGTATAAATTATAAAATTCAACTGGAAATTGAACATCTAAATACGGAATTGTACATTAAATATTTATGTTTGTATGTCTAATTATTTTAGTTCTTGTATATTTTAGGAAAAATTTTAAATCAAAAAATGTTCGTTTGCTAGAAGCCGAAATATCATACAATCTTGAAATTGATAATTTAAAAAAAGAACTAACGAAAAGTAAATTCCATAGAGAGAACTTCGAAAATAAATTGTTAGAAATATTTACGGTTGGCCACTTTATGCGGCCAGTCCGTGTGCTTATAAATTATTAAGGCAAAAGCAATTTCCATTATCTTATGACCGAACACTAAATAATTGGGCCCAAAAAATTGATTAACATGTTAAATTTAGTTGACATGTTGTCTGCAGTAAACTTTCTTATGCAAAAATACATTCTAACTCGCATAAAAAGTTTTTTTATTTTATTACCGGCAAATTTTAGAAAACTTTATATCAAAAAAAAGAAAATACAAAAAAATTATTACTTAAATATTTTAATAAATATTATTAAATTTACGGTAACAATTGTCTTTTAATAAATTTATTCCTATAGATAGATTTTTTTTATATTGAAAAACGAATAAATTTCATATAAATACTACGGCATATGCAATTTGCATATTTTATAGATATGGTGACGTCATGCGCAGAACAGTGTCAAAATGAACCGCAGGAATGCCATATCCTATATATTTGTATCATGCATATAAATCATATCTTGAAACCATAATGTTTCTGTTTCGTTTTGATTGTCAAATTTCTGTAGGTGGTTAGGTGTATGCAATGAAAGTGCATAACGAAGAATATCTTTGCATTCGTTTATCTTTGACATTTTGTATACGCTTGCTTATTATGGTTGCCTCTATAAACTAATTTTATGAAGGAGTTATTTGTGTTGCATCGAAATTTTAAGTGACGCACTAATCAAAAATAAAAAAGAATAAGAGCCTTTCTACAATGTCAGCGTAGGCTAACGGCTAAAACACAAAAATAGTATTGTCAACACTATAAAAAAAACCTAAATAAGCATGTGTATCTGGCAATGATGCCGCACTTTACTAATAAAATCGACATTTTTTTCTTCTATAATATAAAATTTAATAATTTATTATGAATTATATCTGCTTAAATGAATAAATAATATCAATTTAATAAAAAAAATATTTACGAAAAAAGTTACGATTGGCAGTTCCATAACTGAAACTATTGTTTTCAACATTACTTAAGTTTTTTAAACCAGAGTTTTTAGTCAACGCCAGCATTTGAAATTGTTATACTGTTTTCCTTATGTTCCACTCATAACCAAGAAATAATTTTAGTTTTACGCCAAAACTGTAGTAAGGTTCTAAAAAAGATGATGGGTTCCGAATTATTTTTTTGAATACTCAATTCGTAATGATAATGAATTGAATATAATACGCATACAAAAGTGACAACAGTTCGTTAGTGTGAACAAGAAGTGATGTTGTTTGTCATGTACTGCATAAAGGTATAAATCGGCCCGATTAGGCTGGTAGAGACTACTAATCTCAAACTAGTGACTTTGTGTGTATTGTTAAGTTAATATTATTTTTCAGATAGTAAATAAAATTAAGTACTGGAAAGGTGGGAAGTGCTCCGAAAATAAGAAATATATTTTCTTCATTTATTATAGTTAAATTATTCTCATGTGTCCAAAATTAACTTTCTAGTTATCAAAACATTGAAAAGATCTTTCAATACGAAAAAGTTAAAGGTATTTATAAAAAATTGACGCATATAATATTTTTAGTTTACAATTTTACTCAACATAAAAAATATCTCCGGTATATGAATGAAAGCTAGATTTTTGTTATATTTAGATGGCTACAATTGAAGAACAACACGAAATTGTGAAAAATAGTTTGATAAAATTTGTCAGTGGTCATATACCTGAAGCAGATTTTAGTGTCGTCGACGAAATAGTCCTTTCATACATGTAAGTAATTTATTTATATTAGCAAATATGATTAAAATATTATCAGTACCAAAAAATTGTATTAATTAAATGTATATGTTAATAATAGAAAGCATTAAAATATGTGTACATTAGCTTCAAAAATATAAATATTTGAGATGCAGAATAATATAACACAAAACATTTATTGAAAATTAAAAGTTTTGACAAATATACAATGTTGTATACAGTGATAATTTTTTCTGCAACATTAGATCTTATTTAGCCTTTGAACTCTTCATCTAACATAGAAAATCATTATGACAAAACCATAAAACTTGACCTTCATCAAATTCACCTTTCTCATCTGCTGTTGCTTTTTTGTATTGCTGATATTCTGATACTAAATCATTGCTTTCAGCTTCTGGAAATTGAATTTTGTCCATTCTTCTATATATCAATGTAAAAATACTTTCCGTCTAAACACTACTATTTTTATTTTGCATATTTAGCATTTCCTCCTTTCTTTCATTGACATACTCCCTTTAAATATTGCTGCAACAGTGCAGCAATATTTAGCAGCCATTTTTAGCATCAAACATTTGTTGAGTTAATTCTGGAACAGCACGACATTGGTGTGATCCACGTATAATAGGGCAAAACCTGACAGAAAAAATGAAACTTTGGAAACGTTGGCAAGAAAGTTGTAAACATTTCGTTACTCCAGAGATTGTTACCGAAACTAAATGATTAGGTAACCATATGTTGGTATGATGAGCTTTAATGTTCTAAAACAAATATCATATGAAGCACTTATCACTACAATAAGACTCAGTATTTTCAACTAAGTGATGTAAACTTAATGTAGCATTATAATACGATTGTACAACCGTATCAGATACATTAGGTGATTTTAGTACAAAAAATGTGTTCATTATACAATTTCGATATTACTCACGTATTTTTGAAATTAACACAATTCCAATCTCTGAACCATGCAATAAATGTGTTAGTTGAAATCCTTGAAGACAATCACAACCCTGTGTTTCCTTTCTTACAACATCTTATACAGAATCAATTAATTCTGCACCTTCGGTGTAATTACCTTGGCCCAATTTTTTATTTTTAGAATATCGATTTTAGAAGAAGCCTCAAATGATCCTGCATTTGATATAGATGGATTCGTTGAAATGATGAGTGCATATTTTGAAGATTTTTCTAATATTGATCCAAACACAATATGTACATGGATCTTTGAACTTGAAAGTAAACTATCAGATAAAAGGAAGCCTCAAGCACATAATTCAACAGATATTTCCCTGGCGTAAAACTGCGTTAACAATATTGATTTTCTTTCTTTATTATAAATATTTTTTACATTAGATCTTTAAGTTTATCCGATATAATACCTGAAGAAAAATTAGTAGCTCAAAAACATCCTGAAAGAATTCAACATTTATCGGAAACCAGTGATGGCGGATCTACCGATAGTTCAAATTGTGATTTCTATTCGGACGAATGCGATATATTGCAAGAAATGTTTCCGGAAACGTCATATTTAGAAGTAATTAATATATACATATAATCTAATCGACATAATATAGACAACATTAATTTTTGCCTTGTTTTTATTTGTAGGTTAAGCATTGCATTGCTATAGCAAAAGGTGATATTGATACAGCAACTCAAATTTTATTACATCGTCAAGAAACTGGACAATGTCTTACTCATAATACGTGTGGTTTTCCAACTAATCGTAATGCGGTTATAGATGATGCTGAATTAAAAAATCGCATTATAGCAAGGTAAAATCTAAAACAATAAAATATATAAAGATACAAAGATTTGTCAATCTTTTGGATTTGTAGATATTCATATGTAGATAAAAATGCAGCTTCTAAAGAATATAAGCCTATAACTCCAAAAGTTGAACCGAAAAAAATGGTTCGTTATCGTGATAATAAAATTGTATCGTTAAGGGGCGAAAGGTATACTGAGGTACATGGTAGCGATGATTCTGATTTAAAGAAACCAAAGAATAAACAACCACTAAGTTCGTAATTAAAATTGCAACTTATAATTAAATTAAGCATTAAAAATAATTCAATATTGCAACACTACAATAATATTAACACTAATACTACAGATAAAAAATCAACTTTGTAGCACCCTTTTAAAAACAGTTATAATCAAATTACTTCAAATCGTAAAATCAAATTCATAATCGGAATTTTTAATATATACTCTAGTAAATATATATACATAAATTTATATATTTTATGACATTTTTTAAATACAATTTCAATAGAAATATTCAAATACATTTTCAGTTAATGTAATATAATTGCTCTCTATTTTTTAGTATTACATCTATATTTTTTAGTTTAGTTTAATAATTAAATATTAAAATTTAATTTACTTAGCAAAAAGGTATATTTTGATTGAATTGCAAATTATTTTAAGCTACAAAGTTTAATAAGGAAAATATATACAGCCAAAGTAATAAAAAAATTATTATTATTTTTGTGTTGCATTTAATCACAACAAAAAGAATAAAATAGAACAAAATTATATTGAATATTTCATATGTATTAATCTTAAAGTTTTCTTTCAAGTTTCGCTAAATTCGAAATTATTTATTTATTTTCTTATACATACAAATTTAATGATTGAAAATTTTATTAACGTTCTATCATTGATAAATTTAAATTATTAAATAATTGATATTAATATTCATCCAGATAAATATTTAATTTTTAATATAAAATTAAGCTTATATAAGTAAGATTGCTCCATTTCAATTGGGAATCACTTCTTCATCACATTCAGTATACTTTAATAATGTAAAGCAAATAACTCAATAAACAATTATTCTAGTCCATATTTAAAAAAATCATTTTATAGCTAAATATGCATTTTTAGTTTCGGTCAGTATTTTAGTTTTCAAAAAAAAGACACATCTAAACATTTTTTTTCTTCTTAGACTTTAAGATAAAAAAATGATAATATTTAGTTTTGATTATTTTATAAAAATATTTTTTTTAAATGGCACAAATTTGTAATGAAAATCTTTTTATTATATTGTTTTGTGATTGGTAATTTATAAATATATTTTAAATGTATAATTTTTCTTTATATATTATTTTTAAGTGTAAATGTTAATTTATTTTAACTTAAAAAGTGGATAAAACTTTAAGACATCAAAAATTAATTTTATTTTATTTTAATTTTATGTTTAATTATTTTTTATAGAAAAAATACAAATTAAAGTTGTAATGAATTAACAGCTGGAATAAGTAAATATTAGCCGGAAAGATATAAATGTTTTAGTCTAACATTTTTGTAGGTATACAAATATTAAAAAATGATTTAATGGAAACATTTTCTGTGTAATAAATAATAAAAATAATGAGACATGTAAAATCCTAATGCATTTTAGATATTTTTAAATATTTTTAGGGTATTCTTGATCATTTTACACAAAAGGTAAATTAAAATAATATCTTAAAAAAAGATACTATAGAAATTTTATAGCAAATAGGAACTAATAATAAAAGTAATTGAAAATTCGCTATTTTTAATTACATTCCTTATTTTTATTATAAGTCGATTTTATACCTGACATAACGTCGGTTGAAAATTAGGTTGGTCCATATTCCATTTTCGTGTTTTTTTACTTAAGTATGTAGAATATGGTAACAAAGTGCGCTCTTTCAGTTATCAGTTTCTTAAATATGTTATTGGTTGCTTAGTTTTGTAATGGTAAGTTTGTTCTACATTCATTTTTTTAATGATTTGTAATTAGGTTTTGGGCCATATCCAATTTGTTGGCGTATTGATCAAAAATTTCATACTTTTGAAAAATAATTGTGGCAATTAATTTGGTCCATAACCATTATTAATATACTTGGAAAAATATTTTTTTTCAGTTAATCATATCTAGTTTGTTCCACGTGCATATAAAATTAATTATAATACAATAAAAATTATGGATATGGTACAAAGTGAAATATTTATTTTAAAATGAAGTTTGGTCCACTTCCAGAGACAATACATACGGTCAGAAAAACTATATAAGGGACGCAGTATAAATTTCATTCATTAGTCTTAATTCGAACGTCGAAGTAATCAGCATTAGATGGAATCGCCGAGTCCTAAAATATCTCCGCGATCGTTAAGGTAAACTTATGACAAAATTTTCACTCTGTTCATCAACTTCATTATCTTTAAAATAGGATTATGGATTCAATTATACCAGATACTCATGACGAATTTGACAATCAAGAAGAACTACAAAATTCATCAAGCTCATCTTTAGACTTTTCAGGTATAAGTATATTTAGACTTTTCAGGTATAAGTATATTTAGACTTTTCAGGTATAAGTATATTGTGTATATGTGAATTTTGATTTCTTATTTTGATTTTTAGAACAGGTGATGATACTGATAAAGACCCGAATTACATGCCAGAGGAAAATATCGCTCAGCATAAAAGCTTTGATGGTAATTATTTAAAGACTATTTAATTTGGGTTTATTGCAATAGTTTATTTATTAAAATTCAAAAGATTCCAGTGTACATCAAGCTACATGAATGTCTGGAAATAATATTGAAAACGAAAACTGGAGAGAATTGCCATCTAGTTCTAGTTTTAACGATAAGAGTTTGTTATTTTATTCATTTTATAATAATTATAAGGAATTTTTTACAGATTTTGAAAATTAACAAGAAAAAGACAAAAAAATAGCGATTTTTGGAAAAGCAATATCAACAAAAAGCTGACGCAATCTGGAAAAGAATAAGTAAATTGGAAGAACCAACCGATGTCAGCAAGAAAAATGAAATTTGCTTGCGAACACACATGCTTTTTTCTATGTACAAAAAATTTTTCTGGAGCTGACAGACTAAAAATAATTGAAAATTTTTGGAGTCTATCTGATGATGACAAAATTTAATTTTATTTCAAATTTGTAAAACGTGAAGTTGTTAAACGGCGCCGAGTATCATCTGAAACAAAGAAGTATTCATTTAAATTTTACTTGCAAGTTAATGATAATATTTTTCGTGTTTGTAGAGTGTTCTTTCTGAACACTTTAAGCATCACAAAAAGAAGAATTTACTATTGTTTCGATAATTTTTCTGACAAGGATACAGGTTGCTCACTGCCTATGAAATGGCGAAAAAATATAAAAAGAGTAACACGTGTAGAAAAACTAAACAAAGTGCGATGTCACAGCAGTGATCGAACACTGTTCAATTTAGTTATTTTTATAAAAAACTACCTATATAATATATATTACTTATTAGTATTAAAGTAGTATTAATTAATTTATTATGAACGATTGAATTTATAAGACTGTAAAGCTATGAATAAAAGCTATTGTCAATTACTTTTTTTTTTCGTTCAAATAAAAGTTGTTAATATAAAAACTGAATTGCGTTTTATTTCAAAAAAAGTTAATAAGTTACCAGAATTATTTATTTATTTATTTAGTCTACAAAATTAGTGACAGACTACAAAAATACTGAATCTAAAAATGAAAAACAAAAACAATTATATAAACATACCTTAAAAATTAATTAACATTGCAATAAAAATGTTGTTTAATAATATTTTTGAAAACTTCCCTTGGCACATTATAATCAAATAAATGGAATATTTCATTAAATAGTGCCATGCAATTAGAAACTGCACCCTATGAAGCATAATTGGTCCTATGGTAACAAACTAAAACACAGCAGAAATTTCGTAATTCACGAGCTGCAACATGCCATGAGATCAGCTGCAGCTACTCAGGGCACATTATATTAAAATTTGTAATGTAATGCACCAACATTATGCAGGCTAATTTCCTTCTGTTCTAATTTCCAGGCAACAGATGAATATTCCAATATTGATCTAACCAGACCGCAATATAGAGACGTTAATGTATTAAGATTTCTAAACTCTTTAGAATTTCTTTTCAGAAATCCAAGCACACAACAAGTTTTACTACAAATATACTCATAATGTGAAATGAATGTAAGTTTGTTGTCAAGTATTACACCTAAGTCTTTAATTTGACTAACCCTCATTATGGAACTATTGTTAAGAATAAGAACATAGTTAAAAACAATAGGATTTCTACCACGACCAAACGTGATAACAAATCACTTTGAAACATTCAAAGAGAAACCATTTCGTTTACACCATTCTAATAAATTAGGGAGATCTGATTGTATTGCATAACAGTCATCGACTTGATGTTTGCAAACATTTTTTAATCATCAGCATAAAGTAAACAAAAGACTTTTTTAAGAAACATAGGAAGATCATTAATCATTAATAAAAATAATAATGGGCCCAAGTGACTTTCTTGAGGGACGCCAGAAGGAACATGAAACGTTTTGGACATAAAAGCACCAATGCGCACGAAATGAAATTTATTAGTTAGATAGGATACTAACCATTTTGGAATTGCTGATGCTGAATGAAACCCTAAAGCAGCCAACTTTTTTATAAGAATAGAATATACAACCCTTTCAAAAGCCTTAGAGAAATCAGTATAAATGGTGTCCACTTGATAACATGATTCCATGTTCTTAATTACATAATTAGTAAAAAGCAATAAATTAGTCATAGTTGATTTACCACTAATGAAACCACGTTGTTCAAGTGTAATATGGTTTATTACCGCGAAATAAATTCTGGTTTTAACAAGACTCAAATAATTTCGGTATAACTAGAATTTTGCGATTCCTCAATAGTTCTCAATTTTATGTTTTTCACCTGATTTATAAATAGATGATAAAGAGGATATTTTCAGATTCAGTTAATTTAAGCTCACCTAGGTCCGTGAACGGTAATAGATAATCAAAACCATCACTTTCAGAGATGGATACATCTGCACACACAGATGCAAAATCATCAGCAAACAAATCCACCTTTGATTGCATATCAACCGAACACTTGCCATTAAATTCCATTTGACTTGGAAAACCAGATGATTTTTTAATGGTATTAACATAAGACCAAAAGGCAAAAGTGCGAACTATTAACCCTGACACCACTTTCAACAGATGTCAAATAATTTCTATATAGAAATCTATGTAGAAATTCATATTCTCTACGTAATCTAATAAAATTTTCTGTATGAAAATTGGCATTATGTAAGGACTTCTTATGAGCCTTATTTCGGGCATTTTTCAGCCTCTTTAAGCATTTCGTAAGTCATGGCGAATCTGTATTGCCAGACATTTTGCCTTTAGGCACGAAACAGTAAAAAGCCTTATATATAATACTTAAGAAATTTTTATATTTAGATTCTTAATTATCACAAACTAAAAGTTGATCCCAGTCGGCATTATCAAGAAAAATTTTCTTTCGCAAAAATTTGCTCTTGAAATTTAAATTCTAATAAATTAACATCATTTATTTTTATACTACGTAAAGGAGTAAAATTATAGCAATTTAGTTTAATTAATAACGCTTTATGATGTAACCCATTCGGACATCCTGGAAATTCAACCAAATCAACGAACGCATTTTGTTCAGAACTAACAAATACCAGATCAAGAAACTTTAATAAAGTTATTAATTAATAATGAATCAATAAATAAATTTTCTATATCAGTTGTAATTTGTTTTCTATATCAGTTGTAATTTGTTCATCCAAGATACAGCTGATAAATTGAAATCACCCAAAACAGTTACAAAATCGTCATCAGCACACATGTTTGATACATCAATAATATTCTCCAAATGCGAGTTGTATATATCAATATAACTATTTGGAGGAACATAAGAAACCAAACTATTTAAAATTGAACCATTAGAGAACGGCGAAATAATTTTAACAGCCAATTGTTCAATGGCAGAATGATAGAAATTAATTGGCACTGCTGAAAATGTAGATTTAACAGCTAGTAAGAATGCCACCTCCAACTAAGTCCCCACACGTCCACATGTCACGTCGGAAAACAATATATGTATCATCAAAAATCTCAGAAGAAAGTATGCCTTGCTAAACCCCCGTTCAATAAGGACAATCATATCAAAATCATTCTCAAGACTAGCTAGTTTTATGTCATTTAGTTTCGCTCTCATTCCACTAACATTCTGAAAATAAATATTTACTGAAGGTGAGAAAACATTCGCGGTAGTTAGTGCTTTATGTTAACACTCAGACAAAATGGAACAGACTGGACTTTCTACCTCAATCGCTTCATTCACCAACAAAAACGAAAAACAAACAGGAACAGTAACTGGAAATAAGCAGCTTGAAGTATTTAACGCACGGAAATTCCCAGCTGAGATTTCGATTTTTTGATTTAAACATTTTAACATCTACTCCAACAGGCCAGAATGAAGGTTTAAGAGTACACCCAACTTGAATGAAATAAAATTCAATGTTAACGGGTCAACCCCAGTTTTAACCAGCACGCAACGGAATTTGAATTTATTCCTAACTTAGTGGATTCACCTAGTTGCTCTGCAGATATCTCATTTCGAATTTTAGAACATGGAACCACTTCATTCTTCGAGATGCAGCAAAATTAACAACATTACTGGTGTCAATACCAATAATACGCGTAACAATTTCCAAATTCGGGATGTCAGCAGCAATATTTGTTGCATCACCAATGTCAGCAGCCCTAATATCAACGACTGTTGCATCACCAATAGCAGCAGCAATATCTGTTGTATCACCAATACGATCAACAGCAATAATTGAAGGTTCAAGTTTCGCTCTCATAGATTATGAGTGCTTATAATTTTGGTTTGTTCGTTCACTAGAGGCAACTCTGGAACCAAATCACCAAGTGAATTAATAATAGGTAAAGGAGATCTGTCGGTAGTGCGCAGTTTATTCTGCTTTCCTATCTTACTCTTAGGTTTCTTAGATTTAGACAACTTTACATTAACCGGTTTTGAAACTGAACTTAAACTAGAAGACCCAGGCTCAAATTTAACATTTTTATCTAGTGTTTCTTTAAGCAGGGTTTCAAAAGACGTCATCTTAGCATTAACTTCATGGCTAAACGATTCAAACTTCTCTGTGAGTGTATGTTCAACTTTAGAGATTCCCAGACAGGCACAATGGAACCAGCGACCACAGAAACCTTCACAGTATAGCGCTTTATCGTCGGAACGATAAAGCGCTATACTATATTGCACTCAGCACACAGCGAGTAGGAGTCATCCAAATTGCTGGATGCACTTGCATTTGGCGAAGACATAATAAATTTTTGATAAATATTGAGACAATATAAGTGAAACGCAAAAACGAAAATGACAATAAGAATTTCCGTTATTATTATTATAGCTAATAACTCAAAAAAAAAAGAAGCAAAATTTGAAAATTTAACAATAAAAACACAGTTTAAAAATATTCCAATAATGGTCACAAATATTTAGGTCAAATAAACCAAAAATATAACAATAGATAATAGAAGAAATCAAAATAAAAATTTCTTTTTTTCAATTGTATATTGTTCTAGATTTTCCTTTGTTTAATTTAACAAAGTAATTTAGAAGAATTTGACTTAATTTTAATTGTTTGTTATAAACCAAAATAACAACCTTGGAAAACAAGAACTGAATAACGATTGAATTATTTAATTCCATATACAAATCAGTTTGGTCCAGTTCCTACAATGTGTACAAATTTGTAAAATATGTCTGGATATGGAACAAACCGAAAAATTTCAGTTTCAGAAAAACGCCACTAGCACATTACGTATTGCCAACAAGTGTATATAAAACTGAATTTAAGTTAATAAATATTTAAAGATTACATAGTAGTAAAAATCTAAAAAATATTTATCGGCCGGTTTTAATTTTAGTTAACTTTAAACTTCAAAATCAATTTACTCGAAAATAGCTAAATGGCATATTTACCTATTTAAACTTCAAAGTCAATTTATTTAACTTTAAACTTCAAAGTCAATTTTCGAGTAGGTAAATGGCGTATATTCGGTTGCCGATAGGTAGGTAATCATTATCAGAACTTAGACAATTTAGATTAAATATAAAATTAAAGTTAATCCAATTAAGTTTTAAGAAACCGCTTACATAATCAGAATTCAGCCATCAAAATATTTCAAAGTCTGGCAGTTTAAAAAAGACGTCTGGCAATGTCGGTTATAAGAAAAAGCGTATTTTATATGACATTTCTAATTAAGCTGAACCAAAAACATTTTATTTACATATTGCCACGGCTTGATACACAGTACAATTTTTTTTTTTTTTTTGTAATGCAAGATATTTGTTACAAGTATTATTTATATATATTTTTTTAATTTGGATTATCATGAATGATGGCTTTAAGTGAATTTTGTGATATGATTGATACATACGGTGGAAGAGATAAAGTAAGTTAAATATTAAATTTCAAATTGATATGATTAGAGCCAAAATAAAAGATAAAATAACTGAAGTTTACTTACACTTTCTATAAATTACTTTTTCCGCTTACATATAAACTGGTTGACTAATTAATTCATGAAATACTTTAAATATTCTACAAATTTAAATATCTTAACAAATTAATACCTAATAGATAAATTCTTGAATTTGTCCAATTAAAATAAAACTGGTAAAATTAACCTTGAACGAAATAAAAAAAGAGTACTATATATGTATAAACAATACAATAAAAGCTAGTAATTTAATTACACTTTATGAAATGGAGAGTTATTTAATAATTTATTTATTTCTTTATATTTTTAATAATACTTATTACGCCATAAATAAATGTTTTTTTCTTCTAGGTAATGAAAGGACTTTGTTATTCGGCAAAATTAATAGCAGGATTACAATTAAATAGAAGTCCAGAATTATCAAAAAAATTTGCTATTTTTAGTTCTAAACTGTCTGGAGCTAGAGCAACATTACGATTAATTGATGATGTGCCAATGATACAATATGCACTTGAATATGGTTTAGGGGAAAAGGTTAAAAATGCAATTAATTCTATTACTTTATTTAATAATATTGAATAATTTTAATAGGAACCAGATAGAATAATGTCATTTGTTGGTTTAATTGCTAATATCGTTGATTTAATTTATTATCCAATTGAGAAAATTTGTTGGTTATCTGAACATAATATTCTTAATCTCACTAATGCTGATGATTGGAACATGTTAAGTTCGTTTTTTTGGGTTATTTCAATTTACTTAAATTTAATGAGGTTTTTTTAAATTATAAGTATATAATTATGTTTATTATTTTTAATATACTTATTTCTAGAACTATGAGAAATATCACTATAATGGAACAGCATAAAAAATGTGAAAATAATCTTAATAATTCAAAGTAAGAAAAAAATATTTTACGAGGGCAGATTGATAATTACATGGACTATTACGAGCGCAGATTGATAATTACATGGACTACTTGTGATATAGGTAATGCACAGGTATGAAGTAGGTATTTTTGATCTCTAAAATGATTTACTAGGCTATATATAAAATTTAAAGTCGATATCTTATGTAGTTTACGTGTAACAATCTTTTAAACAAGTCAATCACAGTGAATTTTTAAAAATGGATAAAAAAGAATTTCGTATAAATAAAATCGAATTGTGTGTCTTGATACGAGGGCTGATTGATAATTACGTGCACTGACACAGAAAACACAGTATTTTCGGTTTATTTTTTTTATTTTCAACATAGTTTTATCAACAAACGAAATTCGTTTTTATCAATTTTTAAAAATTCACTAAGATTGACTTGCTTACTGAGATTGACTGTTACACGTATACTAAATAAGATATCAACTTGAAATTTTATATATAGCCTAGTAAATGATTTTAGAGGTAAAAAATACCTACTTCATACCTGCGCATTACCTGCATCACAGGTAGTCCACGTAATTATTAATCTGCCCTCGTATAATGTAGTTTAAATTAGATTTATTTTTATATAAATTACAGGGAAATACTAGAAAAGGTAGCCATTAAAAGAAGAATGGAAGTGTTATCAATTTTACGATTATCATTAGATTTTACACATGCTGTTAGTACTTTACCAAAAGGATATTTATGGGGTGGTAAACTTCAAATGTGGCAAGTTGGTTTAATTGGAACAACATCAGCTGCATTAGGAACATACCAATATATTAAGAAGAAACAGTTATCAAAATAAGATTTACAGTTTCTTATATTTAAATCCTAATGCAAATTATTACGCTTGATGAAACTGCTATTCAGATATAATTAAAATATTAATTTATTTAGGAAAAAAAAATATGAACTGATTTTATGATTAACTATATAAAACATGTTCAGTTAATTATTCACAATACATAATAATGGAATTGGGGAAATTGAACAAATATTATAATATTCTTAGGAAAATTGCTAAATTTTAATTATAGTCAATACAAATAGAAAATTATATTTTTGGAGAAATAAAGTTATGTGTATATTTTATTAAAATAATTTATAATGGATATTACAATATATACAATATATTATATATGCAGGACAAAGTAGTAAAATCTTCAAGCTTTAGTACTATTTCGATATATTGGTGCTATTGCATTTGTATAATTGTTTTGAAGTTCTGAAGGAGGAAAATTTACTTAAATTGATTTAAAAACAAGGTTTTATTACACAGGTATTTTCTTTACCTCTTTCTTTTATGGGTTTTCCTAAAATATTTTAGTTGATTAATCAAATAAAATCAAGTTAATTAACAAAAATTAAACTTTATTTCATTATTTTACATTTTCAATTCATTTAAAATATTGTTAACTTAAATTGTTGACTTCAGAGTTGGCTTTTCTTCAGGTTTTAAGAGCCCCAAGTAAAATATTATTATATTAAACTGCAAATATTAATTTTATATTTATTGTACCAAAACTTTAATCAATTTGTTTTATTTATATATTTTCAAATAATGCCAAAATTAAACAAAAGTTGAATAAGTTCGACATACATTTTCAGACTACTAGGATTGTTATATACTGTTAAAAAGTAGAGTCTTCGGAAAAAAAACACTCAGCTTTAAAAACGTTATAAATCTATTTTATTATATAGATACTAATAGATTTTTTAGATATTACAATCACTTGTTATTTATTTTTGTTATTACAATATTAATTTTGTAATTTTAATTGTAGTGAACTGTACTTTAATTTTATTGATTTTAATTTAATAAGGTAAGAGACTGTACTTTTGAATATTTTAACTTTAGATTACTGATTTAATTTAATATAATAGACTGTACTTTTAATATGTAATTTTAGATTACTGATTTTAATTTAATATAAGAAACTATCTTTTATTATTTATTTAATATTTATTTTAGTTAAGTTAAGTTATTAATTTATTAATTAATTTTAAAGTTTGGATTTGTTAATTGCACGTTTTAATTTATTTATTTTAATATATCTAAGAACTTTTTTTTTATTACTACGATGATTTATGATTGAACGATTTATGATTGAACTAAAAAACAATTACCCGTCTAATCAACTCAAGACTTTCTCTAAAAGTAACAAAAATTATAAAACATGCAATTAAGAAATCTTACGATTAGTACGCACACAAATTAATTTATTGACCTTTTTATTTTACTGAGTATTTAACTCTTAATTAATTTTATTCTCAACCGATCTGTTTTGGCGGGAAATACTACTACCAAATAATTTATCGATAATAACAATAATTACCAAAAATACCAATAACAATAACAATTGAGTTTTACTATATTACAATAAAAGTCAGTAAATTAATTTGCTTAGAAACAGAAGTTATGAACATGATAAAAATTATTGATATTGGGTGTCTCATTTTATAACATCCCGGCCCACCCTGAAAGATTCGTTTCAGCAAAACGGCAGCACTGATACTTTTGTAATTGGTCTTTCGTATGTTCCTTTCGAAGTTTTGACCTTGACCACACGTACATAACCATCACTTCCTGTAATGACTTGAACAATACGACCTAATATCCACATAGCAGCAGGTAGATTGGACTCATACAAAAGAACGACATCGTTTGCTTCGACGTTTCGATTAATAGATTGCCATTTCGGACGTTGTTGTAATGAAGTGATGTACTCACGATGCCAGCGTTTCCAAAACCCTTGACTTAAATGCTGTATTAACGACCAATTTTTAGAAAGAGATATTTGTTCTGAAGAAACTTGCGGTTCAGCGATAGCAGTGTACGGTTGTCCAATTAAAAAATGTGCTGGTGTGAGTACGGCAACATCAGAATCAGAAGTAGCTACTAGTGGCCGAGAGTTTAAAATGGATTCAATACGAGTTAACAGCGTATACATTTCTTCAAAAGTCAGAATGTGGTTTCCAATAACGCGTTTGATATTGGTTTTCACGGACTTCACACCTGCCTCCCACAATCCGCCGAAGTGTGGTGAGGCTGGAGGAATAAAATGCCAATTGATGTTATCCTTGCTGATGTGATCCATTACTATATCAATATGATGTTGTGATGTAAACAATTGGTACATCTCATTGAGTTTACGAGCAGCGCCTTGAAAATTTTTACCATTATCGGATAAGATTTCGCTAGGCTTCCCACGACGAGCACAAAACCGATCTAGAGCTGCAAGAAAGTATTAGTGGTTAGATCATTAACTAATTCTAAATGTAATGCTTTAGTAGTGAAGCAAACGAATAAGCAGATATATCCTTTGCTATATTTTGGGTTTCTGCCACGAAACATCCTTAAAGTTATAGGCCCAGCATAATCGATTCCGACTCGAGTAAATGGCCTAGAAAATTGAATACGTTCAGCAGGGAGTTCACCCATGAGTTGATTAGTGGTATTTCGACGTTGTTTAAAACAAATCACACAATCATGAACCAATTTACGAATTAAATTGCGGCAACCAATTATCCAATAATTTTGTCGAAGAATAGAAAATAGGCTGGAAGTACCAGCATGTAATTTTATTTCATGTGTGTGCTTAATGATTAATAGTGTGATACGATGAGCTTTCGGTAAAATAATCGGATGTTTAGCAGAGTAAGTCAATTCCGAATGACTTATGCGTCCACCTACACGTAATAAATTATCGGAATCAACAAACGGAGTAAGTTTAATTAACGGACTAATAGCTGACAACGGCTGTTGTTTTAATAAGCGAGTTAGTTCATCGTGAAAAGCTGAGCATTGAGCAAATTTTATGCAAAATGTTTTTGCCATCGTCAGTTCGGATGTTGTCAATGAATATAATTTGCGATTATTCTTATTTCGAGCATTAAAACAAAAACGGTAACAATATGCAATAGTTCGATATAATTTTGACCAAGAAGAGACCTTTGGCAGCAAATGGGTTAATATATGATTATCATTAACAGCCATATAATTAAATAGCACAGTAGAATCTGGTTTGCGTTCTTCAAGTACAATGTCATTCAGGACCTTCCCACCAAAGTCTTGATCCAATAAGTTCGGCAGGTGACAGTCCACGTGAAGCACAGTCGGCTGGATTGTGAACTGAACGGACATGTGACCAGCATTGACGCGGAGCTACACTGAGAATTTCTGAAGTTCTGTTAGCGATGAACGTTGACCAGCGTCTAGGAGGCGAAGATAGCCAATTTAGAACTACTTGTGAATCGGTCCAGGCGTGAAATAAGATCTCTTTGTTCTGAAACGAAATACATAGTTTGTTAAAAAGCCTGGCTAGCAAAACAGCACCACATAGTTCAAGTCTCGGTAGACTTATTTGCTTCAACGGAGCAGCTTTAGTTTTTGCGGAACTAATACGATTTGTACATTATCGTTATCTTGACTGCGACAATAAATAACGGCGGCGTAGGCTTTTTCCGACGCGTCACAAAACCCGTGAAATTCGACATTATTATATATCCATATCCGACGAGTGATTTTTACATTTCCAAATTTGGTAATTTCGGAGCGTAATAATTTCCATTTTTGTGCTAAATCGTTGGGTAACCCAATCTAACTTCCTACACCAAAGCTCTCGAAAAAGAAGTTTTATCAACACTATTGATGGCGCAAGAAAGCCTAACGGATCGAACACGCGAGCTGCTTCCGAAAGCATCGACCGTTTTGTGTATTGACTCGAATCCGGTAACGCAATGTTATATGAAAAGTAGTCATCCACAGGGCACCAGCATAAGCCCAATATCTTAATAGACGCAGAATATTGCAAAGATAATGGCGATATCTCTCGCTGATCTTCTGGTATCGATGCCAAAAACGGTACGCAATTACTAGTCCATTTTCGCAGGTGGAAGCCCGCTGATGATAGAACGTGAACTAATCGTTTATGAACGTCGTTAAGAGCATTTATACTGTCGGCACCAGAGAGAATATCGTCAACATAGAAGTCATGTAAAATGATGTCAGCAATGTCGGGATGAATTGATGTGTTATATTGTGCTAGCTGTATTAGAGTTCTTACTGAGAGATATGGAGCAGGTGATGTACCATACGTAACTGTGTTGAGTCGATAATGCGAAAATGGTCTGGTAACATCTTCTCTCCACACAATTCTTTGAAAGTCGCGGTGTTTTTCAGCAACCCATATCTGACGAAATATCTGCTGAATATCAGCTGAAAAGCAGTATTTATGGCGACGAAATCTGCAACAAACAGAAAATAGATCGTGTTGAATTGGTGCACCTATATTAAGCGTTTCGTTCAGTGATAATTCATGCCCATGTTTTGATGATCCGTCGAAGATGACGCGCAATTTGGTTGTACTACTACTCTCCTTGAAGACGGCATGATGCGGAAGATAGTAGCATTTATTCGAGGGCCTGTTAATTTCATTTGACAGAATGAGTGACATATGACCTAATTTGTGATATTCAGTCATAAATTGTGAATAACTTTGTTTGAGTAATGTGTTTTGAGTGAATTTTCTTTCCATGGCTTTTTGACGAATAATTGCTGAACCAAGAGTATTTCCGTAATTAAAACTACCATCCTTGAAAGGAAGTTCATCAATATATTTCCCATCTGAAGACCGAGCATGAGTAGAAGCGTAATGTTTTTCGGTAAATTGTTCGTCTTCAGAGAGATGCGATTGTGACGTGACTCCTTCTAGTTCCCAAAAACGTGTGAGTTCATCGTGAACTATCGAATGCAATGTCGTTATTTGAGCGGAATAATCTGCGATATAATTTGAATTAGAAGTAAGTCCACCAGCGATTACCCATCCAAATATAGTTAGCATAGCACTTGGAGCCCCAGGACAGCCTTTTAGAGTTTGATTTTCGAAAAGTAAAAATGTTATATCAGCACCAACTAGGATATCGATTGGACCAGGTTGATTATACTCAGGATCAGCTAATTTGATCATGTCGATTGATGGACTATGAGTGAAAGTTTCTTTAAATGTTGGTAATAAACCAGTCAACTTTGGCAAAACATAGGCAAATATAGTGATTGATTTATCGCTGATTCGTGATTCCAATGTGATTTTTACTGAACCACGTGTTACTCCAGCACCAGTGGAAGATAATCCTGAAACTGGTATTCTAGCATGAGAACGATTAAGGCCTAATCAATCAGCACAATCTTCACTAATAAATGAGCATTCTGAACCTGAGTCGAGTAAAATACGAAAAGAATGTTTTGTTCCAAATCGATCAACTGTATTTACCACGGCTGTTGGCAAATACGTTTTAAATTGAGTTGTTGTTAACGAGTGAGTCGAATGAGCATTTGATAATGTCGGTTTTGAATGTATGATCGAGTGATTTGACCGAATAGGAGTGGATGTATCCTTCGGCGTTGCTTGAATAATGTTTGGTGATGATAACGAAGGTGTACGAGTGCGATTTGTCGGAGTTGCCGATGATGTACGAGTGCGATTTGTCGGAGTTGACGATGATGTACGAGTGAGATTTGTCTGATGATGCAATAATGAGTGATGACGACTATGACATTTTTACAAGAGTTGAGTGAACGACAATTCGTTGAACTATGACCAGCCCGCAAGCAATTAAAACAAAGAGAGTTTGACTGAGCGTCGTAGCTGTGGAGACTTGCTAGAAAATTGAGTACATTGATGTAGTTCATGAGTTGATTGACATTTCAAACAAGACGAAGTAATATTCGTAGCAGTGTGAAAACTTTTGAAATTAGTAGACGTTTGTGGACTTTTATGTGACGTACCAGTAGGAAATTTCCGACTTCGGTCAGTAGAAAACTCGTAGCTAAAATATCACACCTTTTTTCGAGAAATGTACAAAATGCTTCGAATTTAGGAAAATTTTCGTCACTGGCTGTTTTGGCCCAAGCATTTTGAGTATCGGTATCTAATTTGTGTAATAATAAATGTGTTAGCCAAATATCACGGGTTTCTGCATCCGGACCTAACGCACGTAGACCTCTCATGATTTCATCCACACTATCTACTAGCTTCCTTAAATTATTATAATTAGAGTAAGGTACACACGACAAGTTGATAAATTTTTTTACGAAGCGTTGGCAATATGACCCTTTTTGTCATATCGCTTGTTGAAGCTCAACCCATGCCTCTGTGTAATTCGAATCAGATACAGAAATATGTGTCAACAGATTCGAGGGTTCTCCAACCAAAAAACTTTTTAAATAATAGAATTTCTGACACCTTGACAAGTTCTGATTGCTATGGACAGTACTAACGTAAAGATCCCGAAATGTATCCCATTCGGTCAGATCACCTGAAAAGGGTTTAATATGAATTTTAGGTAATTGTTTTTCCGTACGAATTTCAAATTGCGATATATTATTAGCGTTTGCATTATTTGACGAGTGAGCGGTAACGTTTGCAACATCTTCACGTGACATTTCAGTAATCTGGTCATTTAATAATTTCATAGTGCGATAGTAATTATCTTCAAATTCAATTAAATCGGCATCTGTAATGGTACTCAGATCCGTGGCATTCTCAATAATATCTTTATCAATCTGATGATACTCTGCCCATATTTCCTCAAGTTTTTGTCGTTTTACATCAATATCTGTTATTGTTGCAGCTATGGGGATAGCTGAAGCATAAACGAAAATTCGAGTTAACGCGCCTTTTACGCGACCGCGTCGAACTGTTAACGATTGCATGTTTAATAATTGAGTATTTGAATATCGAGCAAAAAAACAGAATAAATTCTTTTAAGTATTTTATTGAAATACTAGATTCAATTCTGTATATAGTATTTTTTCTCAATTCTTGTAATTTTTTTTGTATCACCCGGTACTATAAATTTTTAATAATAATCGTACGATGAATATTCTGCACTATTGTAGTGATTCAGATTCAATTTTGTATATACCAATTTTCAATACTTGAAATTTCTTTGTAATGATGTTCTATATTTTATTTGTTGTATTAGTAATTAATGAAAATTTTACTTACAATTTTTATATACCATATATTTATATACTCGACCTCTAAACAATCTTTGATAAATTTCTTTGGATGATGATGATGATGGTCAATGTTGAATGAAGATAATGTTGAATGACGATAATGATTAAATGTTTCTAAATGTCTTTCACTGTGCAATTAACAATATATATAAAATTTAATATATATACTTTATATTAAATTATTCCCTTTTTACGCTTTCCGGTTTTTACACACGTGTTTTATCGATTAATAACCGCAATTAAAAATTTAATTTTTTATTTAAACACTTGATTATATTTATTTGTTTTACCGAGAAAAAAAAACAAATTTTGTTTAATATTTAAGTAATATTATTTTCCAAAATATTATAAATATTAATAATTTTTCTTCAAAGCTATAACTTTTGAGGCATCCAGTAATTTAAGATTTGTAGCACAGCAAATTGTTGTTGTAAATAATTTTCTCAAATTGTTGTTGTTGTTGCTTATGGTTTTTTTTCTTCAGGAATCGTATATATAGCTGTACAATTACCTTTTCACGATGTGATTTATGATTAGCTGCAGCTTTTCCAATAAACTATTACTTTCCACTATTACACACTTTTCACTTACAAGTTTTTAATGTTTTAATGTTTTACACGTTTCACGAATCCGGTTCGAAGGACCAAATGTTATATATATATATACTGTTAAAAAGTAGAGTCTTCGGAAAAAAAATAGTCAGCTTTAAAAACGTTATAAATCTATTTTATTATATAGATACTAATAGATTTTTTAGATATTACAATCATATAATTAGAATTATTGTTATTTATTTTAATTAAACGTTTTAGAAGAACAATTTTAACTTGTTATTTATTTTTGTTATTACAATATTAATTTTGTAATTTTAATTGTAGTGAACTGTACTTTAATTTTATTGATTTTAATTTAATAAGGTAAGAGACTGTACTTTTGAATATTTTAACTTTAGATTACTGATTTAATTTAATATAATAGACTGTACTTTTAATATGTAATTTTAGATTAATGATTTTAATTTAATATAAGAAACTATATCTTTTATTATTTATTTAATATTTATTTTAGTTAAGTTAAGTTATTAATTTATTAATTAATTTTAAAGTTTGGATTTGTTAATTGCACGTTTTAATTTATTTATTTTAATATATCTAAGAACTTTTTTTTTATTACTACGATGATTTATGATTGAACGATTTATGATTGAACTAAAAAACAATTACCCGTCTAATCAACTCAAGACTTTCTCTAGAAGTAACAAAAATTATAAAACATGCAATTAAGAAATCTTACGATGATTACGCACACAAATTAATTTATTGACCTTTTTATTTTACTGAGTATTTAACTCTTAATTAATTTTATTCTCAACCGATCTGTTTTGGCGGGAAATACTACTACCAAATAATTTATCGATAATAACAATAATTACCAAAAATACCAATAACAATAACAATTGAGTTTTACTATATTACAATAAAAGTCAGTAAATTAATTTGCTTAGAAATAGAAGTTATGAACATGATAAAAATTATGGATATTGGGTGTCTCATTTTATAACAAGGATCAATTATGAAATTACAACTCAAAATAAGGAAAATAACATTAGAAATATTTGGCAAAATTAGTACATTTTAAGAACATTATTAGTTTTTAAATTTTTTTCAATAAAACTATTTTAATAAAAATTAGATATAAAATAAAGTTAAATATAATTAATTTTTCTCTTTGAATTCTATCTAAATAACATTATTTTTGTCAACCAATTAACCAAAATTAATTATTTTACCTATGTTTTATTTTTTTACCTTAACAGATTTCTTTTTTACCGTACACATTTTATTTATTCAACTAATGAATAATATCATTTATTAATCTTAAAACACTTTTATTACATTTATTTATCTAATTTTATTTATTTGTTTATTTATTAGTTCATTTTATTAAAAATCAATTTTCATTCCACACGCGATTGTAATTTTATATTTCGCTTAAAAATTCAAAATTAACTAGACGACAACTTCCTTTGATGGACTTGAGATAATTAATTTTCTTTTTTTTAAATATTAATTTTGATAATTCAATTAAAGTTATTGATCAAGATCATTATCGTGTGTGTCTGTAGGCGAAGAGAAAGACTTTAAAATGGTGTCGAATGATATACTGAGATAGTTAATAGAACAAATAAATTTTATGAGATTGAAAATAAAAGAAATTAGAGAAATCAATTACATTGGTGGCGTGATCGCTACATCACCCCCCTTCAAGTCTGATCGAAGAAGGCTGGTTTGAGTCTGTGGTTCAGTCCATGTGTTTGTTGTTGACGTCGATAATGTAATTGTTACGTAGTTTCCGTATTTCTTTGTGTGGTCCACTGTACGGTTTTGTAAGTCCTGATTTTATTGCGTCCGTAGAAAAACAAAGTCGCATGTCTTCAGATCTTCTGGAAAATAAACTTTTCGTGGAGTTGTTCGTGTAGGTGTCGGAGTCAGGTTGTTCATTATCTGTCTTAGTTGTTTTGTTAACGTTTCTTGGTCCGTGGGCGTATATTTGTCATTGTCAATAAAAAATTCGCCTTGCAGCTTGAGGCATTGTTCGTACACTAGTTCGGCTGGTGAAAGTTTTAAATCATCTTTGATCGAAGCTCGTATCGATAAAAGGATGATCGGAAGCTCGATGGTCCAATTTCTATACAAATTTTGGGTAGACAAAGCAATTAAACGGCTCGAAATTGAAGTTTATTTCTTCAACTTTAAAGATTTGCATATTTATCCTTACTAAAATGAGTAGAATTTTGCATCGTTAAAGGAGATTTTTTTTTTCTTAAACTTTTTAATTTTTTTAACATAAAAGTATAAATTTTAGAGTTTTAAGGTCTACTATTTAAAACTATCATGCTCACATATTTTTACATTAATTTATAAATAATAAACAATTGACAGGAAATCTAATTTTATAGTTGAATATATATCCTTCAGATATAATTTTAATTTTTTTTGTTATCTGGTGTAAATGTCAATATTGTACCAATTAATTTAAAATAAGTAAATTTTTGATCATTTCAAGTCTTGTGATAGGTTTATTAATATACACATTGTTTTTATCCTATTTGAAGGTGAACTCTAAATACATAAAATATGACTAAAAATTATTATGTTTTATATTTAGCTGCATGAACTGCTTCAAATTTAAAAACTCACTTGCAGATTTTTAATCTGAATTATTTTAAATTAATTTAATATTTCAACCAAAGGGGTTGAAAAAAATATTGTTGAAAATATATATATTTAAAGTTCGAATAATTGGATGAAATTGAAAAATAAAATTTCAATTTTAAACTATATACTGAATAGGGCTTAAAGTTGACCCTAGATTCCAGTTAAATCTGTGGCAATCTCACTTTGCCCACAAAGACTTTTGCACACTGTACGAAAAGTGAAAAACAAAAAATATTTGTAAAAAAAATTTATTTAATATGTTTGAATTTATTTATTATCAATATATTCTTTTTATATCGTCATAATTTTATTTTTGAAAAAATAATATCACGATAATAATTTTATTTTCATTGTGATGAAGTGTGAAGAAGTCGATCAAAACGAGATGCAAAATACAGTTGTATGACTTGTGTGATAGAGATGCAAGCATATCTGCAAAATTTTTGCAGACGCTGAATTCGATATCTTCATCCAGCGGTACGCTGAATTCGATTTTACGCTGAATTTGATATCTTCATCCAGCGGTAACATACCGTGTTCTGGTTAAATTCGTATATACCGTTTTCTGGTTAAATTCAACGTTTTTGGAACCAAAGTGGTTAAAGGTAAATTGTATTGAAAAATATATTGATTTGTATTGCGTAGAGATATAATTTTAACGTAATGAGAAGAATTTGAGAAAAATTGTGTTGGGCAGAATTGTGCGAGAAGAATTGTTCCAGAAAAATTGTTTCAAAAGAATTGTGTGAGAATAATTGTCCGAAAAGATTCAGCCGGTTTCCATTCAAATATAATTTTTTATTTTGGTGATATATACACGATTTTAATGCAAAGATTTAAGACGATTTCCACAAAATATAAATTTGATAATATTTTATGATAAATTTTGTTCCACGTGTAATTATTAATATCATAAAACTGATAAAATATATTTAAAATCTGAATTATTCAAATATTTATGTAAATACCGAGTTACTTCTTTATTTTATTTACTTAAACTTTTTATTTACAGGAAAACCTATAGCTTGTACTTTTTAGGATCTTTTAGAAATAAAATTCTAAAATATCGTTCTGATCAAAAATAAAGTAATTTCGGTCTTTAGAACAACTTCTGAAAATTTCGTTATGCTATACGTTATAATTTAAGAATATTTTTAATATAAAATTCACAAAATTATTTACATTCAATAATTAATAAATTTATTAAATTAAAAAAAAACTTTTCTTCAACATATCCTTAAATATCAATTTAATAGAAAATATTTGATTATTTGATTTTGGCAATTTAATTTGTAAGAAAGAGAACTACCTAAACATGGCTTCATAAACAGTTTTTTGTAAAGGAAATTTTTAACGAGATAGAAAGGTTAAGCCATCTCCATTAAAATTTACTCTTTGTTTCTAACTAGTGGACAATGGTGATTTTTATTTTAAAAAAGATTTATAAAAGAAAATTCACATACATTATAATTTTTAATGTTGAATCCATAATATGTAAAAAAAAATGGTTTTTAAAACAGCTATAACTACTAAGAGTTATGCCAATATTAAAAGCTCATTCTTTTTGTGCTTTAAGTTCTATTTTCTTTGTAACTATGGTTGTATAAACTAAACTCATGCGCTATTAGTTTTCCAACAAATCTTTAAGTTACTGTGCATAAAAATGACGCTAAAACTTTTCCTCTTTTTTTTTCTCAAATATTATTAACTTATAAAAAAAATGGTTAATTAATCTTTTTAAATTATTCAATATTTGCTTTATAATTTATGTGTTAATAAATCGAATGAATATAAAATTTTTTTAACAATGAAATTCTGGTTTTTTTCTGTTTAAAATAAAAGATTACAACATTATTGAATAATATATCTCAACAAAATATATTATATATACATATATACATTTATAAACATATGTACATTTATTATACATATATATACATATGTTAAAATTTATAATGTAACAAAAAATAATTAAGGAAAACTTATTATGTGCATGATTTTCATATTTGAGAAAAAGTAACAATATTTGTGCTTTTTATAAATAAAAATATAATTTAAATAACTTAAAACAACGAATAATTAACATCTCCCGATAAGAGTCAAAACTTAAACATTAAAGGTCTATTTTATTTTATTACAATTAATTAAAAATAAACACAGTTCTGTACCTACATAGTAGAAAATAGACTCTGTCATAGAATTTTTCATATAAATAATATTATTCAAAATGTAACACGAAAGTTGATAGTAGTTAAATAAAAAATTATGCTTTAACTGTTTGTGAATTAAAAGATTTATACATATCTATACAGAAAACTGATGATACTTTTTGTGATTTTTTTGTAATTAGAAGTGTTTCCATACTAAAGTTTACAAATAATTTTTTTACTAGTTTGTTTAATGAATAATAAATAAATGATAATAAGAAAATTTAAGTTTGTTAATTGAATTGCCAAAAGGGTACAAGTTTATGCATCTACATGACTTAGTATTTAATGTTAGAATTTAGTTGGAAAAGGGTTTAATTATTTTTTTAAGTAAATTTATAATTTTAAGTAATTATTTGATTCTTATTATTTTCTAAAAATACATATATAATAATGTTCATAAATAAATAATTTACTGATATTTAACTAAACATTAATACTTTTTTATAGAATAGATGATATTTACTTATACATAATAGTGAAATTAAAGTTGTTATACAAGAATTAAATACAAGTTTTTTGTGATTAAGTTACAAAAATGTTGTATTTAATTCTTGTTGTATAGTCACGCAATTTTTTTTTGCAGATTAGTAAGTTTTTTTTATGTTTAATTTACAGAATTTTTTTTCTATTCTTAATTGAATGTATTATTTACACAAGCACCTTTTTATTCCTTTATTAGATTTAAGTGAATAAAGTGTAATATCTATCAATATTGAATTATACATGGAAAATATTATTTATTAATATTGTATAAAATATACTATCTATAAACATTCTAACATTATATCGTTCGTTTAATTCCTGTAATAAATTTGGTTAATATTTCTATTTTATACATTTTAATTGTAAATATAAAATGAGTCTAAATATATTTTTTTTCATATATTTACATCATTACTATGAAATATATATAATATGTAGAATTCTAAAATTTTATTTCTTAACTTCTCAGATAATTGACAATGTAGAACACCGCAAAACTATAATAAATATTTTATTTATTTTATAGCTTATTGTAAATTGCCTTTAATAAAATTTATTAAATTTTTTTTTACACTGGAAAATTTAGATTAAAATAAAATAAATGGTATGCAAACGATATCATGACAAAAGACGCGGAAATACCCGCTATTTTTAACCCAAAAAGGGTAAGGGCACCATCAGTAGTTGTTACCGATGAATCAAATGGACCATATGATGGCTTTACGAATATCATTAGTGTCAGTAATCAACAAATTACTCATCAAGATTCAATTACATCAAGTCAACCAGATGAAAGTATAACTGGATCTCAGCAATTTAATAGTGCTATTATTAATAGTGGTGGAGGCGGTTGTGTACAAGATTATGGGGGGCGTATAGATAATACAGGAATTACCGATTTAGAATCTGCCTCAATAGATGTAGCACAAACAAGTAATATTCATATACGTCGACTGAAAGCTTGTAAAGAATCATGTTGTTCAGAATTGGCACAAAAGGTAAACAAATAAGAAATATGTACAACATTATTATTCATCCATTTTTTTATATTACAGATGTATTTTGGTGTATGTGTAACGATTTTAGTAACAGCTTCGTGGGTAGGAGCTACACATTGTATTAAATTTATGTATTTAAATCGTATTACTACAATAATTGAAAAAGAACGAATATCTGCAGATGATGATGGTGTTGGTGAAAGTAACTCATCAACAATTTTTGATATCTCACGGAAAACAACAACATCAATCTTTAATGCACCATTTTTTTCTACATGGTTTTCTACAAATTTTTGTTTTTTCTTTTTTCCAATTTATTTAATGGGTCGGATTGCGGTAAGGAAATGTGACAAACCGGGTGAAATATTAGCAGATGTATTAAGAGGATTTCGTGATAGAGGCTTTACAATTGGTAAATAAATATTGTTGAATTAAAATTCAAAATTATTTCAAACCATATTATTATTATTTATTGTTAATAGGACGATTTTTAAATCGATGTATTACGTTTTGTGCCTTATGGGTACTAACGACTTATTTATATACCATGTCATTAAAATCACTTTTTGCAACTGATGTTTTAGCACTTTTTGCAACAAATGTAGCAAGTGTTTATTTACTCTCTTGGGTAATATTACATGAACAATTTGTGGGAGTTAGGGTAACATTTTTAACATTCTGATAATCTAAAGATTATAATTATTTTAAAACTAATATAATAATGTTTCAGATCGTTGCTGTTATATTATGTGATACAGGAATCGCTCTACTAGCTTATATGGATGGTATAACAGGGAGTCCAACACTTGCTGGTGTTGTATTATCTGCTTTAGCTGCTGCTGGTTATGCTGTTTTTAAAGTATAAATTGAATGAAATTTTATTATAGTTCGAATATTTTAAATTATTTATTATTTAATTTAAAACAAAAGGTTATGTTCCGCAAAGTAATGGGTGATCCACCAATTGGTCAAGTAGCATTTACATTTACAATTTTAGGATTTTTAAATGCAACACTTTTATGGCCAGTTTGTGTTGGCCTTTATTTAACTGGTACAGAAATAATGCCATTAGATCGACTGCCATGGATTATATTATTAATAGCCAGTATTTTACTTTTAGGTATAAAAATATTATTTTATTTTATTTTAATAATAATTTTTTTGAAAATGAATTTTTTATTTAGTTTTCCATGTTTTGACACAATTTAGTGCTGCTGTAACGTACAATATGTTTGTTACTTTGGGATTAATTACAGCAGTTCCAGTTTCTGGAGGTTTAACAAAAATATTTATATTTTTTTACAATAGTTTTTAATAGTAGTTCTTTTACAATAAATCTATTAGCATTAGATGTAATTCTTTATGGAGCAACATTTGCCGGAATGAAATTAGCTGGTGTTATATTAATAGGTAGGTAAAATATGAAATTTTATTTAAATTTTTGTCTCTTTATGAACTTTTAATGCGTAGGTATTGGATTTTTTTTGGTAATGTTTCCAGAAAATTGGCCGGACTATATTACAAGACTACTAAGGTATGTTTAATATAACTAAGATATTTATTATTTTAAGAAATAGTTTATAATTTTGTTTCAGTGAGTATACTTAATAAGAAAATAAAGTAAAAATAATCATAAAAAAATTTAATTAATCCTTATCTATTAAAATATCTTTTAAATCTATATGCTAAACAATTTATCATCGATTAAAACTTTTATTTAATGTTGTTATTTATAATTCTTTAAAAAAAACTTATTTTTTAAAATAAACTAGTCTTCATTTATTGCTAGTTTATTTTTTTAAATTAATATATCTAAATTACATAATATTTATCTAATAGATTTGTTTTCCCTTATTTATTTCCCTATCATTTCTACTAATTTTCTTAAATATAAAAGTACGAATTTTAAAGATTATTTTTTTATCTAAAAAAAAATTTAAACATTTTACAATTTGTTTTTTTTTTTTTGGTTTTGTAGTTAATGAATTTGGAATATAAAAATATTAACATTATAAGAAATAAAAAGTTTTGATAAATTATTTTTGAATATTTAATTGGAGTTTTATTATTTTTATTTTATTTTGTCTTTATTGAAATTAAATTTTCCAGAAAAATTGGTCAAGCTATCCTCCGTTGCCAATGTTGTTGTGAATTTGCTGAAATAGATATCGAAAATTCGGTAGGAATTAATACTAATAACAAATACTGCAAAATAAATATAATAAAAATTATAATTTTTAATTTTTTATATATTAAATGTTGCAATAATAAATTTTTTATTAAATTAGTATAATAAATAAAAAATAAAAAACTTTATATTTATTTTAGAATTTAAAATGTATAAATGTATAAGCAAATTCTCCAGAGCTTCTAATTTCAGATTAAATTCTGATCTCACTGTTATTTGTATTTATCAAAAACTCATTTAATATAAATTGTAGAAAACAAAAACATAAATATGCTATAACATCACTTATATCTTTTTTATATTATGAAATAAAGGTATAATGTAAAATTAGTAAAAATTTTCACATATTACAAGTTGTTTTATATATAGTTTAAAAAAATATAAAATATATATAAATAATTAATTTTTTATTTTATACAAGTTAAAATTATTAATCCAAATAATAACTATATTTTATTTAAATTATTTTTAATTATGGTAAATACATTTAATATAGGTTAAATTTTTTTTAAAGTTAATATTAGATAGCTTTTAAAATATAATTATAGTTATATATTAAAATATAAGCTGGACATAAAATATAATTATAGTTATATTTTGAAATATATATATATATGCTTTTAAAATATAATTAAAATTATAAAAACAATTTACTTATTTTGACGTTAATATCATTTATTTTACTAAATAATTAATTGTTCAGTTTTCTAAATTCAGAGCTGGGTATAATATCAAATTTTAAAATTTTATGTTGAATGTATTTCAAATACTGGATTGTTAATAATTTTGTTCGGATGGATATGCATATTACTAAACTAATTTTAATTTTTGCAATATTTCTTTACTTCTCCAAAGTCCAAAAAATTAAGCATTTCTCCATAATTTTTCTCAGAATTACGTGCTAATCTCATATTTTTCATGTAGTTTATCTTTACCCAAATAAAGTTTCTGTTTTAGATACACCAATCACCTATGGCTTATTTTTCTAAATACGCCCATAAAATATAAGTAATTCGTTATTAAAATAACTATTTACATATATAAATTTGTATTAAAATAAATGTTATACGCCATTTCGATTTACGGCCCACATATAACGATTTATTGGTGTAATCTTATGTAAAGAAAACATTAAAATGAAAATATTAATAAGATAAATGTAAAAACAAATAACTGATAGTATCACTCTTTCGGTCTTCGAATTGAGAAGGAATGATTGTAAAAGAATAAAACATGTATTTTTTTCTATGAGGGTCGCTTAATCTAAAAAAATATGAGATTTTTCGTAATAATTTTAAATAATTTTATTATTATTATTTTACCCAGTTCTGAAATATAGTTTACTTACATGAATCTATAATTCCTAAATTTTTTATTTATAAAATTGTTAATTTATAATATTTTTTAAATCTTGTATTTATTTTTAATGTAATTTAATTTTTATATTCTTATATAATTTGCACAAATTTTTTATTAATTGATTTTGTGAAAGTGCTTATATATAAGGGAAGATTAATAATTTTAATCAAAGCTAAATTTGATGTAGAGTATTTCAAAATTAATGCTAAAATTAAGGTCGAAAGTAATAACAGTGATAGTATTTCATTAATCTTCTACGTATAAAATCATAGTACAAGTTGTTTGATATTTACAGCAAATTTACACAAATGATTAACAAAGTTAAAAAGTTTATTGTAATATTTCTTTACCAAAAAATACTTATTATATATGCCAAAACGAATTCACAAAGCACTTATTGTAGGCTTCTTTAATTATTATTCTACTTGCTATAAAATTTTAAGTTTAAGTTCAAATCTTATAATCAAAGTCAACTATTTATAAGGTGAGTTATTGAGAAAAAATTATACATACCGTATAATATTTATAAATTAGTTTAATTAATTAGAGAGGCACTTTATACACAAGATCAATTATTTTTTTTTTTTAAAAAGTATAACATGACATTCAAGGAAAATTTATTATAAAATTTAAATTTTATAGATTTTTTTAAATTCATTAAATTTTCTATCATTTTTTATAATTTTTAAGTAAATAATTTATGATTTTTAAATATTAAAAAAAAACTTAAAATTTTTCACAACAAACAAAATAATATAAAACTATTTCTTCCAAATTGTATAAATTAATTTTTAATATATAAATATAAATAACAAAATTTACAAAAAACAAAAATCTTACTAACTATCCAATTTAAACTAAATTCACTTCTTTTTTTATTTTTTATTAAGCTAATTCTCCTCTAGAACTATCCTAAGCTAAACTAACGATTTTTTTCCCACTACTATAATCTTCTTATCTATTATAATTTTATATTTTTGGTAAAAATTTAAATTTATCTATGCTAATTTTATAATTTGTTATGCCTCTTTTATAAAGAATCGTTCTCTCATTATACTTCCAGAAATATCATCTTGTTGGGTCACAACGCGAGGTGAGTTAAGAAATTTAAACTGGCGATAATTTCTAAAAATAAATAGAATACGAATTTAAAAAAAAAAAAAATAATTAAACTTTTTTTTTTATATTATTATAAAACATTATTTTCATATCATTGAAGTTATTAATTATACTAGTGCTCTTCACGACCCTGATATTTTGATATGTACCTTGTATAATAAAAAAAAATTATAAGAAGGAAGAAGGTACAAATTTAATAACAATTACAAATTTATTTTTTTTACCTTATGATTTGGTTTTTCCATTCTATATTTTATCATAATATTAATCATTCTAAATTGAATTACCTCTTTCATAAATATATTAAATTACCACTTTCATTCATAAAAACCACCGTTTCGATTGATGTAAAATTATTCATAAAATGGTAATCAGACAGAAAACGACAGTATTAATTGAAAAACCAAAATGATAGCATTTGTATTTGCAAATTAGAGGTAATTCGATTTGTGAATAAAAAGGTAATTCAATTTTGAATGATTAATATTAACATAATATATTTTATGGAAAAACCAAACATATAAAAGGTAAAAAAAAAATAATGCTTTTCTTCCTAGATAATAAATTTGTACCTTCTTATTTATTTTTCTTCTTATACCGCCGTGAAATGAAATTTTCCACGCTCATGAAAACTATCGTGAAAAAGTTGTGAAAATGTTTTCCTTAACTTTTATCTTTACAAAGTTATTTCACGATGGAACAGTGTACCACAAAATGAAATCGTTATCGTAATTTTTCACGAGATGTTAAATTTGTATAAAAATTTTATTTCACAAATTTGATTTCGCTATATAAGAAAATATTTCACTTTTGTGAAAATATCAAAAAAAATAAGCATTCGAGTGTGTATTTCTTGATATTTTCATATTATTCAGTTTGACAAAAGTGTGATATTTTGATCAACAGAATTACTTGTTATAAAAATATTAAATTATCAAGTTCGTGAAGAGCACTATTTTTTTTTAAGTTTATTATTTATTTCCATAAAAAAGGAAACATTAAAAATGTTTTTAAAGAAAAAAATTGCTTTTGTAGTTGCTTTTTCTGTTTTTAATTTGAAAAAAAAACATAAAACCTTATTTGAAAGTCCTTTTTAAATATTTAACTTTTCTAATAATTTAATGTTTTTTAAAATTAATACCGTATTGATTTTTTTTTTTGTCCTTTTATATACATGCTTTCGAAATTTTACTTGGTGTCACATAAAATACTTTATCGTGATAGTTCTGTAACATTTAAGAAAATTATTTACTTGCAAGTATTTATTGTTGCCAAGCAGGCTACAAGTCATAAGATGTATGTTTTATTTGTTAAATTTAAATTTACTTGCGAGTAGAAAAATTAGACCAAATAGTAACTAATCTAAGTAGTTATTTGGCCTAAATGGAACTTAGATAATAGTTTTACGTGCGACACCTCGTAGTTATTCGATTTTACTTTGAATATAAACCAAAAAATTTATGAGTGTCATTTTATCACATCTGTTCGTTCGTTATAATTATTTTATACATATATATATAATGTAATGTGCTGTTGTTACTGAATTTTAAAACCACTTGTTTCTGAAAATAAACAAATAAAATCTTACACTAAACTTTTCTTATACACACAACACACGCACACCAATTATTTATTTAATTTTATATTAAATTCCTAATTATCTCATATTCCTTAAACATAACCAACATTTATATAATTTTAAAAACACAAGACTTGTTATCAACTTTTCTATACTTTAATGCATTTTTTTTAACATAACTTTTATGGTAGCTTTTAAAGCTTTTTTACTCCTTTGTTATTATATGAAAAAAATGTTTATAAAGTAAATTCTATTCAATTTGTATTCCGTATTTTAACAGTTTAATATAAGAATGAAAAAAAAACTAGTTTTTACAAAAAAATTGTGTTTGAGGTAAGTTCCTAAATAAAAAAATGAAGAGAATAATGAAAATTCTAAAAATTTATATCAACAAAATCATAAAATTTTCCGAATTAAAATCATTCATATTTGTCCATTAAATGACACTCTAAATTTTATAAATTTATTTATTATTATATTTTTTTTAAATTTTATATGTAAATATCTTTATCCTAAAAAAAAAATTTCCTCTACTTTTTTTGTGAATTAATTTTCTTTGCATTAAAAACAAAAAGAAATATTATGATTATGGGTTTTTGTAATATTTTTAACAATTAAAAACGCATAAAATAAAATATTAAATATTCGAAATGTTGTTAACAGGTAAACCCTTATTTTGATTTTTAAAAACTTTGTTATGCAGACAATAAGCTGTGTGGTTTCGTATCCAAAACGAGTTATTGTTTGTTGAGAAACTTTCAAAATAACTGAAACATTATTACATATTTTATTTATAAAATAAAGTTGCTTTGTTACAAATATTTATTTAATAATATTATTATTATTAATTATAATATTTGTATTAACTATAACTAAATTTTCTTTTAATTAACATATTTTATTTTCGGAATTTACTAATTTTCGAAATAATCATTATTAAAAACCCAATCATAAATAAACACTATAAACGTTTTGCATTAAATATCTTAAGTTAAACTATACCTTTATTTAACTATACCTTTATTTAATTCTTTATTTTGTAAAACAGTAAAACAAAGTTAATTAATATATTTGAATTTAAAATATTTAATTAAAATTTTTTGCATATTTCTTTCTCTAACAACACCTATTTTTAATTTCATTTCCTTTGTATCTTTAACAAAAAAAAAAAAAACAATAAATACATTAAACATAATTTTATTGTGCATCCTCACTACTTTCTATTATTGGCTTAATATATCTGACCTCAAACAAAATCAAAAAAAAAAAACGCTGCTAAAACTATAATGATAACAACAAATATGCCTAATTAAACGAAAAATTACAACCTTGTGAAATAAAAAATTAATACATAAAATAATATCCTAAAAATAAAATTCATCTAAATATGAAATCTACAGCCGTCCAGCATTTTTTAAACGAGAAATAGTTGTAACATCGCCTTCGAGATAGGCAGAAATTCAACAGAACATAAACATTTTTTTATTTTTTTTTATTTGGATAAATAATTTAATGAGATTAAAATTTATATATATATACCTTCTCTCTCTATATATATATATATATATATATATATATATATATATATATATATATATATATATATATATATATATAATATATATGTATCTATACATATAATATATATATATATATATATATATATATATATATATATATATATATATATATATATATATATATATATATTATATATATATATATGTATATATATATATATATAAAATTATTATCGAATCATTAAACAGCATTTTTATGGTAAGTAATTCAATTTTAAAACGAAATTATTGAACATAAATTGGTAAATTAAATTTAAAAATAAAATTGAACTAAAAATTATAATTAATTTCTATTAAGTTTATTAAAAATTTATTATTTTTTTATTTCTCTATTCTTTTACTTTCTCTATAAAATTTCTTAATTTCTTGTATTGCAAAAACATTTTTTTCAATATATAAAAAATAACACTTAAAAACATAAACACAACTTTCAAAATACATCAATGATAAATTTAACATTTAAATAGCCACTAAAATACTAAAATGGTCACATGCTTTGCTTTGAACACAAAATTTTTTTTTTTTTAGTATTTTTTTGTATTTTGTGTTTTAAAGATAATTATTTAAAATTTATAAGGACCGTTTCTAAAATCATATTGTAATGAACATTTAATTTGAAAAAAAAATGAATCATAATATAAAATTTATTTTGTTATCAATACATTGTTTTTACAAAAGTTGCTGTCTAAAATTAGTATAGTTCAAATTTTGGATAGTTTACAATAATTAATTATAAAAATTGATAGACTGATTCTCTACCATAAATATTTTTGGAAAACATATGAACATTACTACATTTGAGTGATAAAATTTTAAATTTCAAAATTATTTTTATGCTAACAAAATATATATGTAAAGTCGAAAATAAGTGTAATGCAAATTTTGATAGTTTAGAATAAATTACGTTTCTGGCGGATTCAAAATAACAAAATTTGTTTGCTATATATTTTCAAATTTAAGGTTGTTCTTTTAGATATGGTCGAACTAAATTAATAATATTCAAGAATAATGTTTTTTTTTTTAAATTTATTTATTAAAATTTTTAAAAAATATTAAATGTAAAAAAATTATTCAGAATTTTTTTTATGGTTTTAAATTTTTTTAGAGAATGCTGTAATATAGTTTTAAATATATTATATATTTTTGTAAATATTTGCAGTTCCTTGTGAAGTCTTTAAAAATTATTAAAAATAAACTAATTTTTATTGTAAATTAAAAGAAAAATAATTTATTTATTTCAAAAAAAAGATTAATTTTAAAAAAAACAATAAAAATTGCTGTGATTAAAAAACTTAAGTGTTGTAAGTACAAAATTAGCTTTGAATATATTTTTATGTTATTTTAATTTGGTTTTAGTTATTTTTATTGCAAATTAATATTCATTTTATTTCTGTGAATATGAACGATTATGATCAAATAATTTCAAAATAGAAAAAAAAATATTTTATGAAAAAAGCTTGTAAAATTTTGAGAATGTTTTTATTGTTAGAGTATGATTGACATTGAAAAAAAGTCATGTCATTTGCCTTTTTTATGTTTGCATTTTGTTTTATAAAATAATTGAATTATAATTTTTAAATATATATCTTCAAAATTATAAAAAATTTAATAGAATCAATTTATTCAAAGAAAAATTTACAAAAAGAAAATTAAATTCAGTTTAATGTACAAAATGAAAATGTTTAAATGTATAAATTAACATTAATGGAATTAAAAGCATTAGAAATAGGATGTTTCGAAATAATATTGCTTAGTAGTTATTTTATTTAGATGTCGTCTGTCGAAAATTGATTTAAAACCTTTTGGATGCAAATGAATTCAATAAGATTCTATTAAATAATTTGCAGGCTAAAATTTTTAAAGTAAATTTTTCGAAAAAATAACTTTTAAAAATATAGGACGATAATTTGTTGAACTAAATTTGAACTAATTTTAAAAATTAAAATTTGATTTGGAATGATAAATGTTATAACATAGAAAAATACAGTTAAATGTAATTATTTTTAAGTATTACCAGAATTAATTGTACATTTTTCTGAATTTAAAATTATAGTAAAAAAGATAACCTAAAAACACAATTATAAAAAATTTTAATTTTATATTTAACTCAATTAATATTCTGAAACTTGGTATTTTCTACCCTTTTTTTTGTTTTGTTTTGGGTGATTGTTTTTTTTATAGATGGGGTCGAGGTACCCGAAACGGTTCTTTAACGGGTCATCATCCTACGGTCATAGATTACCGGACAGGTTACATAAGATCCCACTTACGATCCCCCTCCGGCCGTGTGAGATGACGGACTTATCTCCTTCTGGTTATAATCAATATCAGCAACGACAACAATCATCATCAAACTATCATTCTAATTATACAGCTACTACACCGCCAGGTAGCAGTACAAGTAGCAGTGGAAGACCACATCCAATTACAACTGAACATGATGGTGGTAGTATTGGTGATGGTGGTAGATTTCTATCATATTTTGGAAATGATGAAAATAAGGAACGAAAAAAATCTGAAACATCATTTTTTAATTTAGGTTTTAGACGTAAATCAACGATTTATTTCGCTGCTACAGATTAATTTATTATAAACGAGGTACAAAAAATTAAATTCTTTATAGAAAATAAAGAAAGAAATTATAATAATTTCAAATTTTATCATTATTGAATAAAATAATAGTGTAATCTTATTTAAGTGATAAAATTTATGAGAATTAATGTTTATAAATAAATACTTTTAATATTTTATTTTCTATGGCTATTTAAAAATTAATTGAAATTGCGGAAATATTTGTAAAAAATAAAACATAAATTGTATTTGTGCGTAATTCTTTTGTTCTAAATTCTAATATATTTCCAAATTTGCCATAGAAACAGAAAAATCCTCCTTAAGTTTAAGCAAAGATTCTGGATTATTAAGCTATAGTTAATTGTATATATAATTTAATTTTCAAAAATATTATAATCACTAAATTTAATGTGCAAAATTAAATTAATTTATAAATTTCACAAATAATTAGTTTAATGTGATCGTCGTTATATTGTAAAACATATTTTTCTTATTTAATTATTAATGATTATTATTAAAAAAATAAAAAATTTTATTAAAATTTAATCGGAATATAAACATATAAGTTCGCCAAAAAAAACTTTACAGAAAGTTACTTAATAAATTTAAATTAACTGGAATATGCATAGCTAAATATTGAGAATTTTCCCTTAACTGTGAATACACAGTATTTGGCTATGGGGAGGGATAGGTAATTTTTTTAATTGGGTAATTTTTGGAATAGGAAAGTTTTTGTTATTAATTTTATCACAATTTACGAAAGGTAGCACCGGGTTTTTCCAAAATTCTCAGAAAAGTTCATAAAGCCTTTGACTGGATCCGAACCCGAGACCTTAGCTGTTTTAAACAAAAATATTATATTTTATTTTAAAATGATTTGAAATTAATATTTTTAAGAATATTTTTCAAAAGAATTTTTGCTAGTATACGTTAAAATTTTTTTATCACTTGAAATCCTTAAAAACATATTGCTGATTGTTTCATGTAATATACAGATTTTTATAAAAATTAGTAATTCAATATAAGTAAAATATAGAAATACTAATTTCAAGATAAATTTAAATTGATAAATAAATTACATCGTCTATTCTAAAAAAATGGACATATAAAAATTCACCAAGAAAGATCGCAATTTAGCAAAGAGGGAATTGTTGAAAATTGGCTTATGTACTTTTACTCAGACGACCCGATTAAGATTTTTAAAAAAAAAAACACATTAAATCAGATATTAATTAAAACAATTTTTACGTCCCAGCCTTTTTGCAGAATAATTTTCCAAAATTAGTTCTTCAATTTTTACCGAAGTTCGAAGTTTCTCTCTCGACCTTCGGCAAAAATTTATTAAATTTATTGTAGAAATTAAATCAGAAATTACTAAAATAAAAATCTAGAATTTAAAATTAAAACAAAACAAATAAGCTCTTAATAAATAATACCATGAATACAATCATCATTAAAAATAAACATTTTTTACTAATTTTTAAATAAATAAACTTCCTTTTCGTAGAATGTATACAAGAAAATTTCATTAAAATATTCTAATTACATATACATATATAGTATATAAAGCAATTAAAAATTTATTTGAATGTAATTTTATAATTAAATATAGTATTTAAAATTAATAATTGTTGTTAATTAGTTTTAGTTATTAATTAATTTAAGCAATGTTGCTTAGTAATTTAGTTTATTACATATAGAAATGATATCAGTACTTTTATGACTAATTTAATTTAGTTTTAGTGTTTTGAAAATTAATATTGTTATAAAATATTGTTTAAAATAAAATTAAGCATATAATATAAATTATGTATTTCGTGTAAAATATAATTATTCTAATATAATACAGAATAAAAGAAATTAATAAAGAGCAAAATTTCGCTGGTAATACCTCGAATTCTTTTACCAAACCATAATTACAGATTTGATGACTAAACAGCTATTTATGATCTAATATTTGGGAAAATTAAGTGAAATACATATTCCATATCAAATAAAGTATATTTGAAAAATGTCCTTCAAAATAAAATTTTGTAAATTTCTGTTCTCAAAAATTGCGAAATATGAATAATCTCTTTTATGAAGTCCAGTAATAGGCTAATTACAATCTTCTCTCGATTAAGTTCATAGCACATCCTTCCATTTTAACTTTGTAATGAACGATAACTCTTTAGCGGAAAATTGTAGTGTTAAATAATTGTGCTGTTAAATATCCTCTAAATATATAAAGGTTTGTATTTCTAATTAAATTTAATTAAGTTTAATAATTAAAAACAAATCAACATGAAAAACAATAATTTATTTATTTATTAAATTTTTTGTTTTATTCTAAAGTAAATATTTGTTTTGATAATGTGTAGTTTTAAATATTAGTTTCTGCATACGGTGGATAACATATTTGGAATTTATTAGTTATTACTTTTATTTTATTGATACTAAAATCTAAGACTTATGTTTTTTTTCTATGTTTTATTTTTTTATTTCAATAAATACAAATATAAATATGAAATAATTTTAATTCATATTTTATATTTTGATTTATAAACACTAAACTGTTAACGTAAAAGTCAGAAAAAAATAACTTTGTTTATAGTGTACATATAAAGCTTTTTGAACTGATAGATTTTGAAATGATTTTTTCCAAAAAAAAACAAAAAAAAAATGAAGGAAAAGTCACAATAAAGTTTTTTTTTAATAGCATTGTTTTTTATATAGGTTTTTTCACTTGTAATTCAATTTTTTTCATTTCAAATTCAATTTTTTTCATTTCAAATTCAATATTTGAAAATAAATTGATATTTATTTTTAAATTTTTTTAACTGAAGAAACGAAGTATTTTTAAACAAAACAAATAAATTGTTTTGAAATTCATAACATAAAATTTGAAAATTGCATTCTATTTTTAAAACAAAACAAACTATAAATAAAGATATAACAATTAATGTAGTGGTTGTCGAACTGCTGCCAAATTGATATTATTGATATAATAAATTGATATTATTGATAAATTGATATTATTTTGTGGATCTACTAACAAATTTCTCGCTGACGATTTGATCTTTGAAAAAACCTTTTCAATTGGATTTAAGATCGGCGAGTATGAAAATTGAATTTGAAATGAAAAAAATTGAATTTTAAATGAAAAAACTTGAATTTGAAATGAAAAAACTTGAATTAGAAGTGAAAAACCTATAGTACATTATTAATAGATAAATTTTTTATAATTTTTGATTATACACATTTCTTATATAATATCCAGTTTTTCTTTTTTTAGTATATTTAATTGAATATTTTTGCAATTAATTAAATTTTCCGATAAGACATTTCCTCATTGATTATAATAATAAATAATGTTTAATAATTGTTTTCCTTTATTTTTAATAAATTGGTCGAGTTTTGCGGTTTTTAATAACTTTAAATTGTATATATTTTTAATATTATTATTAAAAACTTGAATATAATATACCGTATAATTTTAGTTTTTGTTTTAACATTAAAACCTTTATTCCACTATATTTCTTCTGTAAATTTTTAGAATTAAAAATTTTTTAAAATGAAATTAAAAATTTTTATTTAAAAATTTCCTTTTTTGAATTGTTTACATAAAAATTATTTTAGCAAATTTTATTATGTTTTTTTTATTAAAATCATAAAATAATCAATTTGGTTCTTTATTCTTAACATATTTTTTATTCATATATAATTTTGAATAAAATTTTTTTTTATTTTTAAAAATAGTTATTATAATTTTTTTTTGCGTAATGGTATAAATAGGTAAAAGATTTTTGGTTTGTTTGTAATTTTAATTAAAAATTATTTATTTTATGTAAAAATTTTATTTTAAATTCAAAGCAGAAATAAGTTTTAAAAAATTATTTTTATTGTTATTAGTTTACTTTAATTATCAGTAAACATAAAATTAGTATAAAATTGATTTTAAAAAACCATAATATTGTAATGAGATATTAATTTAAAAATTTTGGGATCATTATTTATCCGTCAGTTTATAATGCTACCGAATTAATTTTGTGAGATATATATATATATATATATATATATATATATATATATATATATATATATATATATATATATATATATATATATATATATATATATATATATATATATATATATATATATATATATATATATATATATATATATATATATATATATATATATATATATATATATATATATATATATATATATATATATATATATATATATTATAACATTGGTAATAAGAATTTATATTAATTTTTATTTTGAAGATTTAGCCTAGGTTCTTATTAAATGTATTTAAATTTTGGATAGTTAATAAAATTATCAAATTAATATAACTTATAAGCAATGAGGTAAAAGCTCGACTGGCACCTTTTAAGTAGAGAGTAGAGTAAATGTAAAATTTTTAAATAAATTTTTTTTAAATTTTAAAAATAAAGCTTAAGAAGAAATGCTAAAAGTTAAAATATTATATATATTTTCTTTTTCTTGTTGTAGTTAAAATAATTTAAAATTTCGTTTCTCAAATGGTTTCATAAATTAGATTTTATGTTTTAGATCATTTTTATTTATTTTGTACAATAAAGGAAAATATTTGTATATATATTTTATTATCCTATATAATTTCAATAATTCTATTTTTTATATATAAGGGTAATTATTAAATAAGCATTTTATCATTTAAATGTATATAACTTATATGTCGTTAAATATTACGCTATAATTTATAATATTTTATTGTAATTGCTAAAGCACCATTATAAGTTTTATTTTGTTATATAGTTTTTAATTTTATTTTAGAATAAAAATATACTTTTATAATAATTTATTAACTATAGTTAGAACAGTTTTGTATATATGTATATAATTTTATTCTTCTTACAATTATATTAATTAAATAAGTTACAACGAAATAGTTTTTTTTTAAATAAACTTAAAAATATTCTTTAACATAATTTTTTAAATTGTAGTTTTAATTTTTGTTAGAAGATACAAGTTAAAATTATTATATTTCTGTTTAATTTTTCATATTTGGTATAGTAATTTTCAGCGAGTAGACAAAAAATGTTCAGTATAATAAATATAAATATATTTATATTTGAAATAAATATAAATATATTTATATATTTAAAGACTGATGACGATATGAAGGATAAAGTAAGTCTTGAAAGATTTGGAAGCATTAAAGCATTTTGAATTAAACAAATTACGTACGTTTATTAGCTTTATTTTTTTTTTTGTTATGTAGCAAATTTTTGTACTGTTTAAGAACTTAAGGCAATCAAATATTTATTTTAAAAAATTTTTAAAGTTTAGTTTTAATTTCAAAATTTCTTACCACTTAAACATTTTTTAATATTAATTATGTTAATTTACTTAAAAATGTTGTTTAAGCTCGTTTTTTTTTTTTATTTATTTAATCAATTTTATTCTGTAAATATTATTTCAAAATATTTGAAATTAAGTTGAAAGAGTACATTTTAGTAATGAAACTATTTGGTCTAATTCTCTTTAATATAATTTTAAAGATTTTTAGCTATTTTTTTTAAATTATTTAAAATTAGTTTTCATGATTTAAAAAGAAATTTTTTTATTGTATAATTTTTGTTAAGCAAAATGCCATTTTTTTATTAGTTAATTTGTCCACTATTTTAATTATTATTTATTATAATTTGTTTTTTGTTTTTATATTAACTATAAAAAATATATTGTAGACTATTTTTATATTTATTTCGTAATTTATATAAATAAATAATTTATATAAATATTTAATTTTATTATTATTATTATTATTATTATTATTAAAGTATATAATATTGTCCGAATTAAATTTCGTATACGATTATGTTGTTATTTTTTTAAGTGAAACACATAAAGCATGAAGCATTAAATGTTATTCAGGTATTTCCATCAAAAGGTTTTTTTTCCTTAATTAAGAAAAAATATAAATAAAAAAGCAATTTGTAAAGTGTTCCAAATAAAAATATTATAGGTTTAAATAATAAACAAACACAAAACATAAAAAATAAATTATTTTTAAGTATTACCAGAATTAATTGTACATTTTTCTGAATTTAAAATTATAGTAAAAAAGATAACCTAAAAACACAATTATAAAAAATTTTAATTTTATATTTAACTCAATTAATATTCTGAAACTTGGTATTTTCTACCCTTTTTTTGTTTTGTTTTGGGTGATTGTTTTTTTTATAGATGGGGTCGAGGTACCCGAAACGGTTCTTTAACGGGTCATCATCCTACGGTCATAGATTACCGGACAGGTTACATAAGATCCCACTTACGATCCCCCTCCGGCCGTGTGAGATGACGGACTTATCTCCTTCTGGTTATAATCAATATCAGCAACGACAACAATCATCATCAAACTATCATTCTAATTATACAGCTACTACACCGCCAGGTAGCAGTACAAGTAGCAGTGGAAGACCACATCCAATTACAACTGAACATGATGGTGGTAGTATTGGTGATGGTGGTAGATTTCTATCATATTTTGGAAATGATGAAAATAAGGAACGAAAAAAATCTGAAACATCATTTTTTAATTTAGGTTTTAGACGTAAATCAACGATTTATTTCGCTGCTACAGATTAATTTATTATAAACGAGGTACAAAAAATTAAATTCTTTATAGAAAATAAAGAAAGAAATTATAATAATTTCAAATTTTATCATTATTGAATAAAATAATAGTGTAATCTTATTTAAGTGATAAAATTTATGAGAATTAATGTTTATAAATAAATACTTTTAATATTTTATTTTCTATGGCTATTTAAAAGTTAATTGAAATTGCGGAAATATTTGTAAAAAATAAAACATAAATTGTATTTGTGCGTAATTCTTTTGTTCTAGATTCTAATATATTTCCAAATTTGCCATAGAAACAGAAAAATCCTCCTTAAGTTTAAGCAAAGATTCTGGATTATTAAGCTATAGTTAATTGTATATATAATTTAATTTTCAAAAATATTATAATCACTAAATTTAATGTGCAAAATTAAATTAATTTATAAATTTCACAAATAATTAGTTTAATGTGATCGTCGTTATATTGTAAAACATATTTTTCTTATTTAATTATTAATGATTATTATTAAAAAAATAAAAAATTTTATTAAAATTTAATCGGAATATAAACATATAAGTTCGCCAAAAAAAACTTTACAGAAAGTTACTTAATAAATTTAAATTAACTGGAATATGCATAGCTAAATATTGAGAATTTTCCCTTAACTGTGAATACACAGTATTTGGCTATGGGGAGGGATAGGTAATTTTTTTAATTGGGTAATTTTTGGAATAGGAAAGTTTTTGTTATTAATTTTATCACAATTTACGAAAGGTAGCACCGGGTTTTTCCAAAATTCTCAGAAAAGTTCATAAAGCCTTTGACTGGATCCGAACCCGAGACCTTATCTGTTTTAAACAAAAATATTATATTTTATTTTAAAATGATTTGAAATTAATATTTTTAAGAATATTTTTCAAAAGAATTTTTGCTAGTATACGTTAAAATTTTTTTATCACTTGAAATCCTTAAAAACATATTGCTGATTGTTTCATGTAATATACAGATTTTTATAAAAATTAGTAATTCAATATAAGTAAAATATAGAAATACTAATTTCAAGATAAATTTAAATTGATAAATAAATTACATCGTCTATTCTAAAAAAATGGACATATAAAAATTCACCAAGAAAGATCGCAATTTAGCAAAGAGGGAATTGTTGAAAATTGGCTTATGTACTTTTACTCAAACGACCCGATTAAGATTTTTAAAAAAAAAAACACATTAAATCAGATATTAATTAAAACAATTTTTACGTCCCAGCCTTTTTGCAGAATAATTTTCCAAAATTAGTTCTTCAATTTTTACCGAAGTTCGAAGTTTCTCTCTCGACCTTCGGCAAAAATTTATTAAATTTATTGTAGAAATTAAATCAGAAATTACTAAAATAAAAATCTAGAATTTAAAATTAAAACAAAACAAATAAGCTCTTAATAAATAATACCATGAATACAATCATCATTAAAAATAAACATTTTTTACTAATTTTTAAATAAATAAACTTCCTTTTCGTAGAATGTATACAAGAAAATTTCATTAAAATATTCTAATTACATATACATATATAGTATATAAAGCAATTAAAAATTTATTTGAATGTAATTTTATAATTAAATATAGTATTTAAAATTAATAATTGTTGTTAATTAGTTTTAGTTATTAATTAATTTAAGCAATGTTGCTTAGTAATTTAGTTTATTACATATAGAAATGATATCAGTACTTTTATGACTAATTTAATTTAGTTTTAGTGTTTTGAAAATTAATATTGTTATAAAATATTGTTTAAAATAAAATTAAGCATATAATATAAATTATGTATTTCGTGTAAAATATAATTATTCTAATATAATACAGAATAAAAGAAATTAATAAAGAGCAAAATTTCGCTGGTAATACCTCGAATTCTTTTACCAAACCATAATTACAGATTTGATGACTAAACAGCTATTTATGATCTAATATTTGGGAAAATTAAGTGAAATACATATTCCATATCAAATAAAGTATATTTGAAAAATGTCCTTCAAAATAAAATTTTGTAAATTTCTGTTCTCAAAAATTGCGAAATATGAATAATCTCTTTTATGAAGTCCAGTAATAGGCTAATTACAATCTTCTCTCGATTAAGTTCATAGCACATCCTTCCATTTTAACTTTGTAATGAACGATAACTCTTTAGCGGAAAATTGTAGTGTTAAATAATTGTGCTGTTAAATATCCTCTAAATATATAAAGGTTTGTATTTCTAATTAAATTTAATTAAGTTTAATAATTAAAAACAAATCAACATGAAAAACAATAATTTATTTATTTATTAAATTTTTTGTTTTATTCTAAAGTAAATATTTGTTTTGATAATGTGTAGTTTTAAATATTAGTTTCTGCATACGGTGGATAACATATTTGGAATTTATTAGTTATTACTTTTATTTTATTGATACTAAAATCTAAGACTTATGTTTTTTTTCTATGTTTTATTTTTTTATTTCAATAAATACAAATATAAATATGAAATAATTTTAATTCATATTTTATATTTTGATTTATAAACACTAAACTGTTAACGTAAAAGTCAGAAAAAAATAACTTTGTTTATAGTGTACATATAAAGCTTTTTGAACTGATAGATTTTGAAATGATTTTTTCCAAAAAAAAACAAAAAAAAAATGAAGGAAAAGTCACAATAAAGTTTTTTTTTAATAGCATTGTTTTTTATATAGGTTTTTCACTTGTAATTCAATTTTTTTCATTTCAAATTCAATTTTTTTCATTTCAAATTCAATATTTGAAAATAAATTGATATTTATTTTTAAATTTTTTTAACTGAAGAAACTAAGTATTTTTAAACAAAACAAATAAATTGTTTTGAAATTCATAACATAAAATTTGAAAATTGCATTCTATTTTTAAAACAAAACAAACTATAAATAAAGATATAACAATTAATGTAGTGGTTGTCGAACTGCTGCCAAATTGATATTATTGATATAATAAATTGATATTATTGATAAATTGATATTATTTTGTGGATCTACTAACAAATTTCTCGCTGACGATTTGATCTTTGAAAAAACCTTTTCAATTGGATTTAAGATCGGCGAGTATGAAAATTGAATTTGAAATGAAAAAAATTGAATTTTAAATGAAAAAACTTGAATTTGAAATGAAAAAACTTGAATTAGAAGTGAAAAACCTATAGTACATTATTAATAGATAAATTTTTTATAATTTTTGATTATACACATTTCTTATATAATATCCAGTTTTTCTTTTTTTAGTATATTTAATTGAATATTTTTGCAATTAATTAAATTTTCCGATAAGACATTTCCTCATTGATTATAATAATAAATAATGTTTAATAATTGTTTTCCTTTATTTTTAATAAATTGGTCGAGTTTTGCGGTTTTTAATAACTTTAAATTGTATATATTTTTAATATTATTATTAAAAACTTGAATATAATATACCGTATAATTTTAGTTTTTGTTTTAACATTAAAACCTTTATTCCACTATATTTCTTCTGTAAATTTTTAGAATTAAAAATTTTTTAAAATGAAATTAAAAATTTTTATTTAAAAATTTCCTTTTTTGAATTGTTTACATAAAAATTATTTTAGCAAATTTTATTATGTTTTTTTTATTAAAATCATAAAATAATCAATTTGGTTCTTTATTCTTAACATATTTTTTATTTATATATAATTTTGAATAAAATTTTTTTTTATTTTTAAAAATAGTTATTATAATTTTTTTTTGCGTAATGGTATAAATAGGTAAAAGATTTTTGGTTTGTTTGTAATTTTAATTAAAAATTATTTATTTTATGTAAAAATTTTATTTTAAATTCAAAGCAGAAATAAGTTTTAAAAAATTATTTTTATTGTTATTAGTTTACTTTAATTATCAGTAAACATAAAATTAGTATAAAATTGATTTTAAAAAACCATAATATTGTAATGAGATATTAATTTAAAAATTTTGGGATCATTATTTATCCGTCAGTTTATAATGCTACCGAATTAATTTTGTGAGATATATATATATATATATATATATATATATATATATATATATATATATATATATATATATATATATATATATATATATATATATATATATATATATATATATATATATATATATATATATATATATATATATATATATATATATATATATATATATATATATATATATATATATATATATATATATATATATATATATATATATATATATATATATATATATATATATATATATATATATATATATTATAACATTGGTAATAAGAATTTATATTAATTTTTATTTTGAAGATTTAGCCTAGGTTCTTATTAAATGTATTTAAATTTTGGATAGTTAATAAAATTATCAAATTAATATAACTTATAAGCAATGAGGTAAAAGCTCGACTGGCACCTTTTAAGTAGAGAGTAGAGTAAATGTAAAATTTTTAAATAAATTTTTTTTAAATTTTAAAAATAAAGCTTAAGAAGAAATGCTAAAAGTTAAAATATTATATATATTTTCTTTTTCTTGTTGTAGTTAAAATAATTTAAAATTTCGTTTCTCAAATGGTTTCATAAATTAGATTTTATGTTTTAGATCATTTTTATTTATTTTGTACAATAAAGGAAAATATTTGTATATATATTTTATTATCCTATATAATTTCAATAATTCTATTTTTTATATATAAGGGTAATTATTAAATAAGCATTTTATCATTTAAATGTATATAACTTATATGTCGTTAAATATTACGCTATAATTTATAATATTTTATTGTAATTGCTAAAGCACCATTATAAGTTTTATTTTGTTATATAGTTTTTAATTTTATTTTAGAATAAAAATATATATATATATATATACATATATATATATATATATATATATATATATATATATATATATATATATATATATATATATATATATATATATATATATATATATATATATACTTTTATAATAATTTATTAACTATAGTTAGAACAGTTTTGTATATATGTATATAATTTTATTCTTCTTACAATTATATTAATTAAATAAGTTACAACGAAATAGTTTTTTTTTAAATAAACTTAAAAATATTCTTTAACATAATTTTTTAAATTGTAGTTTTAATTTTTGTTAGAAGATACAAGTTAAAATTATTATATTTCTGTTTAATTTTTCATATTTGGTATAGTAATTTTCAGCGAGTAGACAAAAAATGTTCAGTATAATAAATATAAATATATTTATATTTGAAATAAATATAAATATATTTATATATTTAAAGACTGATGACGATATGAAGGATAAAGTAAGTCTTGAAAGATTTGGAAGCATTAAAGCATTTTGAATTAAACAAATTACGTACGTTTATTAGCTTTATTTTTTTTTTTGTTATGTAGCAAATTTTTGTACTGTTTAAGAACTTAAGGCAATCAAATATTTATTTTAAAAAATTTTTAAAGTTTAGTTTTAATTTCAAAATTTCTTACCACTTAAACATTTTTTAATATTAATTATGTTAATTTACTTAAAAATGTTGTTTAAGCTCGTTTTTTTTTTTTATTTATTTAATCAATTTTATTCTGTAAATATTATTTCAAAATATTTGAAATTAAGTTGAAAGAGTACATTTTAGTAATGAAACTATTTGGTCTAATTCTCTTTAATATAATTTTAAAGATTTTTAGCTATTTTTTTTAAATTATTTAAAATTAGTTTTCATGATTTAAAAAGAAATTTTTTTATTGTATAATTTTTGTTAAGCAAAATGCCATTTTTTTATTAGTTAATTTGTCCACTATTTTAATTATTATTTATTATAATTTGTTTTTTGTTTTTATATTAACTATAAAAAATATATTGTAGACTATTTTTATATTTATTTCGTAATTTATATAAATAAATAATTTATATAAATATTTAATTTTATTATTATTATTATTATTATTATTATTATTATTATTAAAGTATATAATATTGTCCGAATTAAATTTCGTATACGATTATGTTGTTATTTTTTTAAGTGAAACACATAAAGCATGAAGCATTAAATGGTATTCAGGTATTTCCATCAAAAGGTTTTTTTTCCTTAATTAAGAAAAAATATAAATAAAAAAGCAATTTGTAAAGTGTTCCAAATAAAAATATTATAGGTTTAAATAATAAACAAACACAAAACATAAAAAATAAATTTATATTATAAAAATATAAAGTTGAACAAAAGATATGAAGAAATATTAGAAGCTTACATAAAATATTAATGTTATTTAAATTTGTTTTTTTTTTTTTTATAAAAAAAAAAAAAAGAATTTAAAAATCTTAAATCTAAATCTAATAAAAGAAAATATGGAAAATTATTTTATTTTAAAATATTATGATTAAGAAGGAAAAGTACTACAGTTTTAAAATTAGATAAGTAAAAATTAGTAATTTTCATTAAAATAATATTTCATTTTTCGAATTATTTTCAATTTTCCATAAAACTTAATAAAAACTTTTTTTTTGTTAAATTGAACACTAATAATTTTTGGAATTCATTTATTTAATTTTAGAAAATTGGAATAATATATTGTTTATTTAATTTATATCTAATTTTTTTAGATTTATTATTATAATAATTTTCTTCTATATTTATTTGTTAACGACAAGCTAAATTCACAGTAACTTTTCATAGATAAGAATTAGAAAATATTTTATTCTATATTAATACATTAAAAATATAATTTTGTAAGTAATGCAATTCAAAATTTCAAAGTAATTAGTATGTATTTAATATAATTATAGTACACAGTTGGTCTTTTTTTCTTCGGAAAAATAAGTAATAATACTGTTTGTAAAGTAGAAATATACAAATAAAAATGTATTTTTGTATCAAAAATTATTCATTTAAAAAAAAAATAAAAGTATAAAAAAAACTATTTAAGCTTTTTTTAAAATTAAAAATTTAAATTATTTCGCATAATATATTCATATTTCATATAGCAGATTTATATTTAAGAAACTACCACAAATACTTTTCCTAATAACTTTACACGCTTACATGTACCATAAATATTTTTATAACAAACAAATATACTATAATAATTTTATCTTCTAGGAGTAAAAATATATAAACTACTATATTAAATGTTATTAAAAATATTATGCGCAACAAAAATAAAATTATTAGCAATTGGTGTTTAAAAACAAAATATTTAAAAAAAATAACACAACATTGAAAATTGTAATTAAAATTATAAATAAAATATATAGAACAACATTACAAATAATATTATTACAAAATACAATTTTCTGTAAAACTAAAAAAAACTAATCAAGTTTAACTTACCGAAAAAGATTTTTGTATATTAAACTGAAAAGTTGATCTAATAGAATGTTCATTTATTTTATTGTCAAATATTTAATATTTTTTATTTGTTTTTCAAAATAATCTTGTTATTTATTTATTTTTTTAAATAATTTATTATTTATTATTTAAAATAATTATTAAGAAACAAAAATTCAAAATGGACTTATTAATATAATTTTTAGTTTTTAATTAAAAAAAGTTAATTTTAGATTTTCATTCTTAAATGCAGGAAAACTAAATAAATTTTTTACAAATTATTATTTCACTTTTAAAAATCAAAAGTGAATAGTAAAAAAGTTATAAGAAAAACAACAACATTCTTTAAAAATAACATTTTTTTTTTAAATTTTGTATAATTTATAAAATTACAGTGCAGAGAATAGAAAAAAATGGTTCCTTTTTATTTTTCAGTTTTTTTTTTTTTTGTAAGTAATTAATAATACGACAAAAAAAGTATAATAATAATTACATAATGTCTAAGGAACTTTCAAAAAGATTGTTTTCTTAAAAAAATATATATTTATGTACATTATTTATGTAAATATAACAATAATTGTGGTCGCAAAGAGCTCAAAACAAAATATTTTTAGTTTCGCGTATAAAAACTAAATTTTTTTATTAACGTAATTAAGGCAAATTAAAAATAATTAATTGAAGTTGAAAAAAATAACATATTTTTTATAAATAGATAACAAAAAAAAAATATAATAATACCAAAACTAAATTGAAATAAACATTGAAAACAAAAAAATAATAATGAAATTTCATATTTAATTATTTTTAGTAATTTATTAGTTTTTTGCAAAATTTTATAAACAAATTCTCCGTTTTTTTGCAAAATAACATAACCAAAAAAAACATTTAAATACGTAATACGAAAAAAATAATATTTTAAAATTATATTTATAAATTTGTGGTGGTATATATTTACAAATTACAAAACTTGTGGATAATTGATAACTTATATACCAATTGAATTGTTTTTAAATATATTAACTTTAAATCTTTTCTATATTCGGAATTTTTTTTATTCGAAATCCAATTATTTTTCTAAATACGCGACGGTTTTGAAATTATATTTTTGAAACAAAAACCGATAAAAAATCATCTTTAAAGTCTTATTTAATAAATTATTGAAATAAATTTTCGGAAAAATCTTAATGAAAAAACGTTTTTATATTTTTGTTTTCTTAAAAATATAAGGACTGTTTTAAAAAAAATAATAATAATACAAACAACAAATAAATGGGTCCTTATTATAGTTGAATTGTGTTTATAGTGATAGAGCAAAAAAAAAATTTTTTTTAAAATAAATAATGAAAAATAAAAAAATAAATTATTTCAGACGTCCTGAAACCATCAAATTATTCATTGTACAACTTTAATGATTCCTGTAATGGATGTAAAGGTTGTTGTTGTGATGTCAATAATTGTCCATTATAATTAGAAATTGTCTCTTGCTGTTGTTGTTGTTGTTGGTGTTGTGGGGACTGCAACTGATGTAAATGTTGTTGTGATGTTGATAATTGTCCATTATAATTTGAAATGGTTTCTTGTTGTTGTTGCTGTGGCCCAATTCCAATTAATTGTTGAGATTTTGAATTACGCGTCAATGGTTTATGATTTTTGAATGTGTCTGTTGAATGTTGCCATTGCCAGCATGAACGACAAAAATATCTAAAAAAAAATTATATATATATTATTATAAATAAAACTTCATTATATATATATTATAATAAAAATTATAAATAAAACTTCATTATATATTTTACCTAAAACACGAAAGTTCTCTACAATAATATGGTCCATGTTGCACGCCACACACTGAACATAGAGAGTCTTCTAAATACGGATCAACTTGAACTTTTTTTGTAAATTTTAATGTTTTTATTTCAATAAAAGCAGCTGTCATTGCTTTCATATATGAACGATTATTATTAAATGTTACACGTCCCGAACCAATTGGATATTTATATTTATCCGTATCTATACCTAAATATTTAACAAAATAAAATTATATAAAAAAATTTTTTAAATACTTTTCCTAATTTTCATAAAATTAATTTTACCTGCATAAACAACACCATCAAATAAATCATTCATAATATTAGCTAATCCTTCAGCTGTTAATTTACCATGTAATGCACCCACAAATACTGTTTTTGTTGGATCTAATTTTTGTGAAGTCGATTTAACATAATTCGAATCAGATATTATCCATGGTATAACTTCAACCTAATTTTAAAAAAAAAATTAAAAATTTTATAAGTAAAATATTTTGAAACATAAAAAATTATATTTTACTTACATCTTTGGCCTTAATACGTTTTGAAGAAATTTTATAATAATAATTTCCAGCATTTGGAGAAGAATCATCTTGGAATATACATGCTGATAACAATGCTTTAACTTGTTTTTCTGATTCAAATATTACATAAACATATCCTTTTGGTTGAGCAGCTTGTTGCTCCTTACCAGGCCATTCAACCCTGTTTTTATTATATATTAGTGAATTGAAAAAATAAAGATGTTTTATTTAAAAAAAAAAACCAACCTTATTTGTCCAAAAGGTTTAAAAATTTGTATCAAAGATTGTTCATTAATATCCCAAGGAATTCCACCAAGAAAAACTTTCGGAGAATAATTAATCATTTTATGTGAACGAAGAGGCAAAACTCCACTCCAAGTACATGTTGCATCATAAAGTGCTGCATAGAAGTTGAAAATTGAATATTAAGAAAAAAACAATTGTAGATAGAAATTTGAAAAAAGAAATTTGTGAAATATTTTACCAGCAGAACTTCTGTGGAATCTTGCTACACGGTCTAAATGTGCATCACTACTTGTTGCTTGAGTTCTTTGAATTTGCCAATTTTTCAACTATAACAGAGTTTTTTTTTATTATATTGTGATAATATGTTCACGTGTTTAAACAAAATTTATTTTATAAATTATGTTGAAACATTTTGAAAATATAATTATAAAATAACTTTATTTTTGTTTAGAAAAATTATACTGTATTATATCTATGAACAAATTATAATTACCTGATTGGGACTACAATTTTGAATATATTGGTTAATACCCAACATTGGTAACTGTATTGATGATTGTGCAGCAGCAGCAGCTGCTGCTGCAGCTTGAACTTGCATTTGGGCTTGAACAAATTTTAAGACATTTAATGTTTGGATATTTGGTAATTTTGTTAAATCCAAATCGCCAGAAGATAATCCATTATAATTATTATTAATGCAATTTGTATTATTATTATTATTATTACTAGAATTTTGTGAAAAATTCGAGATATGTAAATTTTGTTGCTGCAAATTTGATTGATTTTGACTTTGTTGTGATTTTTGTAGATGATATTGGTTAAGATTTTGCTGAGATTGGATTTGATTTTGTTGTTGATTCAAAGCTTGTAATGGTTGTTCTTGATTATTTAATGCCAACATATTCTATATAAATAAAATTAGGTTATTTTAAACAAATTATATACACTTATTTTTTTATATTTTTTTATACCATAATTTCGACAAGATTAATTTTACCCAAATTCGATTGATTACTTTTATCACTTCCTGGTGATGAGGACCGACTTGTATTTGTTATACGATTACATTGAACATTACCAGTTGGACGTTCAAATGAATTAGAATTTGAACTATTACAATCACTATAATGATATTTTGGGGATTAGATTTTTTTTTACACCATATTTTAAAATGTAATAATTTTTTATTTACTCATTAAATGGTGTATGTGGTGAACCATGAAATGATCGATTATACATTGAGGTTGGTGTACTCGGGGACATTGGTGCAGAACAATCAAAACTTAAGTTCCTTTGAAATATTTTCAAAGGCGTGTTCTGACCAATATTTTCAAACTAAACATAGAAAGTTATAGAAAAAATCATAATATAATATTTTAAATATTGTACGTAATGTACAAATTTTAAAAATTACATAATAAGAAATATACCTGAAAAGCATCAAAATTCTTTCCCGTAGACATATTGATTCCAGGGGACATTGATGATTGCGTTGAACTTGGAGTTAATGGTGTATAGGCAGGTAAAGGCGACAAAGATTCTGATTTTGAGCCAAGTATTGTATTTCTGCTATTATTTGTAAGTCCAAGCAAATCGATTATGGTTTCACCTAAATATAGAATTTTTTTTTAAACAAAAAAAAAACGAAATAAATATTTACAGCCAAATTTGGGTTGTGAAAATATTGGAATACATAGATAGGGATGTCTATCGCTCATTAAGAAATGGTATTTTGGGCCAAAAGTGATTTTTTAGTTTCAACTTCAACATTCAAAATTTAGTTTCAACTTCAACATTTAATCAAATATTATGTAGATCATGTGTTAGAATGAAAAATGAATCTAATTTAATTTTTAAATAGGACATATACACTAGATTCTCTTTTTATGCGGTACATGCGTTCCATGGAAATTCGCACAAAAAAAACATATATTTATATAGAAAATGATAGATACGTTCCAGTTACTCAAAAAATCGCATAAAACCTAAATAATGACTTACAATGTATCAAAAAGCGCATAAAAAAAGTAAGAAATATGTATCCTGAAAAATTATGGAAAATTGCTGAAAATATTGGATAACATAAGTAGATGTAAATCGATCGAAACTGTAAATCGATGTAAATCGATCGAGAAATTTATCAGGAAAAAATTTCGCATTTTAGAAGAAAATTTTTTTTTTTCTACAGTTTAGTAGAAAAAATTTTTATTGTTGTACCGCATTATTTCAAAATCGCATAAAAAAAACCGCATAAAAAGGAATCTAGTGTATACTATTGCAATACAGTGTATATTTCTTTGACACTTAATCAATTCTTCTACAAATTTAATTAAAATCTTCTTCTTCTTATGTAATATAATTAGATTCTAGATTTTATCGTAATTTTTCTCTAATTAATAATAAACTTTTAGTCAATTTTTTTTAAAATATTTTTTTACGAAAATATTTTTTTTTACAATGCAAAATTTATATATATTTAATTTGATTTAGTCTCAAACAAAAAACAAACAAATTATATTTTATATAAATAAATGTATTTGGTAAATCTATGTGTCGAGAACATTTATCAAATAAAGTACACATTAAAAAAATATATTGAATTCTTGGATGAATTCTATTATAAATAGAAGATTCTTTAAAATAGAAAATGCATTATTTTCATATAAGATATATAAAATTTAATTTATATAACATTTAGCAGAATAATAATAATATCCAATCCGATCATATCTTTTATATCCAATTCTTTTTGTAAAGAAGTCGCCAACATGCAATTTGACTGTGGCGGCCTAAGGAATGCATCATAAAAAACCATTAAATACTACTATAAAAACGTATTATAAAAAGAACGTCCTTGTCCGTCCGGAAGAAAAAAAGGATAGAAAATATATCTTATGTTAAATTTATATATAATTTCTTCCCTTGGTAGGGTTGTTTTTTCAAGTTATTATAAGAAATATTTCTATTTGTTATAAAACATTATTATATATTTTTGAAAATGGAAATTTTCTATTTTTTTTATAAATTACTTACAAAATGTTATAAATAATAAAATCTAAATTTATTTTAAATATATATATATATATATATATATATATATATATATATATATATGTATATATATATATATATATATATATATATATATGTATGTTTTGTATTAAAGAATATGAAATAGAGAAATAGAATTCAAATTATATTAAAAACTTTGGGATGTTGTGTAACGAAAATAGAGAGAGAAAACAAAAAATTATAATATTTAATTTGATGTATGAGCAATATTAATCATTACCAATTGCTTTTTTAAGTTTAATATGATAGTAAAATATGTAAATTTCTTTAGTCAAGTTGAAAGTCTAGAGAGAAATAAAATTGAAGTAAAAGTTACTAATAAAGTATTTTTCTTTTATTCTTTTTTAATAATTTTTATTTAGAAGATTACGAAAATTTGTTTCGGTTGACAATAGTGATGATATTTAAAAAATATATTTGTATATATTAAAATTGCCTATACCAAATAGTGTGTAAAAAATAAAAATCGTTTTGCTGTATTTCCTTATCACCCTCACATAAGAAATTAATATAAATTATAATTAATTTTATTTCAATAATTTAAATGGAGAACATTGGCTGAGATGTCTGTGTTATAATAATGTACCGTATTTTCATTTTTAATATAATTAAAGTTGCTATTGTGTTGACATCATAATTTAAATCGATTTTAAGCCATTGATAAACTATGTTTTGCTTCAATGTTTAACAATTATCATTGGTAAACTAACACAAGAAATAGTATTTCTCTTCTACAATTCAAAAACTTTCTTAGTTTGACAAATAACTTTAACTACCAAAAAAACTTCAGTTTCCAATCCCGGGATCCCGAAATCCCGGGATATTGAGGTTTTTTTGTTTTTTACAATCCCAGGATCCCGGGCTTATGGTACAGAAATCCCGGGATTTACATACTTTACGAAGTTTTATCAAATATGTAGTATGATAATTCTAATCTTCTTTCAAAATATTGTACATATATATAAAATTATTAACGTTAAATCAGAATTATTGTCGACAAGTAACCCATGACTATTTTTGTTGCTATAGCAACTAAACTATAGAAATTTTAAATTTCAATAATTATTTTGAAAATATTAATAGTTTTAGTATGTTTCAAAATTTGTGGCCAGAAAGTTAAAGTTAGTCGAATTTACAAAGTGAAAATTGTATTTAAAATAAAATAGTTTTCTAAGTATTCTTTGTCAATTATATAGTAATTCGTAATTACTTCAGTGTTTTAAATTAATCGTATTTCTACATTGCATTGCAATACGCAGAATTAAGTAAAAATGATGTTAATTGAAAGCGGTATTTTTAATTAATATTATTTTATAAAATGGCTGTCTATAAAGAATATTTCACAGGAAGTAATTCAGCAGTATGGAAACATTTCCTACGCGATGAGAAAGGTGAGACTGCAATGTGTAAGGTGAGTGATTGCAAAAAGGATTTAAAAATTGACGGTGGAACGACAAGAGGTCTACACACTCACTTATTTTCGATACACAAAATTCAACTAAAGAATAAGAACGACTCGGATGTCGCAAGTACAGCAGGCGAACCTCTGAAGAAAAGTGTCACAAAATTAACTAATTTTTTTCCTGCTTTGGAAAGTAAACTAAAATATCTTCCTGCAACTCTGTCACGTTTAACTGCACTAGATGGACTTTCATTTAATATTTTATGCCATTCTTTGGATCTGCGTGCAGCCTCAACTGCCATGGGATTTAGAACACTGCCTTCGGGACCAAGCACGATTTGTAAAATTGTTTTAGATTACGCTAATGAAATAAGAAATTCGGTCAAAGCTGAAATTGCTATCCAACGAAAATCAGGAGAACGATTTTCTCTGTCATTCGATGAATTTTCTGGAGCTTGGGTCTAGTTCGTATTAGTGGTACAAAGCCTGCAGAAATGTGTATTGAATTGCTAGCAGAAAAGTTAAATGAACATGGACTAAATTTGCATAAGGATATTATCTCTATTATGACAGATGGAGCCAGTGTTATGACAAAAGTTGGAAAGATATTATCAGTACATCAACAATTATGTTTGGCACACGGTATACAACTTTCAGTTATTGACGTGTTATACAAAAAATTAGATGAAAGAGCCGCATCAGAAGAAGAAACTCTAGTGGATAACCTTTCAGAAAGCGAGACTGAACCAGAAATATGTGAGGAGTTACAATATGACGGGGCAGAATTACAATATGACGGAGCAGAAAGAGCCGCATCAGAAGAAGATACTTTAGTGCAGCGGTTCCCAAAGTGTGTTCCTCGGAACACTGGTGTTCCGCTGAAGATCCATAAGTGTTCCGTAGGAAAATAAAAAATATTAACTATCTCATGAGAAAAAAAATATTGATTATAACGTGAGAAAAAATATTTTTTTTGGGTGAAAAAAAAAAATCTTATTTAAATGTACTGTAATATTAAAAAATAAACTTGCTTAAAAATATTTTAGAATTAGAACATGTTGCATGCTTTAACTGGAAAAATGAATTCTATGACCGTTAATATTTAAAAAAAATAAGCTAGTATGCTTTGCATGTTAACTTAAAAATGCATTCTTCAGTGTTTGGCTCTGTAAAATTATATTTCAGTCAATTCTTTCTATTTAAAAAACAAGCACCAAGAATTGCATTTTTTTTCCAACGAATTTTTTTAAAGTAAAAAAGCTGTGTTTTTTTTTTTAAATAAATATAATCGTACTTATTTGCTCAATTAGAATTCAAATGTAATTTTTAAAAAAATAATTTCGTAATAAACATATGTTATTTATATAAAGGTAATTTATCTTTTTGTTCGAATATTTTTAATTATAGTAAAACTGCTTTTATACAATTTTTTGTTTTTGCTTATTAATATTAGAATTTAATTATTATTAAAAACTATCCATGGAGTCTTGGTTAAAAACGGGAACTTTGAGAAAAGAAGTGCCAAGTACTTCTTCTGAACCACATGTGGTTGTACACCTAAAAGAAACTTCATCCACAGACACCACTAAATGTAATACAGATAAGAAAGTATCATCTAGAGCGCTCCAAAAAGAAAATATGATGATAGTTATTTAAATTTAGGCTTTACTTGTACTGGAAATACAGATTCTCCCGACGCACTGTGTGTTTTATGTAACAGAATTCTAACCAACAGTTCAATGGCTCCAGCTAAACTTCGCAGACCTTTTGAAACAAAACACGCTGATTATAAAGAAAAAGATATAAATTTTTTTAAGAGGAAACTTCATTCTCTGGAACAATCTCAATGCCAAATGATAAAAATTGTTAAAACTGATAATGAATATGCAACAGAAGCATCTTTTCGCGTGAGTTATCGCATTGCACGTAATGGGGAAGCCCATACAATTGGTGAGACCCTTATTAAACCTTGTGTAAGGGACATTGTATCCTGTATGCTAAATGAAGAATCCGCTAAAAAAATCGATTCATTACAACTATCCAATAATACAGTTTCGCGCCGAATTAAGGACCTCTCTACAGATATAGAGGCAGAACTAATTAATCGAATTAAAATTTGCAGTGAATATGTATTGCAAATGGATGAGTCAACAGACATTGCCGGTCTTGCTGTTCTATTGGTATTCGTGCGGTATGTACATAATAATATTATTGAAGAAGATTTACTTATGTGCGAATATCTAAAAGAAAAAACTACAGGAGAAGATATTTTCAATTGTATTAACGATTATATCACAAAACATAAAATTGAATGGATGAAGTGTATTGATATTTGTACAGATGGTGCACAAGCAATGGTAGGAAAGATGAAGGGGGTCGTATCACGCATTCTATTAGTGGTGGCTACAAATGCAAAAAAAAAGTCACTGCGTTTTGCATAGGCAAGCACTAGTAACAAAAAAAATGCGGTCTGATTTAAAAACTATTTTGGATGAAGCCGTAAAAATGATCAATTATGTAAAATCACGACCACTACAATCCAGATTATTTAAAATTTTGTGTGATGAAATGGGTAGCGAATATATGGCCCTGCTGCTACATACCGAAGTGAGATGGTTGTCCAGAGGTAAATCATTGGTGAGACTTTTCGAACTTCGTAGTGAATTATTAGTCGTCGAACAATTGTCGTCGAACAATTTGGAAAAGAATTTTATTGACTTACTTACAAATTCTTTATGGTTAATGAGTGTAGCGTATTTAGCAGATATTTTTACTAAGTGCAATGAAATTAACTTATCATTACAAGGAAGAAATATTACAATTTACAACGTAAGAGACAAAATTGCATCATTTATTAGCAAATTACAATTCTGGATTGCCCAAGTTGAACAAAATAATTTTGACTGTTTTCCCACATTAGATGAGTTTTTAATTGAAATAAATTCAAAAGTAGATGATAAAGTTTCCGAAATAATTTTACAACATTTGCATGATTTACAGTCAAGCCTTTTACAATATTTTCCAAATAACCATGAGGATAACTCATGGATAAGAAATCCATTTGCAGTTAAAAATAAGCCAGCAAGTTTCAGTGCAAATGATTATGAAAACTTAATTGATTTAATTAGTGACTCTGGCTTAAAACAAAAATATAATGAAGTTACATTAAATCATTTTTGGTTAAATTTGTCAGAAGAGTATCCCAACTTATCAAAACTAGCCGTTCATGTTTTACTTCCATTCACAACTACATATTTGTGTGAGGCAGGATTTTCATATTACGCCGCAACAAAATCTAAATACAGAAACAGACTAAATGCAGCACCAGATATAAGAATTCAACTTTCAAATATTGAGCCAGATATTAAAAGAATATGTAGTACAAAAAATCAAAAGCATCAAAGCCAGTAACAACCAAATTAAATTTATTAATTTATTTTATTATTTTCATACATATTGTAATAATTGAATTTCAGAAAAAAATATATTGTTTATTTTGTTTATAAGTCTTATACGTATGCATTTTCTCTCAAAAATACAACCTTATAAAAACCAAGAGTTCCTCTAAAAATTTTTATTTGCGAATTGTTCCTCGGTACGAAAAGTTTGGAAAACCCTGCTCTAGTGGATAACCTTTCAGAAAGCGAGACTGAACCTGAAATATGTGAGGAGTTACAATATGACGGAGCAGAATTGGTAGTTCATACCTGAATACCGCCATATGAAGTAAATGATGTTTCGTTCGGGCCACTAATAAAGAAAGTTTGGAGAATAGTATCTTTGTTTAAACGCTCACCCACCAAAAATGATGATTTGCAAAAATATGTCCGAGAAGATTGCGGGAACGAAATTCCGTTAGAAAAGGATTGCAAGACTAGATGAAGTAGTCTATTGGCTATCTTAGAACGTTTTTGCTTATTAAGAAACTGTGTCCAGAAAGCTCTTATAGATGTAAAAGTAAATATATCTATAGATATTTCTCAAAATAAAATCCAAGCGATCTCTGAAATTGTTGGTGCTTTAATACATCAAAGCTACTGTTGAAGCACTTTGTCGTCAGCACGCGAACGTTATTACGGCCGATATCACCTATTAGCTTTACGTTGAAGAAACTGGAAGACGCGGATAATATTATTAGTCAAAAGCTGTTTACAGGTTTAACTATTCGATTGAATAGTTTAACTATTCGATTGAACAAAAGTCCGCTTTAATCCGTACGATGTTGCGTACGGATTAAAGCGGACTTTTGTATTACCTACATAATGGCTTGAATGGAATCTCTCACTTCGACAAAGAGTTCATTATAGTACCAACACCAACTAAGTGCCGTAAATTAATTGTAGATTTTCTTGAAAGATTGAATGCAACTTCCATAACAGGATGTTCTACAATAGTTACGGAAGTTGATGAATTTCAAGATTTTTCTGTGCAGGAGGAAATTGCTGAAGTTATTTCTGTACAACCATTAACTACAGCCGAAGAAACTAAGAAAGCAATAAATGATGGCATGTCACGTCCATAAGTGATACCACATCGATGCGAATCGTTAGTCTCCAAACTTCAAAAAGAGATGGCTTTATTTGAAAATAGAGGCTCGCAGGGCGATTATTTTAAGCGTACATATAAATTTTTAAAAACGATAAAACCAACCAGCATCGAGTCAGAAAGAGCCTTTTCTTCTGCAGCCTTATTATGTAATAAATTACGAAGTTCTTTGGGTGATAAGGTTCTAGACGAGCTCTGTTTCCTCAGATGCCACTTTCAACAACAAAAAAGACTTAATCAAGAATTACTTAATATATGAATTTAATAATTACTAGTATAATATATGTTATTAACAAGTTAAATAAAAGATTAATTTTATACTGAATTAAAAAAAAGGGAATTTTTATTATTTTTTACTTTATATTATTTTTTTCAGTCAATCCCGAGCTAAATCCTGGGATTTATAAAATGCAATCCCGAAATCCCGGGATCGGAATTCATGCCAGGGATTGGAAGCCCTAGTTTAAATAGCCTTCCAGGGGCCTGCTAAGATATTGATCATATTGTATTTTCCTCTTCAGCACCTATTAATGTTAATAGAAGTAATTATATTGCAATAAATTTTAATTTTCGTTCATGTTACTATTCTCCAAACTTTCTTTAGCCATCTGTTAAGAACAATATTTTTGTAATAAATCAGTTATAATTTGGTTGTAAAAAGAAGTTCAAATATTTGTTTTACTTAACAAAAACCATATTTCCAAAAGATTCATAATTTTCTGATCGAAAACTTTTAAATTAATACTTAATAACCAATTTTAGTATTATCTAAATATATCTGATAATAATTTCCTTTAAAACCCATTCGAGATATTTGTTAAAGGTTTTCTTTTTATTACAAGATAATAAGTATCCAATTCGTTAAGAAACTTATCAAATTCCTGAAGTTTACTTCAAATATTAAAAATAATAAAAAAACATAGTGTTGGGATATTCAAGCACTGAATTTTGAACGAAAAATATATTGGATATTACACAAGAAAAAGTAGTGCTACTAACTAAAAGAAAAACTTTTGCATCGTGTTTGGAAGGAATCATTATATTTTTTTCAACTATGTTAGTTTCTATGTAGATATTATTATTTCAGGGATATCTTTTTATGAATATAATTTGTAGATTTTTTTGTGAAAATTTGGAATGAGTAATATTTTCGGAACTTTTTTTTTTTTACAAAAGAAACCACCACCATTCATGCTGCACTATCATCCTTTCCTGATGACGATGTTTTTCTCTACTGGACTTAGTAACACATTTGGTTCAGCGTATTTAATAAGTATTCTTAAAGCATGTAAAAACCCAGAGAAGCAAAAAAGTATAGCGAAAATATGGTTACACATTTTTTTTCTTCCTCGTTCTTCTAATGTTTTTAATTTCCTCTTAACTTTTGTTTTGTTGTGTGTTTATTGTAGTTAAAGAACATGTTGTTCTTTAGTAGCTTTGGTAATTTTGCTTCCTTTTTTGGTGGTTAGGTAATTTTCTTTCCTTTGCTTCCTTTAGTTCTTCTCTAAATTTTCTTTCTTTCGATTATTATTAAAAGACATTCTATGAATTTGATATCGTGCTTTTTATATATGTATACATGAGGGTGTCAGAACCATACTGGCGTATCCTACAAACATTTTGACTTAGAAAAATTACTGTAATCATGCGATATTCATTTGCACTTCTAAAAATGGTTACTTCAAGTCTATTTTTTAAAATCCTTATTTTGGCACAATCAAAATTATATGTTTTTTATTTTAATAATAGGAAACGGACACAGGGATAAAATGTTTTATAGCATATTATAGTACGTTAAAAATTATGTAGAATTAGCTTTTGTATCATATCAAAAGATTTATAATAAATATCGTATTTTTTAAAATGCAATTTTCTCGATAAAATTTTTTTGAGGGTTAAGCCACTATGGTTTTGATATATATATACACACATAAATATATATATACCGTATACAAATATCTACTATATGTATAGTATATGGATATACATTTTCCGCTGTATTGGAAAAATTCACTATATTTTGAAGAACGATACAAGAATAAATAAAGAAAATTGTGTTTTAAAAGTTACGATAATTTTTATAAATATGTATATGAAATAATTACCTTTTTACAAAACTTTTTTTCATAGAACTATTAATATTAAAGATAATTGCACGGTCTGTTTAAGAATGATTGATTATGAATAAAAATATTTTAATTATGTGGAAAAGTGGAAAATTTAATGACAGTTTTATACATATATTGTTTAAATTGGTTATAAATTTGAGGTTGAATGTTTTTATAATAATGAATGATTGGTGTAACAGTTAATAAACAGTTATTATAGAAGAACAAAATCGATACGATCGTTTAGATTTATGGAAAACTATGAGTATTATTATCGTTCCCTTAACTTCATTTTGTTCAAATATATAAATAGATAAGATTCATTTTAATTAACGTTTCATTGTTTGGATAGAATTTAGAAACCGTTTTTTAAATTTATTAAAATGTTTTATCCTTGTTTTACCGATACCAAGCTTTAAACATAGTTACACCCAACGTGTTGGGTTTATGCCATCTAAATGATTACTCCTTCATGTTTAATTATATCAATTGATTCTTTTTATCTATTTTGCATTAAATTTATTTCCCTATTTTATTCAGGATAATTACATAAAGCTAAGTTCCTTTTTTTTACGTAAATGTCAATGATTCTTTGATCTTTGCTCATGATTATATGAAGTTTAATACATATTACCCAACTAAAATTCAAAAATTCGTTTTTTTTTCTATTTTAATCTAATTAAATCAATATGGAATTTTTATTCTAACCTATTAATATCTAACAAACTAAACTATATGATAGTTCTTTTAGTTGCCTAAAAAATTAACCGCTTGTTATAACATTTTATAACTTTTTTTTGCCACTACTTTTATATATGTACTTTATTTGTAAAATTAACGACTTTTGTTTATTCACTTTGTACTTATATTTCAAAGTAATTATTTTTATAATATGGACGGAACGCGAGAAAAATATAAAGAGAAAAAAATGCATCTTTAACATAAATTAGGTCTAAAATTTAGTATAAAAATACGTGAAGTAGCAATTTGCTTGAAAACAAAGGAATAATTGTAGCATTTTAATAGATTATTTCTTGTTATTGTTAGTGATTTGAAAATATGAAAAATATAAACAAAAAGCATAAAGGTTTAAATTTTTTAAGATTTTTATTGTTATTCTGTTAATTTTTTTTTAATATTATGCTTTTAGCTTAATATAAAGTTTCTAGTTAAATAAAAAATCTATTATTTCAAAAAATGGCGAAAGGATCACCGTTTTACTACATTAGTCTATTATTCTTAGCTGACAAAATAAATAAATTTGGCGAAATTTTTAATCACTAATTACGTCAAATTATTTTAATTATGAAATAAAAAAATATTTATTTCTTTGCTAGGAAAGAACATTTACTATTTATTAATAACATAATGTTCATTTAAGATTTCAAAATCCATTAATTTACTCCTGAATATCTTATCAAAGTTTTTAAGATAATTTCAAATAAAATTAATATTATCACACATTTATTTTTATATTATACTTTCTAGATTAAATTATATTAGCACTTATTCGTAATTCTTTCATAATAATGTGAAACTTATTAAATTACTTATGTTTTTTTATATGTATTACTAAAACCTAAAATTTTATATATTTTTTTTTCTAAGTATTGCAAGTATAAGGACTGAACATTTATTAGACCCACCATACAATAATTATACAATAAAATTGAAGTATATAATAATATAATTATATACTCTTACATATATGTATTTGTTTTTTTTAAAAAGACTTCAATTTATTTAGTTAATAAGGAAACCAAGGAAAATTCAATTTGACTTTTAAAAGGATACATAATTTTTTAAATTAAATATACTGTGATGCAGAAAACGTATTTAATTTTAAATAAAGAATATGTGATGTTAAAAGTATATAAAATTTAAAGTAATAATAAACTTATTAGTTGATTTAATACCAAAAGATAAAAATTTTATAACTAAAATTAATTTTGATTTATATGTACAATGATGTTTGACAATGTTTATTGTATATGAAATTACGTTATTCTGTGGGCAACATAAAAAATTTCTTTCAAAAGATTTCACAATTACGGAGATATAGAGAAGAGTACATTATTCAACCATTTAGGAAGACAAATTGGTAGATTTTAGCACATAAAAATGTTTTATTGTTTCTTAAAAAAGGGAAAAAAATATATTTAAAAAAAGACTATTTTCCATTTCATATTACAAAGGACATAAAATAAAAAAACATACAGAATGCGGAAAATGATTTTTAATGGGAAAAATATTGCAACTATCAAAAATTCGACACAATAAATATACAGGAACCATTAACAAAACCGAAATAAAAAAGAAAAAAAAATCTTAAATAGAACATAATATTTGAAAGAATTTACTAAATAATTTATTAACGTTAAGAAAATATTAATTTTTAACAAGTGATTCAAAATATAAATCTCTATAAGGCCTCAAATGTAAATAGAATTAATGTAATTTGCAAATTTAACAATTTTTGGAGAAAGAAATAAATTAAATTAGTTTTGAAAATTAAATTTATGCGAATTGAATATAAATTTGCATGTCAGATCTATTTTCAGGTTAATTAAAAAAATTCTTTGCTAGGAAAGAACATTTTATTTTTTCGATTTCTTTTAAAATTTCTACTAAAGTTACTACATTTATTTGTTTATATTTTAACGACATTTATAAATAATGTCATATGATGGTTTTATACCAAAATATATAATTAATTACTCAATTTACAATTTTCAATCCAACTAAAATTTTTGTGATTTAAGTAGATATATCAACAAATATATTTTTCTTACTTGAATGTAAAACATAACAAATATTAAACACTTTAAAAATTATTTTGACTGTGAGTAATTTGCTGAATTTAAAATCAGCCTTATTCACTAATTTATTGTTCCAGTATATTTTCAAAATATATACATACTTTAATTCTGTTTAATTTTATTACTATATACTGAAAAAAATTTCACAATTACGGAGATATAGAGAAGAGTACAATTTTTATAAGTATGTTATTGAATTTGTCTTTGTATTTGGTTTTATATTAAATTTATTTTTTGTAAGAAAATAATAATAAAAAAAACATAGTACCTTCAGTTGGTGAGGCAAGTCTACCACCACCTCCTCTATTGATCAAATCATGCTGTTGCTCCAGTAAAGAATTAATGGAATGTCTGTGAAGAATGTCAGCACCGGTAAGTGACCTGACATCAGAATTTGAACAATCATTTGTCTGAAACTGTAATAAAATTAATTAATGAAAATAAAAATTATATATACATACATATTTATTATTTCTCTACTTAAAAATATACTTAAAATATTTTGTTAAAAAAAAAATAGTACCAAATTAATTTCAAAATATAATAAAATGCTTGAGAATATTTCTATGGTTTTTTACCTAAGATTTTCGAAGCAATTATATTTAATTCTTAATAAGTTTTTTAAGACGCGAAAAATGTATGTTGTTGTATATAATTCGTGTTCTAAATGGGTTGAAAATTTAATGTGAAAAAGGGACGTGTTTATATTTTAGTTTTCAATGAACCTTTTTCAATGATTCATTATAGTTTTCAAGTGTTCTTTACTTCAATGTAGGTGACGATTCATAATATTACTCATTGTTTATACGTTTTTATCTTTAAATATAGTATTTTTACGAGTATTTTAAAACTGCAATTTGTTCAAGTTAAAGAATCTAAGATAAAGCAAAATTAAGTATCGTTTTTACCTAATATTCAGCAAAGATTTATAAAGTTATTTTGTGTGCTTCAAACTAACATAAACTTCTATATTTTGTTTATTCTATTTTTGCCAAAATTTAATTAGATTACAAAATTTTGTTAAAAAAATTATATATTAAACTTTTTTCAGAGTGCAGAAAACTTCTGTCATCAGACTTCATAGAAATCAATAGTATCCCAATTTTTCTATTAGCTTTAAGGTCAACATAGTACAATATTTAACGTTGATGAGATGATTATTCAGTATCTAACGTTGATATCGTCAGGTATGAACTCCTGAATGAATATATTTCATGTAAGAGATGATCATTGCTGTATTCTAATGATCAGTACAAGTTAAGTAATTGAGAAAAGAATTTACTACGGAACCACAAAATATATTCTTTGGATCATTTAAGACGGAAACGGTTTTTGTCATATAATCCCGTTTGAAGCAAACTAGACTTTTCCAAGGTATGTAATTCCATCTTTGAAAACGGAAAGGTTCTTATATTTCAAAGTTCATTATTTAAAAATGTTCGTAGTGCATCTAATAAATCTATGGACTGTAATACCAAAGAGTGCGAAATATGGACACTTATACAGATTTGATTTTTATTAATTTATAGTTTCTATCCTATACAATACTAAAATCAATAATTTTTGTTATGAAATCCTACTAACACAACATAAATTTGCATGCATTTACAAAAATCTTAGAACCATAGATTGATAAATATTGAGAAAATAAAGACTGAGTTGTAAATACATTTTTAAAGGAACTTTAATATAAAAAATAAAATATTAATTTAAAAATTGTAAATATGTAATATAGTAATTTTTTTTCTTCATTAAACTGTAATTAAACTGTAAAAAATTATAAATAAATTTGAATTTTCTTAACCTGTAAAATTATTAACTGGAAATGAATCGAAAAACTAGTAAAAAAAAGTGCAATACAAAATAAGTTAAATATGAAATTAGATTAAGAATGAAGAAAATAAAATTTTCTTATTTTTTTGTGTGTTCATAGAAGCTTAAAAAATCAAAGTATGATGATTATCTAACACGCACATATAACACCACTAATTAAATCTAGTGGATAAACTAATATATTTATGTGCAAAAAATAAAAATAAAAACAAAATATGGCAATATAAACTATTAATTTAACTTCTTCCGAATGCAGTTAGAAAAGCAAATACGGATATGAAAGATGGAAATCATTAACAGATAATTTTCAGTACACATGGTTAGCTTTTTAATTGAACATACATAATAATAAGCGTAAGATTTTTTTTATTTATTTATTGTAATAATAATAATATTTATGTTTATTACTATTATACATTTCAGTAAAATGAAACAAATTAAAATTGTGAAACTGAATAGTTTAAATTGAAAGTTAAAGTTTAAAGTTTAGATAAACTTACATTTAATTAAATTCTCATTTTGAACTGGCCATAAGAAATATAAAAATAATCATCATATCACTTTAATATATTTTTAAAGATTTTTTTTAAAAGCATTTATATTTAACCGATAAATTAGTAGAAAAATAATAAAGAAAAAATGGTAAAATATTTTTTTTTATAACTACATATAGAAAAAAAAAATTAAATTTCAACAAAAAAAATGGAAAATAAATAACTAATTATGTAACTACAAGAAAATATGTAGCACTCTGGCAAAATATCAGAAGTAATATTTTATTTTATACTTTAAGTAGAAATTATAAAAAAAAATTATAAATTTTTGTTTTTGAAGATATATACCTAAATATTCACTAAAATAAAACTAAACGCAACGAAACGAAAATTTTAAAAAATGGATTTACTGCCCGATTTTTAATTAAATATCTAGTTTAATTGTACTTTAAAATTGTACAAAATCAATGAAATAGTAGCTATAAAACTGTATTAAAAAAAAAATAATTAATAATCAATACGTTATTTCAAAATGTAAAAACCAAAAATAGTCTATTGACAATTTACGTGCATCTGATGTACTTGGAAATCTAAAAATATCATACTGCCATATAATATCACACCATATAATATCTAATTTTTTAAACATATTTTATATAAGGAATTCATATAGTTTAGCTGTTTTTCGTATTAACATGTGCCTGACTGAAACATAGTACAGTATTTTTTTCTAAATATCTAAAATGCTTGTAATCTTCTAAATTGTTTTGTAATTAAATGAACTAAATTTATTGAAACAGCAAGTCGACCTAAGTCACTATTATTATTGATATCGCTTAGTTGTCCTTTGAAAGAATAATTTCTTTTGTTGAGAATACATTGTTGAGAACAGTTAAAATGAATTTTTTCTAAATATAAATATAAAATCATATATTCCATTCTTGTCGGTTTTATTGTTAGGGCATGCAAAATTACCGAGATTTTGATTTCCCGGTAAACGATAAAAATTAAAATCAAAAACCGGTTTACCGGTAAATTACCGGTAATTGTTTTAAAATTTATACCTTCATATATTAATATATCGTATTATCAAGTACCAGCAAGCATTTTTTTTTTTTGGTAAAATTATGAACATGAAAACTGAAATTATATGCAATATCTTTAATTTAACATAAACATTTTATTCAATAATAAACGAAAATAAAAGTAAATTACATAATTCATTAAAAAACGAAATTAATTAAATAATTAACAAAAAACAATTAATTTTGTAAATCCTTTTGTGCATTAAAATAAGCACGCAATAGACAAATGTTATCAATTGTCGAGTCTCTGAGGCTGGTCCTAATTTTGGTGCATATTAGCCCTGCTGATGAAAAAGCTCGTTCCGATTCAACACTTGTCGGTTTTATTGTTAGGAGATAGTCGAACGCAAGCGTTAAATATTTTCCACGACATTTTTCTTCCTCTAGGATAGCGATTTGTTTTTTAATAAGCTTAGTTAGCGTAGCGTTGTTGGTGGTTATTGATTCGCTATTGACTTCATTTAATTTTATTTTATGTTTCTCTGTAATGGCTAATTGCCATTACAGAGAAACATAATTGCCATTACAGAGAAAGAAATAAATCAGTTATAAATAAAGAATTTATAACGGATTTATTTCTTATTGGTTAGTAATTAAAAGAGAGTAAAGATTATTTACTTTTGTTTTTACTAAACATTTAAAAATACTATTTAAGACGAACTCGAAAGCAGAAAGTAAAGGCCTTACATACATATATATTGAAGTGTCCGTTATTTGTCATAAAACTGTATCATAAATACGTTTGGATATTTATATGAATTTAAATGCGATTGATATGCCACGATAATAAATTAAAAAAATTATGGAAATTACCGTTTTTTTTTTTAAATTTACCGGTAATTTTCGGTAACCATATTCGCGGTAAAACCGGTAAACCGGGTTTACCGTTACCGGTATTGCAACCCCTTTCCATTACATATGTAAACTACTATTTAAATTTAATTGTTAATAACTAATTTCAAAGTATTTCTTGTTTTCTCTATAGATTTTATTTTATATAACAAATCTTAAACTATATATATAGAACTGATCCGCAAGATCGGAGCTCAATTTGGTAAGTCTTTTAAAAACACATCAACTGAGCATAAAAAATCCAAAAAAAGAAGGAAAAAATTGAACATAAAAAAATTGTGAAAAAAGAATTCAATTGAATATAAGAATGAAAAAAAAATCAACGATGAATTTTAATTCAAGGAAAATCATGAACCCTCACATCAAGACACAATCTTACGATGAATCAGGATGTTTTCATGATCCTGTTGGGTAATGATATCTGAATATTTTTCAATGCAAAACACAAAATAAAAACTATGATATCAGATTTGAAAATGAAAAAAAAAAATCCTAGACCGTATAACTGAAAGGCTTTTCGGTATTCAAAAAAAGATGAAAAAACTCCCTGGGTTTGTTAAATGTTCTTGAAAAGCCATTTCTGTCTTTTCTGTTGAGATATTAAAGATAGTTTTTCTTTTCTGACGAAAGAATGCATAGTTTGGGGTAAGAATAAAGATTCTTAACTTTGATGATCATACCGGTGTATGTGACAAATAACAAAAGCCCAGCCACTGTGCCACCATAAGCAAACCACTATTATTATATTTTATACCGTAATACATATATATTTTTTTAAAAGAATTTTAAGAAACATTTTTTTATATTTTGTGAACATTTTTTTATTTTTTTTTTTTTTTTATTTTTTATTATGAAATAGGATATTTGTCGTAGTTGTCGTTCTATTATGCAATCCTAATATTAGGATTAAAAAAAAAATATATACTGAAAATGTACACATTATTATTCGAAAAAAAAAAAAAAACGAGACTAAACCAAAATGAATTCTAATCTTTCCAAATTGGTAGGTTTTTTCTGTCAGGACAATATTAGTGGAAACAAAATAGATAAAATGTGAAAATTCTTCACATATATGAGCTTAAAGTTAAACAGGATATTTACAATCCGGCTATATAAAAAATCGAAAAGATTCTTTTTTATCTCAATGCAGAAAATCCAGATGTTTTTGAGAAAATTATTAAAAATAGTTATTGTTAGTTAACAGAGTGGTCAAAAATGAAATTATATGTTAAATAATTAATATAATTTAAATTAAGTGAACAATTTTCAAAGAATTTAAAAAACAGAAATATTACGAAGTACTTTAAAATTATGTAATTTATCTAAAAATTATTATAATAATATAATAAATTTCAAGTATTGTGCCTCCGCTTTATAGATAAGGAGAATTGCGCAAAAGAGTATGTAATTGCTATACTTTCGAAATACATATATAATATGTTTTTTATTAGTGAAGAACGTATGAATGATGACTTTTATATTAATTATAAAATTTGTTGTCTGACTCTGTAATACGGATTTCTTATAATTTCAAGATTCAGTTTAATTAAGCTGAAGTAATTAAATTTAAATTAAATCGTCAGAAAAATCAGTCACTGCTCTACACTTATTTGTATTGTTATTATTAGTGGTTTATACTTAATCGGTAAAATATACATTCCCATTTATATACCTTTATAATCAAAGACAAAGTAGCATTTAAAAATGGTCTTACAATGGAATACTCAAGTTACAAAAAACTAAGTTATTTGAAAATCATCTGTCTTGGATGTAAACAATTTAAAAAGATACGAATGACTAAATAAAATGCAATTTTATTTGCAATATCAATAATTATTCTAGTGATCAGAAGATTCCAACTCGAAAACTTATGTTTCCAAACTTAAAAAAAAAATCAAACCTGGTAATAAATAATTTTAACAAAAAGATGCTACTTTCTTTTTATATAAATATTAAAAAGAAAGTACTTTAATTGCAGTTTGCACGCAAAACCCAAACTATTTAATGTCACAGTATATATCTCATTTCTCTATAACAGCCTATATATATATATATATATTAGAATACGTCTGTCTGATGAAAATAAAGCTTTTTTTTAGCGTTGCATTTTTTTTTTAAATAAAAATGTACAAACATTTTTTTTAGAACATGCCAAGTTAATAAGCTTTATTTAACATACTCTTAAACTTTTTATGTGAAATTAAGTTTTTTTTTATTAATTCTTTTTAAATTACCCAGTATTATTATTTATTATATAAAACTAAATATGAAGAGATAGAAGAGATGTGGTTCTTATCATGAAAAAATAGTGGTATATTAGGTTTCCTCTATTATTATCTTTTTTGTTAAAACTACAAATATTTTTTAAGCTTTACAATAATATTTATATACATACATATATAAGCTGTAGAATACCCGAAAATTAATATATTAAGTTATTGTTTTTAGCTTCTTTTTTTCAGTTGTTGTACTGTAGTATACACTGAAATATACCAAAAGGAGGTATAGTAACTATATAAACAAATAAATATAAAACAATTATATTTTAGAATATATTTATGCCTACATACTCTAGATATCCTAAAAGCTGATATCCCAGAAATAACTTAGAAAACCATCTACAGATAGAACGACATAAATTTGTTTTTATGTTGTATTGCAGCAGGGAAATGGAAAACTATATAAAATAACAACAAAAACCAAAAGAAAATGAGAAAATGTGACGATGATTATGAAAATTTTTGCGTTTATATATTATATAAATATTTTTGTCTCGCAAAATTTGCATTTTTTGTTTTTTATTTTGGAATAAAATATGTATAAAAAAAAAAAAAAACAAAGAAAATATGAAGAAAACCAGAAAAATTATTGTTTTTCTTTATTGTGAAACATTATTGCTGTTGTTATTGGGGATATTTTCTGTTTTTTTTTTCTTTAATTTCTATACAAACATAATATTAAAATGATTAAGAACGGATATAATGAAAAAATATGATTTTTTTGTGCTTCTTATGAAATTTTTTTCTAAAGAGTTATTACATCTTTTTCGGATTTTTTCTTTTTTGTTCCTATAAGTTATATGAATAGACAAAAAAGTATACAAAATGACATCCCAATGATGACATTTAAGCTATTCAACAATAATTGTTGCATTTTATTTTGATTTGTTATGTGAATTTATGTATATTTAAAAAAAAAAAAAATTTTAATGATTTGTATTATATTAAAAGAAATAAAAAGTTTGTTTCAACAAAATTCTCATATTTAAATGGCTGAAAGATTAATTAAAATTTAATATAAAAGATTTAATTTAAATCTGAATTCTTGAAATAATTTTGAAATAAATTGAAAATATTTTTATTTCATTAGAAAGAATCTTTGACTATATAATATGGACTGCTAGCAACATCTGTCGTGTGTTCGAGGATAAACTAGCGAAGCTCCTACTGAGGGTGAGTTGTAATAAAACTACAAAAATGATCAAATAAACAATATGGCGTCTTTTTTTGTTTCAAAATCTAGTTTGTTGACATTTCTTTTTCTGAATTTTTTGATAAATATATTTATATAAAAATGTCGTAATTTGGCTTATTAACCCTTGAGTACAAAATAATTTTTCACAGAAAATTTATTTTATTTACATATTTTATACGTTTAAAAACTCCTTTACAAGACATTTAAGTACATTTAATGTTAAAAACTTATTAGAAATATACGAAAGAAAAAGGAATAAACATTTATAAGAAATGTAAAAATTGTTCAAATTGTTTTTTTGCTGATTCAAATTTGTAACAAAAAAATGTAAACTATTTGCAAAAATCAATTCAACTGTTAAATCACTAAAAGCATTAAAAGCATATTACTAAACTATGTTATTGAATTATAAAATGTTTTAGTCAAACGGTTAATTGATATAATTATTTTATCTTACTTGCTGAATATTAATCTACTTGTCAATATGTGTTTTAATTTAGTTCTATTTCTTTTCAATAGATGCGGCCTGAACAGTTTCTTGTATTCGACACTTCCTAGGAGCGGATGCTTGCAAATTTTTTTTCAGAAAAATATATGAAACTGACAAATTGCTAGCAGTTAATATATTTTATATTTATAGTCAAAGGAAAGAATATTGTACAAAAATCTAATTTTCACATTTTAGTTTGTAATATCATAGGTGAATATTATATATTCTTAATCAATGGTAATACGTAATTAACAATGATACCTCTAAAAAATATCAATAAATGTGTAATACAATCAATAAAAGTGCAAATTTTGAGTTATAATGGTTAAGAATATCATATAAAAAAATAAAAAACTCAACCCAAAAACTATTAATGTATAAAATCAATAACAATTTTGACCCCTTTTGGTATATGTATCTAGTTTCCAGTGTTAAAAAGAATACTCAATTTCTTCATAAATTTTGGCATATTTTATATTATTGAATAGATATATAAGCCAGGATGTTACATTTTTAAGGCTTGCAAACCGGTTAAAACTGATACCGGTTTTTTGTTCAAATTTAATGAAACCGTAAAACTGGGTTTTTTCCGAAAAACAGAAAGTTTATAATTCTTTTGTTTATTCAAGTAATCAATAATTTTATTTTTCTAAATATTATTCATGAAGTATATTACCATTTTAAATTTTTTCCGTAATAGAACTTCATGTATTAGTTAGTTTCTAAGAATTTAATTTGAGAACTCCCAGGACAATAATTTTACAGAATAAGTATAGTCATAGTATAGTTTTCCTGAATTTAGTATTAATTTTTTAGCAATTTAAAGCTTACTAGTTGACTGAATATAAATGATGACGATTGTTAAATAGTATATTTACTAAAATCATATAAACCGTTACTGTAAAAGTATATATCGTTTCATGCATTAAAAATAAACTAATGAATAATTTCCATTGATAAAAAACCGAAAATCGCATTTTAAAATTTTTTTGGGTTTTTGCAAGCTCTAATATTTATATTTATCAGGTAACCTAAAAAGTTATCCAAGGTAAACATAACTCATAAAAAGTTTAATAAAGGGAACCATTTTGTTGTCATTCTTTCCACCCAGTCTTTTTATTTGGAAGTCCTTATATTCAAGAAACTTGATAAAAGCTATAAAAAAGGAAACTCCCTTACAACGACTGGGCCTTATTGTCGAGGGAATACGGTGGCTATTTTTAAAATTGTCAGCAATAGTTTAAATATAAGCTGCAATGAATTTTCTTCAATAATTCTTTAACTTTCAATAAACTCGTTTCAATTGGAAATAAAAAATAACATCATAAATTGCCAAAATATAACAAACTCTTTTTTATAAAATTTATTTCAATTCCATATTCTTTTAATATACTATTAAAGAAATATGTATAAAGTATGTTGTAATGCAATAATATCCATATAAAAGTGAATACGCTTACTCGAACTATTTTATTTTTAATAAAATAATAGTTCAGTATTTTTTTTGTAATCTTTCCTGATATTTATAAGTACGAAAAAATATATTATATAATAAAACATGGGCCATCATATTTTTTTACAATTAAAAAAAATTACATTATTTATAATCCTCTTTAATAGCAAACAATTCAGATTATAATATAACTTAAAAAACTTTCCAGTCAGCGTAAAAAAAGAACTAAACATACATATTATATGAACACATGTAATGTTGTAGTTTTCAATTTTTTTTAACGGACGTGAACTAAGTTATCTGTATATTATGGTGGCAGTGTTTAAATTGTCGATCCTTATATATGAAAAGCTTAGCAATTATAAACCGAAAAATATGTAACTTGCAAAGCTTCAAAAAAGAAGCAAAAAATGTTTAACAACAAACGTTTTATTTGATTTTAATATAAAATTTTTTGATACGAGAATAAATTATTCATTAGTTTATTTTTAATGCATGAAAGGATATAATTTTATCATATAATTTTAGTAATTGTACTATTTAAAAATTGTCATCATTTATATTCAGTCAACTAGTAAGATTTAAATTGCTAAAAAATTAATACTAAACTTAGCAAAACTATACTATAAAACAACGAAACATATTATATGAATAGCTTTTGGAACATTACTCCTGCTTTTTGTATTGGCTTCTAGTCTCATATAACACGGTTTCGCACAACACGGGAGATTGTAGGAACGAGGCTTATACTCTAAATTACCTAAATTTTAAAAAAATTCATAAAGTGTTGCAAAATTGGAAAAATTTTTAATTACAAAAATATTTAAATTTCAAGAAATTCATTTTTAAAAAAAATCCTCACAAAACACCAATGCAAGTCATTACTGAATTTGTTGTAAGGGTTATTTAATAGGAATGATCTAATTAAACAGAAATTTTATATAAGAAATCCAAATTGTGAAAGTAAAACTCTATAATTGCGTACTTCGATATTTTTGTTACTGAGGTTGAATCAAATTAGTTTCCGGTTTTAATAAAATTATTGAGAAGCTTACAATATTAATGAAAATATCCCTAATTAAACTTTAATTCCAAATTTAATGAAATAATTTTATAAAATATAAAAATTTATATATAAGTTCTATTAAAATTTTTTAATTAAAACATTGAAAACAATACCAAATCCTGTAATCGTCAAGTGTTATGTAACAAATATCATTTTGTAGATAAAATGTTCTTTAAATATAAATTTACTACAAATCTCACTTTTGACAAAGAATTTGTACAACCAAAAAGTCAAAAAAAAAAAAGCCGGATATTCTTCAGTTTTATCAATATTATTATCAATCTAAATAAACGAAAAACATTCTTCTCATACTAAATATTCTCCATCTTTCAATAAAAGTGTACTTCTGCTACTCTATTATTTTAACAATTCTATTTACATTTTTTTATATATTGTTTATATCATAATTTAAAAGGATAATATTCAACAGGTGTTGAAAATAAAATCATTGCGCACAGATGTAACTTTTCTGACAGTTTAAATAATTTTTCTTCTTTTTTTTTTAAATATCCAAACAAAATGTATTGATGATAAGACCATTAAAAAAAATCTTTTTTCCACATTCAATTCAATACTCTATTATACTTTGTAACTAAAGTGAATTACATTGTGTTTGATGAAGCATATACTATACGAACACATGACAATGTGGTTATGGTAGTATAAAACCATTTGTAATAGGACGACAACGTATGAATTATGTTTCAAATAAAAAAGAAATAAAATTAAAAAAAGTTTATGTATTAGTTTAGACACAAAATGAATAGATAACCAATATTTTATTTAAAAAACTTAATCAAGAAATAAAAGTAAAACATTTTTGAATAAAGATTTTAATTTTTCATTCATTTTACCATAAAATATGAAAATTTAAACAAAATAATAAATTTATATAATAAACTAAAATACTGAATGAATAATTTTTCTTAACTTTGATTATAGAGGATTTTGTTTATCCGTTTTTGTTTTTGTAAAATCTATATCAAGGCTTATGAATTAAGGATAAAGCTTTCAGTTAGTAATAGAACAAGAATTAGTTAAACATTTTTTTTTACAAAGAAAAAGAAAACCATAGTACACGCTTTGAAAAGTACCTGATTTAAATCTTTATGTAAACTTACCTACTTTAAATGAAAATAAAAACATGATATTCATATCTTTTTTTTTTTTTGTTATACTTTGAAGAGGATTATGAGTTTAAGAAAGTAGTGTCGCGAATTAAGCATATTGTTTTTTTCTTTCTTGTTCATGGAAATTTCTGATTTTTTTTTTATTTTCACAGCACTTTTGAGTTTATATGCAAATCAAAAATGAGATAATTATGTAAGATTTTTTTCGTGCAAGTAAAATTTGCAGTATTATTCAAGGTTTTTTTTTATGTTGAAAATTTTATATAAATATTTAAATATATTTTAAATTTATAATCTTGATAAAATTGAGATAAAAAATATTTTAGTATTGATTTAGTTTTGAATACCTATACTATTAAAACCGGAAGTCGTACCTATGGGACACAAAATTATAAAAAAGAAAATTATTGAATAATAAAAATACAAATATTTTTAAGCTTATTTAAAATAATGTTTGTAATAAAAGGATATTTTGATTAGATAGTGCAATAGTAATAACAACCTTCAAACAAAAGATAGTAGACTGAATTTTACTAGCATTAAGAAAATAACGAGAATTGTTTTTGAGAGACTTATATCACTAAATTTTAATGAATGTTTTAAAATACTAAAAATATTATCAGCAACCGGTTCGTTATAGACATAACCCGGTTTTTAGATAATGGTCCAGCAATTGACATTACAATTTTAGAATTTTTCCTACTTGATGTAGAATATAAAGAAGTCGGAAATTATGTATATATTTTTAAAGTTCTTAGAGGTTCAATATTCAAATTAACCAATTGAATTCATATTTAATATACATCTTCTTAAATTAAAGTTTAATTTCTGTAGTCATTAAATTCCGCAATATTAGACAAACTAAAAAAAAAATTTATAATTTCCGACTTAATTACATTCTACATCGATCATAAAAACGAATCACCAACTTTTTCCATTTAACTAAATTTATTTTTACTATATTTTCGTAATTAAAAAGGAAAAAACTGTAAAAATTGATTTCACGAAATATCTAATACTTTTAAATATTCTAATATAAATATAACAAAACAACAATACGAAAAACTTGAATAAAACTTTTTTCTTTCTTATATTCTTTCAAATGCACTTATAATATAAATATTCAAAGTTAAGAAAATGAACTACTAAGATTAACTTAAACGCTTGCATAAAGTATATCCTATCTTTTTCTTTCGTTACCCGATTGCATAGATCTTTAACGCCAACAAAATATCATCCAAAAAAAATCGAAAAAAATGAAAATAAAAATTAAAGGGAAATAATAAATTAAAAACAAAACATATTTCCAGACAAATTACTAACTTCTTCTTTTATATTTTTGGAAAATTGTTTCTAATATTGCCACCTCATTACTCTAAAAATGGGTAAACTGAGTCTGTGTTGCAGAAAATGTCCTTATACAATTTAATTAGGAAAAAATCATAGATAAGAAACTCGGTAACAAGAAATATTATATAAAAAGGATATATATAAATATAGTAAAAATAAGCATTAAAGATATAAATTTTTTTAAAATAATAGCATAAAGACTAAAAATGGAAAGCCTACAACACAATATACAAGGTAGACGACGACAACAGTGTTCAAAATATTTTTTTTTGTAATAAGAACACCAATTATAAAAGAAATGGAAAATTTAAATATTGTTTAAGAGGAAAAGTGTAAAACTTATAAGGATTTTTACTTCATTTATAAAATTATGTATTATAGTGAAATCTGTTTAAATTGGTCTTTTTTGCGTTAATTATTCTTAGAAAATATTTATATGAAGAAATAGTTAGTTAAAAAAATTTTTATCATATAGTAAAATATAATAAATAATATATTTCTTGTAAGCACATTTTGGCTGTAAACTTATGTTTGTCGATGGCTTAAAGGTAATGTCCATTTCTATTTTAAATAAAAATCTTGTAAATCAACATGATAATGATAAGCAAAACATAAATTGTTCTTTTTCGGGAAATTCTGATTAAATTTATAAGTTATCTAGTTATATAGATTTACAAACATGAAGAAAACAAGTCCGCTTGATATAAAAAACCTTGCAGAAATTGTTTTTTTTTTTGTAAAGCTAACTAATTTCCTTTCAATAAATTAATATTTTATTATTCAATTCTATTTAAATTAAATTTGTACGAAAGCTAATAGATCAATTGAGTAATATTTAGTACAAATTTGGATATGAAATAAGGTTGCTAGTTTATTTGAAAATATTTCATATGACTTGCTACGCTATAAATATGCTACAAGATAAATACTGAAACTTTAAGATTTAATTTAGAGTGGAAAAATTTAAGCAAATATTCATGCACGGTAATGTATTAAGCACAAAAAAATACGCATCCCATAAAAATACTCGTATAAAACAATCTTACTGTACGATTAGCTTGATAAACTATATTTCCATTACATATTTTTAATATCTGAATTTAAATCACAGAAAATATTTAAATAGATTTATAACATCTTGGCAACCCATCTAATTTAATTATTAAATCTTTTAATTTCTATAATTTAAAATTTATATTTTCTTAAATTTTAACGTATTTTGCTTTAAAATTTTTTTTTTAATTATATTATTAACTTTTACAATAAAACATAAACAAGATATAAAAATAAAATAAATGAAAAGCAAATCATATCAGTAAACCTTTTTGTTTATTTTTGCTCCTCCAAAAAGAAGTTCCCAAACTAAACTCAACACCAATTATAATTTTCAGACGACGTTAGGGAATCTATTATTATCTAGATATAAGTACGTATAGTGGTGAATAGATGACCGCCTTGTTGCATTTACAGACCAAAAGGTATATTTATGGATTTTATTTTGTTTTTCCGGATATAAAAGCTGAACAACGAACTTTTTTAGGAAAATCAATCATATATATGATTGATTTTATATATGTACAACCAAAATATATATATTAAATAAAGTAGAAAATAAATAATTTTTGTGGTGTGACAAGCACAAAATATTGATATTTGATATAAACAAGAATTTCTTATATAAAATTAAATGTAATACAATTTTCAATACAAAATAAATGTGTTCATGGTATGAAGAAAATAAAAAAAAAACAGACAGACTACTATAGTAGTGAATTTTCGTCATATATTAAGCATTATGCTTTTTTTCACTTATTCTAGGTTTATACATATTTATAGATTTTTTTTAGTCTTTTCTCCTACATATACTTTTAGAAGTTTAAAATTTTTTTTAAAAATAGAAAAAAATGAAAGAATAAACATCATCGCCTCTAAAAAAGGAAAGTGGTAAAGTGTTTTATCTGGTTTGAATGAAACATAACTTTTTCTAACATTTTGTTTTATTTTTATGTTGTTTGTTTCAGTGTTTTTATATGACAACGATAAAACAAGACGATAAAAGTTTTAAGTTCTAATACAAGAAAAAAAAAACAAATTTTTATAAAATTTCTTTAAAGTTTTTATGTATTTTACGTTTTTAATCGAGCGAAAAAAAATTACAAGGACTTGTTTTTTTCTTAAATTTTTTTTTATGTTACAATTATATGATATATTTCTAATATTAATAAGATATATATATATAAGTTAAAAGAACTAATATTTTTAAAAAACATTATTAAAAATTGAACTAATAATTTAATTACAAAATTATGATAAAACAAACATTATTAGCAGTAAGTTTGGGTGATATTGCCGGCAAAGTATTTGAAGATGAGGAAAAATTACTAGACAAGAAAAACATTCAAATTTAATAAGTATATTCTTGATTATGCCGAGTTAACATATTTATTTCTGAATATTTAATTTGAATATTTCAAATAGAGTATTTATTTATTTATTTATTTCAATTATATACATTTATTTATTTATGTATTTCAATTATATACATATAATTTTTGATTATCGTTTCGCAATTCATGTAAAAAAAAAATTTAATTTAATGATTTATTATAGTTATATAAATGATTTTAGAAAGCAATAATCTAAAATATGGCAAATACATTTATTGCGTATTAATTTTTTAAGGATTAAGCATAATAAGTACAAGAAATATCATCAATTTCATACTAGATTTTATAAACGGTTTAATAATTCTATATAAATTATCAGAAATTTTTGTTGGATTAGACTCAAGGTCAATTTAGTAATTAACGAGTTAAAATATATCTGCACAATCTGCACAAATAAAAAAAAAATTTGTGATGCTGTGTCTGCAGATATTATTGAATAAATCAATAACAATCAATTTCTATATGTATTGATGAAGTATTTAAATTACCCTCAGGTTCAGAACAGAATATTAATTGCTATAACTCGTAATAATATTTTGGGTATAAAATAAATTCTACTATAGTAAGTTCTTAATTGTGATAGAAATTGTAAATGCCATAGATTTTTAATATATTTTTAAAACTTAATGAGTTAATTAGGTGTATAAATGAACAGATAAAACACAAATTGTAATGTATCTTTCTGTAAGAACTAAAAATTTACTGACAATATCACACTATTTTGACTATATAGTCAGTAAAAAAATCTAAACAAACCTCACTACCTAAATAATAAAATTAAATTGACATTGTCTGGTTTGTCAATCGTCATATATATAAAACAAAAAAAAATGAGATACAAATTTGTTTTTCCAATGATTTCAATTTTGGTGTTGAATTTACGAAAATTATATAGAAGATAAATATTCAAATTTCTAAAAATATATAAATAAATGTAGAATATTAAATATTTTCATTATCTTTATGGATATTTGCCATAATTTAGATTATTTTGCTGAAAATCATTTGTATATTTGTTTTATCTAAATCCATTTTTAAGGTTTATCGGATTTTCGAAAAGCTTTTAATATTTAAATTTTTAAAATAAAGTTTTTTAAATGAAAGTTTGCTTTAGTTTCATTTAAAATATATAATTTTTATTGAAATATTCTGAATAAAAAATATTTTAATATAAAATAGAAATTTGTATGAAAATATTTAAATAAAATTGATGAATTTGATATTAAATAAAATGCAAAAGAAAACATGAAAAAAAAAAAATAATAATTTTCATTTTAAATTTTTCTCTTCTCTTTTATTGTTCACCAGACAAGAGAAAATCGTAAAAGATTCTTTTTAATTTGATAATGTGCGTGAGAAGGATATTTAAATGTTTTTTGTTTGTTTGTGTTTTATAATGAACTAGTAAATATACGCTGTTAAAATGATACGGTGCATTATTATATTCTTTTTTGGGAGTGGCGAATAAAAATATTTAAAATATTTAAAAAAAATTGGGTTAATTTTTTCCTAAAATTGGTAGGGTTAGAATACAAAACAAAAAAAACTATAAACATATTAGAAAGTTTCCTTATTCTTTTCGTTCAATGACTAACTTATGTTTTAATGTTCTTAACTGTGAAGCAAAACGATAAAATTTTAGATGAACATTTTTTAACACTTACTATCGTTATGATGAATACTAAATAGAATTATTGTATATTGTCTTTCCGAACCTCCAAGTACAACAAAAATATAAAATATATATGTACGAGCAAATATAAAAATAGTTCCAAGTAATTTTTGTCTTATTTTACATATTTCATAAGATTTACTATAAATTTAAGACTAAAATAAAATGTTTTAATGAACTATTTAACAAAAAGAAAATTTAATTTAAGTTTTGTAAAAATATTGATATTCTAAATCAAAATAACTTAAATTTCTGCATTATGAATTTTCATATGATGACAGAATGAATTCAGATTATTTATATTTGATCAACTTTAACAGTTTTAACCATTATGACTGGGTCAAGATTGTAAATTCAAAAATATATGTATAACTAAAGTTTAACGCAATCGTTAAAATTTCGTTAAACTTTAGGTATACATCAGCATTTAAATAAATGTAATTATAAATTATGAAATTTGCTTTAAATATATAAAAAATATGTTTAAGAAAATGATATCATAAATCTGTATAACCCGTAAAAGCATAAATTTGATAAAAAAAAAAACATGCAATATATTAAAAATAACGGACAAATTTTCAAACTTTTTGGTAAAATATACATGCCTTGGTTATTTGTAGAATATTTTAATTAATTTAAGATACAAATTCCCTTTACAAACTTAAATAAAAAGAAATATAATAATAAATTCGAGTAACTTGATGTTACGTATCCCCAAACCACGTAACAAAAATTTAAATATTATTTATACATATATTATTTTTTTCATTTCTTCGTACAACAACAATTATTCCACCTACAAATACAAAAGCAATCACGTCATTTGTATCTTTTAATGACTCAATGTAATAATATTGAAATTGATGCATGTATCATCATCGTCATCCTTTTGGACATTATAATGTCATCATCAAAAATAAATTTTATCTTTAGTTATAAAAACTATTCAATGCTTTTAATTTAAGTACTTTCGTAGTATACTTGGCTAAATTACATACTCTCTTTGAAAAATAATTATAATATTCTGATTTTTCAAGGACCACCACACAAATTTCAAGAAAAATGTTTTCCGGAGAGAAATGAAAAATATAAAAAATATAATTTAAGATTCGCAAAATACAATTTATCCTAAAGTTTATATAAATTATTTTCTACTTAAAATACTGTTATTAATTAATAAATCTTTTTTTTATGTGTTCAAAAAGAGGAACATTTTAAAAAATAAGTAAGAAAAAATTACATACCTGTTGCAACGATGGCATATTGAAAAAGCTTGACAATATCAGATTTTTCCGTTTATTTTCTCCGTCTTCTTTTGCAGATTTTAAACTTTGGCTGATTTATAATTCTCACTCTCTTTTATTTGTATTTTGTGTGTGTGTGTGTGTGAGCGATATATAATAAATTTTGGATGCTCTTTTTTATTTTCTTTTTATGTGCAGTAAAAATTTCCTCTTCTCAAATTTAAAGTTTTCCAAGTTTCCACAAAAAAAAATACACGAAAAAATATAATGTAAAGAAATTTGTTTTTCTAAAAAAAAAATAGTTCGTCCTTGTTATCTTTTTTGAAGTTTACTACAGCATATAGTATTTTCAAAAATATTTTTTTATGGGTGTGTTGAACAATTTAATTTAAGTTTTTTAACCAAAAGAAAAAGTATATTTTAAAAAAAATAAATACTTTCCGAGAGAAAAGCTTTACAGAATCGCGGAATATATGTTCTTTCTGTTCCCAACCACGTTGGGTTTTCTTTTATATTTTACACACAATTTTTTTTAAAAACACAATCAAATTTACTAAAAAAAAATAATTGTAAAATATTTTTTATTTTGTGTGAATATTATTTTTGGATTTATCTGCTGGTAAAATAAAAAAAAAAGAAAATGATAAAAATTAAATATTAAATTATAAAAAATAAACTTACATTTTAAGCGAAATCCACCATTTAACGAAAAGGACACATAAAATTATAAAATAATTTTATTTAATATTCGAAAATTATTCAGAAGAAATGCAAGATTTTTTTTTTTTTTTCTATAAAAATAGAGAAAAAACCAACTGTTTAATTTTATTTATGAATGCTTTTTAATTAATATTAAATAACGTTATTTTCTTTTATAATTAATTGATTATATTTTTTTTAAGAATTATCCCGTTTAACAGAAAATTTACTTTTATTTTGCACGTACAATTTTTCTTTTAATAAGTTTTACTTTATTTTGAAAATAAAAATTACAATAGCTTTTGTGAATAGAGAAGATTTTACATTTTAAAAAAAATCTTTGTTAATTATTTTATATTATCAATATCACATGTTAACTTTTATTTGATCCTACATCAGCAGCTGGGCTTAAAACAAATTATACATAACTACTTGCCGGCTTTTTTTTTTAGTTTTTTTTCATCCTTGCATTTTTATTAGCCAAAAAAAAAAATTTTTATATTGAAATTTATGTTATAAAAAATTGCAGCAGGAAAAAAATATTTGGAAAATTAATGTTTTATTTTTGTTATTAAAGAAATTTTGATAGAAAAGTGAAAAGTAAAAAAAATAAGCAATGGAAATTCGTTTTTAAGTCTTTTATTCTTGAAAATTTTTACTGAGGACCAAAAGAACTTACTGAACAAACACGAAGATAAATTAGTGACTGACTAAAATTTTGACGACAAGATTTTTAGATTTTTCTTCTTATTTAAAAAAACTTTTTGTTGCTGTTATTATTTGTAGTCTGTTTGTGGTTGTATTCCTATTTTTCTTTTTGAAATGGTAAGCATTATTGTAATTGCTAACTACACCATTGATTAAGAATAAGAACAGATGGGTGTTTTTTGTACGATTTTTTATAAAACAAAATTAAATGAGCCGTTTATTTTGAAAGTGGCATAAATCATTTTTCGCGCTTTGTGAAAAATTTAAAGTTTTGCATTTGAATGTGCCTACCAATATATATTTTATCTATGCAAAAATATCACTTATACTATAATTGAAATTTCTGCATAGATAAAATAAATAATGGTATGCATATTCAAATGAAAACTATCAAAATCTCACAAAACCTAAAAATGACTTATGCCACTTTCAAAATAAATGGCTCAAATATCGTGGTATTATTTGATTGCTTGTGCCATCATACAACGTCATATTCTCTTAAGACTGTTTGTATTTGTCATATTCTCTTAAGACTATGATATGTCATATTCTCTTAAGACTGTTTGTATTTGTGTATAATATGTTTCAATTCCTATTTTCATTATTTTTCCTAATCAATGCTGCAATTGAACTTATGCAGCTCTTCCATAAAAACCATAATAGAAACCAACCAAATTAAATTTAAATAACTAGTCAAAATCAATTAATACAGAAATATTCGGAAACATATATAAAATAAATTAATTCAAAAGCAATCAAATAAATTAATTGCAACATGAAGCATATTCAATGCAACCAAAGAATTTTTCGGGCAAAGAAACCAACATACAATTTTATTTACTTATCGCAAATTTAGAAATATTTTTGAATTATAATTGAATAAACTGATGTTATTTTAACAGACGTTTATTTTTAGGCTGAACAACATCTAAACCGGATCGACTTTTACGTTTGCCAGATTTTGCGAATTCGCAATATGTAGTCTTATTCAAAATTAAATATCAGATACATCTAGTGACATATAGCTAAAATACAGATTCACTAAGTATTTTGGCCTGTACCAGACGGCTACAAGAAATTAGATTTCTTGTAGCCATCTGGTATAAGTTCACTAAGTATTTTGGCGTGTACCAGATGGCTACAAGAAATTAGATTTAGATTTAGTGAAGGTTTTTTTCTAATTAGAAATCATTGAATGTATAAATAATGTTATTCAATCAATGTATAAATAATGTAATTGCATGGATAAAATAATGTCATTCGATGTATAAATAATGTATATAATTGCGTCAGGTTACTAAAAGTGAAGGATGTCAATAGGGAAAACTATAAAGATTTTAAGGGTTTTACAATATCTTGAGGTAACAATTTTTGAGAAACAGAAAACAGAAGTTGTATCAAAGTAAATTTTTAAATTTACAAATTCTGTATGTAGATAATCTCAAAATTCAAATTATAGTTTTAATACCAATTTAGTTAATTACCATTTCTAAATGAATAATCTGAATATATTATTTTGTAGTGTGTGGCAGTTTTCATGGAAAAAATTACATTTATGTTAGGTTAGTTGTTAGCCAACAATCAGAAAATTTGACAATGATTAAAAAAAAGTCAATTTTTTAAAAATAAAAATTTTTAAGTTTATGTTAAATTACATGTCCATACTCATATCACATGTCTCTAAAATTTCAGAATCTGGTGATTCCTCTAGATCATCATATTTTAATTTTAAACAATTAACTCTAATTGGTGCTCCTACTGATGTATTTATATTATTTAATTTAATATCAGTACTTATTTTATTATAATCCTTATCACAAATTGTATCAATTATTGATTCCTGTTCCATTAAATCTTCAACACAAGTTTTTAAAATTGTTGCAGTTACGACACAATCACGAAATAATGATAAACTTTTATGAAAATATTCAACTGCATCTTCTAAATTGCCCATTAATGCATGAATAAATCCAATTGCTGTATATGTTTCTGAATTTTGTGGTCGTAATAATAAAGCCTTTTCGTGAAATAATTTAAAAATAAATTAATAAAATATAATTTTATTTACATTTTATTTAAATATATTTACCAATTGATGATATTCTAAAGCCTCTTTATATCTCTTGGTTTTTCGGCAAGAATGTCCTAAATTATTAAATAATGGTTCCCATCGTGGTGAAATTTCTTCTTTATTTTGTTTAGAACGATTTGTTATGATTTCAGCAGCAGTTATAAAAACTTCCTCTGCACTGTCATAACTTTTAAATACATATATTATAAATATATAAATAGCACAAATTTGTCGTTCACTTACTATCCATATTCATATTTAATTACACCCAATTCATGTAATACAAAAACATCTAAGGGTGCAATCGACATTGCCTGATAGAAGAATTTCTCAGCTAATTCTAAATTTTTCGTTAAACCACATTCAACACCAATATATAAAAGTGGTAAGTGACAACCACGCATTAATTGTGTTGCTTTAAAATAAGCTGCCATCGCTTGATCATGTTCATTTTCTTTAGCAAATGAATGACCATAAGCTAACCAAGCTGGTCCATATAAACGGTCTAATGATGTTGCTTTTGATAAATATCTTCGAGCAGGATCACTTTTACCAATTAAATCATAATAACAACCAACAGCATACCATGATATTGCTTTTTCTGGATAACGATCAACTAGTTTATGAGCAACGTAAAATAGTTCTAAAATTATTGAGTAATATTATTTTTTTGTAATAGAATATTATGAATTTTTGTCGGTTTTACTATTTGAATCTCCCAGTTCAACGAGACATCCGATTTGTACGGTCAATCCTCCATTATGATAAGGATCTTCTTTTAATAATCTACAAAAATAGAAATTTACTTAATAAATATTTTTTTTTTCGTTAGTTGGGCATTTACTCTTCTAAAATTTCTTGACACTTCTTATATTTGCAATCATAAAATAATTTTTCAGCTTCAGTTGCCATTAAATCTGTACTTTTTTTTATTTTATTAAAGCATACATTTAATGAAACAGCGGTGGGACAATCTGATGTAATATGACTTTTTTGTGATCTAATTGGCTCATTATTTGAACGATTTATATCATTTAATATAGAAATTCTGGATAAATTTGATTGTAAAGAATGTGGTGCTTTACTAATATCTTCTAAAACTCTAAAAATATTGTCACAATTTTTTATGTTTATATATCTTTTTGTCTTGTTTTAGTGGCACTTACTTATTTGCTGGTGATAAAAATGACACTGGAGGTGGTGTAAAAGTTGAATTTCTTTTATTCATCGTTAATTCTTTTACAATATCTTGAGTTCGATGTTCTACACTTTTAAATGATGGTATAATACCAATCGGTGTTTGTTCAGAATTTGTTTGCTAATATTTAAAAATTATATTGACATAATATAAATAAATTCAGAACAAATTACCGAACTAATTGTATCATAATATTTTTTCAGTTTACTTTCATACATTTTCTTAATTAATTTACCATCGGCTTCGTAACAATGCAAATTAAATGGAATAGTCTCTAATAATTCTTTTTCTACAAATTAATAAGCTTTTAAATAAATATCAATAAGATATGAAAGAACAATAAATTTTTACCTTCCCAAGCTTCTAACATTTCATGCTGTACTAAAGCATCTAAAGCTTCAGTACAATGCATGGATTTTTGTAAAGCTTGTATATAATAATCCTTGGCCAATGATCGGTTATCCATCCCTTCGAAAATTTTGCCTTTTAAATAACAAATTGAAGCTAAAACACCCTGAAAATATAAAAAATGTAGTAAATTTCTTTGAAAAAAGAAATCCAATTTTATTGTAGTAACAAACATATCGGTTTTGATCATTAAGTAGACTGGACTCCGATTGTATTGATTGATTATTAAATGCATTTGAAGCAAGATCTTCCATATCAATACAATTAATTACAGCCAATGCCTCAGTATATTCTTTCGCTTCAAATAAACTTTCAATTGCTAAATAATAACAATTTATATTTGTTTTTTCAAGACCATGATTTCTAATTATATGTGCTGACCGATGATATTCTTTAAGTAGAAACATACATTGAGCCTGCCAGTATATATCATTTGAATCAAAATCACTTAAAACAGTTACTTTTTCTGCCCAAAATAATGCAGTTTGATAACGACGCTACAATAAAATGTGATCAAATAATGGAGAATATTTTAGAAAAATTTAATTTACCATATCAATAAAACTACGGACAAGTTTACGATAATTTTCAATGTCAATATAATCTTCTTCTTCGGTTGTGATATTCCCCGTCATTTTCTGCTTGGTTTTTCAATATTAATTGAAATTAAATATGTACTGCAATTTTATAGTGACCTTTTTCTAGAATCCAGATGATAACTTAGAGTATATAATAGCAGGAGATGATATAGTATAATTTTGCCCCTACAAACCCAATCACAACGTCAAACTTTGCTTGAGCTGTCAGCCATTCGCTTGAAATATCAAATATTTTTTAAGGTATTAGTGTTCAAAATGTAATTTTTACAAAATGTATTACTGGTGTATGCAAGTGTTTAAAACTTATTAAATGTTCAAATTACCGGAAAATTCAAACGGTTGTAGTTAGCAGGTAAATATAAAAAATGTAATAAGTTAATATTAAAGTAAGTAAGAATTTTTTATAATATTGCAAACCTATTTAACGTTAAATTCAAGTTAAATTATATTACTTTTAATTCATTGAAAAATATTTTTTTTTTTACTTAGACTGGTCTCGTGAGGCCAACTATAAGTTTGTTTCTGATGAATCTTATAACTAAATGTTGTTGTATTTTAGATCACCCATTGGTTTTCTAAAATTAGACTTTAGCGATTACAATAAATCCAGTGGTTTTTTTCTTTTTAATCTTCTAAGATCATTTCTGTTATTTATTAGCTTTTTTGCTTCATCGTTAACGTGGTCTATTAATCTGGCTTGGTGTTTTACAGCGAATCTTTTAATTTCGTCTTCAACATAACTAATTTTAAGGTCCTTGTGGAGATCACTGTTACGAATGAACCATGGTGCTTTTACCATGTTACGTAAAATTTTGTTTTGAATGCGTTGCACTTTTTCTATGTGGCATTTGCTAGCGCAGCCCCAGAGCTGTATCCCATACAACCAATTTGTTTGTATATTAAAATTTTGTTTGTTTAAAATTTGTTTGTATATTAAAATTTTGTAGTTAATTGGTAAACTTGAATTTTGTCCGATGAGCCAATATAACTTTTTATATTTTATGTTAAATTCGATTATTTTTATTTTAACATGTTCCTTCCATTTAAGTTTCACATCTAGTGTCATCCCTAAGTATTTAGCTGTCGAGGCGTATGGAACAACGTTCCCATTTAGATAAACTGGATTAACTTGAGTAATTATTCTGTTTGTAAAGTTTATGTCAATAGATTTTGCATCGTTTATTTTCATGTTATTTATGTTGGTCCAATCTTGTATTTTGTTATTTGCATTTTGTAATTTTCTAGTAGCTACTTGAATGTCTTTGTCTATTGAAATCATAGTTGTGTCGTCCGCGAAGGTGCCTACTAGCTCTTCATTGGGTACTGGAAGGTTACTGGTAAAAAGCAGGTATATTATAGGGTCCAAAATGCTACCCTGAGGTACCCCAGCATATATTTCTTTGATATCTGAATATTCGTCCTTATGTCTAACTCGAAAATAGCGATTTGTCAGATATGAACTAAGGAATTCAACATGTTGCTTTGGTAAAATGTTGTGTAGCTTACGTATGAGACCAGCATGCCAGACTTTGTCAAAAGCTTGTGCTATGTCAATAAATATAGCTGAACAATATAATTTTTCCTCCAGGGCTTTTTCTATTTCATTTGTGATCCGGTGTATTTGATCGATAGTAGAATGTTTTTCCCTGAAGCCAAATTGGAAGTTCGGGATTAAGTTATTGTTTTCTATTATTGTTTTCATATGTTTTAGAAATAGTTTTTCAGCTAACTTAGACAAAATTGGCAGAAGCGAGATAGGTCGATAGGACTTCGTTTCATTTGCTGATTTACCAGGTTTTGGCAACATTATTACTTCAGCAACTTTCCATATCTCCGGAAAATGTTTGAGTCTAAAAGCAGCGTTAATTAACAGTGTAGTCATAATTATACCTTTTTTCGGAAGCTGTAGTAGGACTTCTTGTGTGATTAAGTCATAACCTGGTGTCTTTTTTTTCTTAAATTTTTTTATTTCATTTAATACCTCGCGCGGTGTGATTCGTGCGATGTTCTGAGAGGCATTATTAATGTTTATTTATTTATTTATTTATTTATTTCGTCATCAAAGAATATACACTTGATTAGACTACATTATAAGAAATAATCTATTTTTAAATAAAAACTAAATAACAACAATATAGCTAAATCAAATAGTTAAATTGAAAGTATACTATAAAATTAGATGAAATTTTTACAAAAATAGAAGAAGTTATAACAGACATATTGAAAATTAGCTTAAATAATTATGACTGGATTGCGTTAAGTAATATGTAATGAATCGCCTTAGATGATATATTAAAATCAATCAATCTAGAATGACGATTAAACTCATTAATTAGGCTGTTTACACCACTATCACGACCATAATTCGCTCTAGAACATTCAACATTCAATAAACGTCTATTACGAATAGAAATCGGTGAAACATTAAAATTTAATAAACATAATAATTCTGGCGAATCAATTTCACCAACAAGAAGTCTGAATATAAAGACAACCTTAGCAGCAACACGCCGTACTAAGAGGGAATTCAATTTTATTAAATTAAGCCTGGCCTCGTAGGATGGAATATTATTAGTATCTCTCCATTGAAGACCCTTCAAAGCAATTTTTAAGAACCTTTTTTGGATACCTTCAACACGATTGCTATGAACATCATAGTATGGACACCATATGATTGATGCATATTCTAACAAGGAACGAACAAAAGAAACGTACAATGTTTTTATAACATAAGGATCCGAGAAATTTACAGTATAGCGTCTGATCATACCCCAAGCTCTATTAGCCTTATTAATGACATAATCTATATGAAGATTATACGACAATTTGGTGTCAAGGACAAGACCAAGATCTTTTATGCTATGAACACGGGCAATAATCAAGTTACCAAAGTAATATGTACCAGTATAAGTTCTGATCCTACGTGAGTAACTGATAACACAACATTTACTAGCGTTAAGAGCGAGTTGGTTTTTGGAGCACCACTGATAAAATTGCTGTAAAGAGTTTTGTAAATTGTAAAAATCAGATACATCTTTACCAGAAAAAAATATTTTGAAGTCATCAGCAAACATTAACAGTAAACAGTCAGGCAGAAATTTAACAATGTCATTAACAAACAAAATAAATAGAAGTGGACCTAGGTGACTCCCTTGAGGCACTCCAGAAGTAGCCAATATTTCATTTGAAAGACAATTACGAAAATTAACAAATTGTCGCCTGCCTTGAAGAAAAGATGATAACCACTTAATGAGCATGTAAGGTAAACCCAATTTTTTTAGCTTAAAAATTAATAATTTATGGTTAACACGATCAAATGCCTTACTGAAATCTGTATATATAGTATCGACTTGATTACCCTTTGCAAATTCAGATGTAATGAAATTCGTAAAAAGTAAGAGGTTAGTCACCGTAGAACGGTTTTTCATGAAGCCATGCTGATTAAGACAAATAAGATTTCTGCAATGAAAAAATAAATTATCTGTTACTAAAGTATCAAAAAGTTTAGGAATACATGATTGTTTGCATATACTTCTGTAATTATCAATCTTATTTTTTTACCAGATTTAAAAACAGGCATAATAAATGAAAGTTTCCAGATTGACGGGAAACAGCCAGTTCTTAAGGAAACGTTAAACATATGACACATAATAGGATGAAGTGGAATTCCACAGTTTCTAACCAAAAATCGGTGGTAAACCATCTGGCCCTGGATTAAATGAAAGCTCAAGGTTATTTATATAATTTAGAATTTCAGTAGGTGAAAACTGGAAATTATTAAATTTTAAGCTTGAATTATTACCCATGTAATTAAAGAAATTTTCGTCAAATTCAAATTGATCATCATTATAAACAGATTTAAAAAATGTAGCAAACAAATCACATGCGCTTTGAGGTGACTCAGCAAATTCATTATTAAAGTAAAAAGCTGAAGGGAAGCCATCCGAATTATTCATGGAATTGATAAATTGCCAAAATTTACGAGGGCACTATTTTGAATTTCATTAATATAATACTATTTTGAATTTCATTAATATAAATATAGTACGCATTTGTTATGGCTATCTTAAATTCAGACTTCAATTTACGATAAACTCTGTAATCGTCATTTAGCTCACTAAGACGCCATTTTCTAAAAGCTTTATTTTTCAATAATCTCAATTTATTAGTTAGATCATTGTTCCACGGACAATTTCCAAAGTTATTATTTTTAACCAGAATAACTGGTACAAATTTATAAATAACATCAAAAATAATACGATAAAAGTCATTGCAAATAGTGTTCATATCCTCTAAAAGAAGAAACTCACTCCAGTTATAATTACTTAAGGCATTACAAATTGCAGAGTAATCCACATTTTTAAAATCAAATTTAAAAGATTGAGCAAATTCTAGCTCACATGAAAAATCAAATTCACAAAATAATTTAATCGAAGGATGATAAGCATCTTCATGAACTAAACCATTAGGACTTCGTATCACCAAGACACCATCAGTATTATTGGAAAATACTAAGTCTAATGAACGATCTTGGAAGTTTTTAACATTATTCAGCTGAAGTAGTCCAAGTGAAAGTAACGTATCAATCATATAGGCTTCAGTAGTGCTAGTTGCATTAACCGGATTCAAAAATGTGCAATCGTCATTAGCAGGAGACCAGCTAATGTGCGGTTGATTGAAGTCACCAAAAATATAAATAATATCCAGTGGTTTCAGCAAGCCAACGATATAACTAAAAGCCTCCAAATACGTGACGATTTTATCGTAATTGCTGTTAGGAGGAATATAGGCAGCTACAATGAACAGTGAAACTGAGTTCATAAGATCAATTTTACTACAGCATATTTCCAAATCCAAGTAATTACACATATCAACATCATTAACTGTAAAACGATTATTAACAGCAATAAGGACACCACCAAATCTTTGATGAACACTATTGGTGGCAGAACGATCACATCTATTAATACTGAAAAGAAGAGCATTATTAAAAGTATCATCTAATCCAGTCTCAGTCAGAATTATGAAACCACAGGAACAGCATTGCACATTAATAAGGAATTCACTACACTTCGTTCTTAAGCCTCTTACATTTCGGTAGAAGAACGAAGATTCCTTAAGTTTTTTGACGTCTTCATATTTCTAGACCTTGGCGAGAATTCACGTACTAATATATTACTGGGCCAGATACTGGTATCAAGCAGTTTCTTACCAATGTGTTGAGGTGCATAAATCTTAAATGACGATGACAGTTTATCAGGAATATTGTCGGGAGTCAAACACTGACACCGTAGACTGTTAATATCAATATTTCTGGATTCCAGATATTTTATTATATACGTCGATTTCGTACCATATTCAAGTCTGGCAACAAATAGAATAAAAGGTGGTGGTACAACTTTTAGAATACAAAGAACTGATTCCAAATTAGAATCAGTCGACACATTCGCAGTAACAGGCGCATCGTTGACAGAAGTATCACCAGCGTTACAAGAAGTTTCATAGTTACCAACTGAAACAGATAGTTCCGGAATAACAGCTGAAATTACTGAAATTGTACTGGCAGATGCATTGGAAGAAACAGGTAGAGCTAAATCGATTCTTTCCTTATTTTTAGATTTTTTAGATTTTTTTAAGTTAGATTTTTTCGAATTGGAAGCAATAGGAACTGGTGTATTGGCAGGATTCGAGCTAAGTTCCGATGAGAGTTGCATCTTATCCGCAATACCTTTAATCAAAACTTCGAGTTTCAACAGTCTCTTTACTTCAGAAGACAATTCACTAATTTTCTCTAATATAGTTGGATCACATCTATTCGTCTTATTAAGATTGACAGAAGCAACTCCATTAGATTTTTTCCATTTATTAAAAAGTACCTTGCAACACGGACACAACCAAAGTGCGTTCTCTTCAAGAGCAGTAAGACGATCACAATCATCATCGGATATGTCCATACAGGTGCAATGAAACCACCGACCACAAATTCCTTCGCAGTAAAGTGCCTTATCATCATCATTAACAATCTTGTTACAATCAGCGCATAAGGAGCCAGAACTTGAATCTAGAATTTCAATTGAATCCATTATGGCGTAAATTGAGTAGATCAACGTTATTAATGGATGATCCCAATTTAATTATAATTAAACACATAAGATCTACGTAATTATTGGATGATCCCACTTAATTTAGTCTATTGTTTAAAATATATAGCTGGATTGATAGGCAACAATACAGCAAAATGAAATTAAAATAATAAAAAAAATATGTCGATTAATTAATTAATAATAAAACCACAAATCAATAGGTATTATAACTAATTAACAGGATAAAATGCATTAAAGTTCAAAATAAATGTTCATAAATTTAAATAGTTTTAATCACTTATTAGTTTATTCAACAAATAAACAATTTCACACAAAGTTATAAGAACTGTAATACTGTATATTTCCAAAATATATTTAATTATTCAATAGAATAAAGAAAAGAAAAGAATATCACAGAAAATATTATTTAACCTTACAAATTAATATTAATTAAATTTTAAAGTTCAAAATAACAAAATTAGATTTTAAATGAAAACCACTTTTTATTTAAATGATTATTTACATTTACTATAAATTTAATGCACGATAGAAAAAAAACACGTCTGATCAATTCAAATATCAATAACATGTAGCTGTTAGGTGTTGTTTCTTCATGTGTGCTGTTGTTTGATTGGATAAGGCTGACGTTTGGTGTGAATACTTCGGCGAGGTGATTCGCAAATACTTCTGCCTTTTGTTTATTGTCTTTGGCCCACGTGCCATCTGGTTTTCTTATTGGTGCGTCATGTGAGATATATTTTTTTAAGTTTTTAGTAGCCCTCCACAGGGAGTAGTCGGTTTTTCTTTCTGTCGATAGGTTTTCTAGGTAGCTGGCCATTGTCGATTCCTTAAATTTTTTTATTTCCCTTTTAAATTGTTGTACTTTTCTATTTAGATTGTTTTGTCTATAGGGTCTCTAGTTAGGTGCCACTTTCTTCTTGCTCTACGTTTTTCTTCTATCAGAGTTCTGATGGTTGTTGGGTATTTCATCGCTACTGTTCTAGGTGTTTGATACTATGTATTGTTCCATGCTGCTTCTTGGATTAGTTTTGTGAATTTTTCGGTTTCTTCGTCAAGTTGTTGTATTGTTTTTAATGCAACTTTTAAATTTATTGCATTGTCCAATTCTCTCCTAAAACTAACCCAGTCTTGTGACTTATTGGATAGCGTTGCTTTCGGAACGTATGTGTTTATTTTCTCTGCGAGGGTAAAAATAACTGCTGAGTGATCCGAATTTAGGTCCTAACAGTCTTCCAACTGAATAAAATTTGATGATACTTTTTTGTGATAAAAAAAAAAATCTAATAAATCAGGTATTTTATTGGGATCTGTCGGCCAGTATGTTGGGCCGACAGATCCCAATAAATGTTGGGCCGACAGATCCCAATATGGTTACCTGTCGAATGGAAGGAGCATCCTAGTGCAGATAATGCTGCTTTCAGTTCATTACCTTTGGTTGTAGAGAGCCTGGACCCCCCAGTCAACATGTTTCGAGTTGTAATCTCCCCCTAATATAAATTTATCACATAGATTGCCGATGAAGTTCATGTAATCAGTTTTTTTAGATTAAGTTTTGGAGGGCAGTATACTGCACCGAGTGAAATTTTTTGTTGCATTGCTTCGACTACAATGATAGTAAGTTGGATCTCTTCTTTTTGTAGGCTATGTTCCGAATAGTGTTTAATGTTGTTTTTAATTAGTATTCCGCTACCTCCTTTAGCCTGATTTAGAGGGTGGTTCGTTAGGTAAGTGTTATAACCCTTAATATTAATGTACATTTGGTTTGTCATATGTGTTTCTCGATTATTTTGTTTATTATGCCATTTGCGTTCCATGTCGCTATTTTTAAATTAGGTGTTGTCATTTTGATTTTGCTTTGGCTTGTTATTTGGGATGTACTCTTCCAATTTGTCCATTCTGTTTGAGAGGTTCTTAACCAACTCGTAGATGCTAGTAAGTAATGAGGTATGTATCACTTGTAGCCTGTTGGTATTTACTTCTTTCATGGTTGTTATTATTGTTATTTTTGACTGCTTGTGCAAATGTTACGTTTTCTTGAATTTTTGTGTTACTATTGCTATTTGGTCTAGTCCTTGTATTCTTATTTGTATTTAATTGTGCGTTTTTTCTTTTTTGAAGTTCTTTGGCAATAGCGCAGCCTCTGTAGTTCGCTGGGTGAGCTTCACCACAATTGGAGCATTTAGCAGGAGATTCTTTATCCTTAGTGCAATCAATTGTGAGGTGGTCACCTGAACATTTAACACAGCTAGGTAGGCGTTGACAATATTTTAATGTGAGGCCATATCTTTGGCATCTTTTACACTGTGGTATTATTTTGTTTGTCTTCAATGCTTCTATTTTTACTTTCATATGATTTAGAACTCTTATTTCGAATATCTTTTTTATGTCTTCAGTGTTGTCAAATGTAAGCATAAACAATGGTAATTTGGTTATGTATTCTTTTCCATTCGTTTTCTTTTTAATTAATTTGTTTTCTACTTTTAATATTTTAAAATTATTCTCTACCAGTTCATTTTTGATGTCTTCTGGGTCGCAAGTTGGGTGTAAGTGTCTCGCCATTATTCTTATTGGGCAAGTTTGTTTGTTCTCATATGAGTGCCATTCAAGATTCTTTTCGTTAGCAAATTTAATTAAATTTCTGTATTCCGTTTCTGTGTTAACATTTAATTTGATCTGATTATTATTTAACAGGTTAGCAGCAAATTTTAGCTCTCTTAATTTCAAGGCTTGGTTGAGTTCTGCGTAGTTATTTATATTACTAATAATTACTGGTGGTGGTCTAGGTATCCTTGGTTGGCTAGTATTGTTTCTTTTGATGGTGTCTGGTGTGTTTTCTGCTGTTTCTTGGACAGCTGATTTAATTGGTGTTTCATTTTTGTTTTGTATATCTGTTGGCGTTAACATGTAAAAACGGTTTGACGGGTTATCATCAAACTCTATTATGTTTGATTGTGTTTTGATATTTTTTGTTTTATGGTTTTTATGTCCAGTTGGTGATAACTTATCATTAGTGCTATTATTTTTAGTTGAAGTTCTTCGTTTTTTTGCCTTTGGTAACATCCATTCCGTTTCTTTTGCAGTGTTTGTGTTTACGCTATTAGCTACTGTTTGTAAGTTGGAGACCTAGTTTTGAAGTGCAAGGATTTTATCTCTTAGTTCTTTTATTACTGTTTTCGCTTCCCTGAGTTCGTCCTCAAGGATTTTTATTTTTTCGTGTACTTGCTTAGTATTAGTTTGTACATCCTGATTTATCGGGCTATTCTCGTTTGAAGAAATATTTTTTATTGTTGGTGTTTTTGTGCCGTGTTGCACTTGGTTCAACTTTGGTTTATTTTTTATTTTTGTTTGGTTGAAGTTTTCTCCTAGCATGGTTTTCAGTGGGAAAGCATCGAAGTCTGCTAATGAGTTAGAGTTTTCTTCTAGCATAACTTTCAGTGAGAAAGCATCGAAGTCAGCTAATGAGTGATATCTTCTTCTAAGTGGGTAAGAGTTTATTTTTTTTTGTCTGCCTCTGGATTTTTTACATACTTCCTCATGGTTGATGTTCTCTTTTGACGTGTTAGCAATGTTTATGTTGTTATTTTTGTCGCTTTTAGCAAAGTTTTGTTTTTTAGCTGTTGGTGATCCTGATCGCTGTAACGTTTTACTTTTACCAAATGGATCAGTATTACCTATTTCAAGCATTTTTATAGAACTTGTATTTTGTTGTTGCTGGTTTTGAATTGGTACCACTGGCGACTTATCTGGCCTTACTGGAAGGTCAGACAAGCCCTCGCCGACAGCCGTGGTCTCTGCCGACACTTTGGTAGATGTCCCTACCGATTTTTTTCCTGCGTTGGTACTACTCATTGTTAATAAATGTTGTAGCATTTTATACCTTCTGCCAGGTGATTTGACTGCCGCCCCACTGGGAACAGACGCAGACCAGGGAGCCGCCTACTATAGACGCTCCTGGATTTGTTTCCGCCGAACTCGTTCGTTCACTGACCCTAACTACACCAATCAGGTTGGTTACTGATTCTTTCATTAGGGTTACTCAGCTTAACAAGGGCACCACGTGAAGGTGAGTTATCGGCGTTGAAAAGCAGAGGCTAGGTTGTTGTGACAGGAACCCAACAACTATGATCGCATACTATTCTAATTAGCCCCCTATGGAAATATATAAAATTATAAAATAAAAATAATAAATGCGCCTAAATATTTAAGAAATGTGGATTTTAAATAGGAAGATTTTAGAAATCCACAAAGTTTGGGACGTAAACTACTATTTAAACAAATATTCCTAAATATCTGATTATTTGCATTCTTTTATTTTTTTCTCATTTTTTTTGTTACGGTAAACATATTTTTGAAATGAAATATAAATTAATGCTGGTTTGTATACAAGTAATAACCATAAATATAAATATATGTACCGCATAAAAAGAGAATTTAGTAATACACTAAATTCTCTTTTTATGCGGTACATGCGTTCCATGGAAATTCGCACATAAAAAAATCGCACAAAAAACATATATTAAATGGTTTTTAATTAACTTGGTCGTGTCTGTCTCGTAGTCTGTCACACAAGTTTCTAATATTAAGTTTTAAGATAAACAACTTAGATACGTGGTATGGTGTAGTGGGTAAGCCACCAGCGTCTGAGAAATTCAACTCGGGTTCAAATCCTAACTTAACCATTTTTTTTTTTTAATAATAATGATTGAAATTTTAATTTAATTTTATAAATTGTTAAATACACTTTTTTCCTATTTCTTTTCCGTCGTGTTGCGCCGTCTCTCTTACTAAATATCTGGCCGTCTCTCTTACGCCGTCTCTCTTACTAAAAAAATAATATGTAAAAATTGGTCGAACAATATTTATCCAATTTGTATATAATTTGTAAGAAAAATTTTAAAATGTGCCGCGGCACACTGGTTGGAAAGCTCTGTGTAGTGGATCAGTAACTACCTTATGAATTTTTTAACCCAGGTTCAACCCTGATGCGAGAATAATATTTTTCTTTTAATTATTATATTGTTTAAAATTTAATGAATGTTATAAATTATATAAGAAATTACTAAATAAATAAATAAATAAAATAAATATAGACATGTTTTATCAAATATTATCAAATTTATTTAATTTTAATTTGATAACATTTAATAACAACATTTCTTCATTTTTATTTATGTAGTAATTTCTTACAAAATTTATAAAATGAATTTAACATTTTAGCCTGATTTTTTTAGATTGATTTTTAAAAACAAGTTTATAAAAATATTTTTATAATTGAAAAAAAAATAAAAAAAAAATATTACTGACACTCTCAGGATTCGAACCAGAGTTAAATTAATTATTTTGGAACTGGCAACCTACCAACCATACCATATATTGAATTTTTGTTTCTTAATAATTATAATAACATAACATACAAAAAGTTGCGTAATTTGTTTTCTTTGAGTATATTTTTTTTACTTTTGTTTTGTGTTGAGTTGAGAGAGTATTTTATTCATTTACAATTTACATTATCTCTGATATGAGAGCAATAAGAAAATATTTCTAGGCATAAAGACGATGGAAAATAAATAGAAAAAAAAACATTTACACAGTGAGAAAAAAACTTGTTGGTCTGTAACATTTGCAAAAAAGAGGAAAAATCAACAGATTCAGCGAAAATTAAATTAAAAAAATAATTAGGTAAATTTACCAAAAAAAAAAATAAAAATATTAATTAGCCATTTATTATGTAAATTTACAAAAAAAAAAAAAAAATAATCATTAGATATTTGCTAGGTAAATTTAACTAAAAACAAATTTAGATTTTTTTATAAGGATAACATAAAAAATTAGATAATTTACTCAAACAACTAAAATGAATGGAAAAAAAATTTTATAAGTCTTATGAAACTAAAATTAAAGAAATTTGATAACACTTGATAAAATACGTTTTATATTTATTTATTTAGTAATTTTTTACATTATTTATAAAATTCATTTAAAATTTTGATCAATATAATAATGTATAAAAAGAAATATTGATACTTCACGATTTGGACCAGAGTAATTTTTCTATGATATTTTATAAGAATTATTAACATAAGAAAAAATGAAATTTACCTAAACTTTACCTATAAAATAATATGGTAGGGTTTGCAGAACAGCGATCCCGAAATCCCGGGATTGCGGTGTGTCTTTAAATCCCGAAATCCTGAGATTGAAATAAGTAATCCCGGGATTTAATATTTGTCTGAATTATATTTTGAAATTTTTTCTCATCAAAGTTTTCTAAGAATAACGTAAGATTTTTTTTTATGAAATACATAGAATTTAATCGCAGTGTTTTTTTTTTGTGCAATTACTTTTTTCTCAACAAAATGTTCCAAGAATTTAATTCTCAGAAAATTTACATTTTTTTATGAAATACGTAGAATAATTTTGTGCAATTAACTAATACTAGACGCATTTAATTTTTTTTTCCTTGATCACTCCACAGGGAGCATAGAGCTCCAAGTACCGAGTTAAAGTTTCTTTTTCACATTTTGGTATTGCAATTTGGACCTACTAATTTTTATATGGATTCAGAACCATAAATTTCTTTATAGTGAAGAAACTTCTTAATTGCAACAAGTTAATGGGTTTTATTAGTGAGACATAATTTGTTGTTAGCAAATGGCCTCGACCGTTTGTCTTAAATCTTAGTGTGGTTCTTTTAATGTTTGTCATTTTTTTAAGCCTCAAATATTCCAGATTTCCATTAACAATATTCTAGCAATTCTTATTTATCATATAACATCTTTAGATGCGCAAGATCTCCCACCAATTTTATTTTCTACTTTTTCGGAGGCTAGTTGTGTTTTTAAAATGCATTTTTTAAAAAAAAAATTTTTTTTACATATTTTTTATATTCAAAATGATAGATACGTTCCATTTACTCAAAAAATCGCATAAAACCTAAATAATGATTTTGTAGATGTCGTAGCAATTTATGTAGATGTTGTAGCAATTTATTTTAATTAAATAAAATACGTTTGTTTAACGTTATAAAATATATGTTTATTATTAATACTTATTTAGATATAAAAAATGACTATATAGTTTCACTGCTACAATATGAATGAATTTTTATGTTTGTCGGTTGGCAAGTGTCACAACCATCCCTCTATACACAGCGACGACAAAACGACGCCACATTACTCCCCCGCTAGAATACACTCCACGAATCTTGTCGGTATTCTAATATTTCGTCCGGATCTAAAGGAGACCTTCAGTGGAGGACACTTTGATGTTGTTGGATGAGCTGGAGTAATACTTATTTCAGCTGGCTTACTGGCACTTGAATCATTTCCAGGAATAATATCTTCATTAGTGTAAAATGCCGCCTTGAGCCGATCTATAGAAATTCTTGATTTTCTATTTGGAAGTTGAATATCAAAAAACTTGTCATATTTCTGTAATACTTTGAAAGGTCCATCGTAAGGTTGTTGTAGTGGTTTTCTTACTGTATCATTCCGCACAAATACATATGAACATGCTGAAAGTGATTTTTGCATAAAAACTTGGCTGTCTTTAAAGTGCGATGCCACCGTTCGACTAACCCATTTGCTTGAGGGTGATATGGCGTTGTCCTTAGATGATTTATGCCAAGCATTTTCGTTAAATCTCTAAACAAATTACACTCGAACTGTCTGCCTTGATCAGTTGTTATTTTACTTGGAACACCGAATCGAGATATCCAACCAGAAATGAGATAAGTTGCAATAGTTTCTGACGTTATATCAGGTATCGGTATTGCTTCTGGCCATCTAGTATACCTGTCAATTATTGTAAGACAATATCGATTTCCTTTTGAACTAGGTAGAGGACCAATAATATCAACATTGATGTGAGCAAATCTATCGTTGGGAGTACTAAATGATGACAATGCTGTTTTGTTATGGCGATTAATTTTAGATCTTTGACAAGCCACGCATGAGTTCACAAAAACTGAGCAATCTTTATTAATCGACGGCCATATAAAACGATTCGTTATGAGTTTAATTGTAGGTCTCACTCCAGGATGATTGATGTTGTGAAACTTTTCCAAAATTATTTTTCTGAATTGCATTGGAATGAATGGACGGACACGATTTTTCTCTGTATCGCAATAGATTTTTGACGCTGATTCTGGTAATTGTAATAATTTTATTGATAATGAAAAATTTGAATTTTTACCTGATTGTAAAATTGTCTTGAGCTCAGAATCTTCTTGTTGTGCTGCTGCAATTAATTCATAGTTGATTGGCTGATCGCTATTTAACACATTGATGCGGGATAAAAAATCTGCGATAGTATTTTCAGCTCCGGAAATATGTCTTATGTCAGTAGTGAACTGACCAATAAAATCTAACTGACGAACTTGTCTGGGAGCAGCCATTTCCATTTTTTGACGAAATGCAAACACTAACGGTTTGTGATCCGTAAGAATATAAAATTGACGACCTTCAAGCATAAAACGAAAGTATTTTACCCCTAAAAACATGGCTAATAGCTCACGATCATAAGTACTGTATTTACATTGAGCATTCGTCAATTTTCGTGAAAAAAATCCGAGCGGCTGAGATTCACCGTTTACTATTTGATGCAACACAGCACCACATGCTGAGTCTGATGCGTCGACGCTTAAAGATAGCGGCGAATTTAACATTGGATAAGACAGTAAAGTACTATTAATCAAATCATTTTTACATGCTACGAAACATTTTATTAACTCGTCGGTCCACTTTAACTTTGACATATCGTTTTTTTCATTGCCAATAATCATCTGTTGTAAGGGCATTTGATGCTTAACCGCTTGCGGTATAAAGCGGCGATAAAAGTTTATTGTTGCTAAAAATCTTTTCAATTCTTTTGCTACTTCAGGTCGTTTAAAATTTTTGATAGCTTCTATTTTTTCTTTCAGCGGTTTAAAACCAGTTGGAGTTATCAGATGACCTAAAAACTTCACTTCTTCTTGACCAAATACGCATTTAGCTACATTTATAACCAAATTATTTTGCTACAATCGTTGAAACACTGCCCGCAAATGCTGTTTATGTTCTTCTAGTGACTCCGAACCTATACACACATCGTCTACATATGGAAACGCGAAATTTAAACCTCGTAAAACAATATGCATATGACGTTGCATCGTCTGAGCTGCGTTGCTCAAACCAAATGTCATGTATTTAAACTCAAATAGGCCAAATGGAGTTGTAATTGCTGTTTTAGGTACATCATCAGGTTCAATAGGTATTTGGTGGAAGGCACGTTGAAGATCAATTGTAGAAAATATTTTTTTACCCTTTAATACATGAGCAAAATCTTGCAGGAATGGTAACGGTTAACGATCTGGAACTGTTTTCGCATTTAAAGCTCTGAAATCACCACATGGTCGCCACGAACCATCCTTTTTTTTAACCATGTGTAGCGGACTGGCCCAACTACTTTTGGACGGTTGACAAATACCATGCTTAATTAAATACTCAAATTCTTCTTTTGCAGCTTGTAATTTTTCAGCTGACAGACGTCTTGGCTTAGAAAATACAGGTGGACCTGTAGTGATAATATGATGACTTGAATCGACATTGATTGCTGGACTTCTGTTATTTATATTAGTGATACCTTTAAATTCTGTTAATATATCAGCAAAAATATGTGAGTGATCATATGTTTTGATGGACGAAACGGAAGATGTCATCATTTGGCCTATGCATTCAAATTTAGTTTCAGCATCTATTAATTTCTTTTTTTTTCATATCCACTAGCAAACCGAAATGTTTAAGAAAATCAGCACCAATTATCGGATGCTTGACATCTGCTAATATAAAATTCCATTGTAATGACCGACGAAATCCAAAATCAAGTTTAAATTTTTTATCACCAAAAGTGCTTATTTCGGTGCCATTAGCCGCATATAATTTAGTATTTAATGATAAATTTTTAATTTGTTTATTTGTTACAGGAAAAACAGATACGTCCGCTCCTGTGTCAATGAGAAATCTAATGTTGGTATTTTTATCACATATGTAGAGTCTATTATTAATTGCACCAAACCAATTTGTCTCCGATGAATGGTGCAAAATTAGTTTTTTTTGTTGGAAATTACATGGTTTGTTACATTTTGTAGCATTCTCCTTAAATTTCCTATGATACCAACATACGACAGTTTGATCATCCAAATCACGACTTTTAGATTTCGATCTATAATTAAACTTTCGATTACTAGAACGCGATCTTTGCAATTTTTCGACACGTTTAGAAAGTTCATCAATTTTTATTTCTAAAGTTGATTGTGCTGCAACTTTATTAATATTATTGACATACCCACCGGTTTCCATAATTGTGTCTGCAACAGTTGATAAGGTTTTCACATCACCTTGTATGGCAGATACTCTTGCTCGTACTTGTGCCGGCAATCGTTGCAACCAAATTGCTTTCAGAAAATCGTCTGTAATATTATCACCAGCTAGTTGTTTGAGTTGGTTATACAAATGCGATGGTTTTTTATCACCGAGATCAACTTCCAGAAGTAAGTTCTTCATTTTTCCTTGTTGCGAATCTGAAAAACTTTCTATTATCATTTTTTTTAAATTATCGTATTTATTTTTTTCAGGCGGTCTCAATACTGCATCTGTAACTTGCGCCAAAATTTTGCTTTCAATATTACCAACGATTGAATTAAATTTAGTAATATCTGTGGTGATATTACAGTTTGCAAATTGACTTTCGATTTGGGCGAACCATATTTCAGGTTGTTCAGCCCAAAAGGGTGGCACTTTAATTGACACACGTGAGACTACATTATTAACTGGATCGTAAAATTTATCATTTAAATCATCATCTCTGCTTTCTTTAGATGCTCCGGCTTGATGTTCCTCCATCATGAACTTGTAACAATTGCTTTTTGCGAACTATGTCCAAATTTATAAAATTTGTTACAGAATATATGATGCGTGTTTTTTGTTTTAACAAAAAAACTCTGAAAATTGCTGTAACTGTACTATAACAACTACAATGAAATAGCGGTAAACGCCCAAATGGCGATAATTTTGATTATATTAAACCAAATATCCACTAAATTTAATTCTTTTTGGGGTCACCAATATGTAGATGTTGTAGCAATTTATGTAGATGTTGTAGCAATTTATTTTAATTAAATAAAATACGTTTGTTTAACGTTATAAAATATATGTTTATTATTAATACTTATTTAGATATAAAAAATGACTATATAGTTTCACTGCTGCAATATGAATGAATTTTTATGTTTGTCGGTTGGCAAGTGTCACAACCATCCCTCTATACACAGCGACGACAAAACGACGCCACAATTTAAAATGTATCAAAAATCGCATAAAAAAGTAAGAATATATTTTGCTATCTACTGAGTAATAAATAGCCAATAAACAAATAACGCTAATACGTAGTAGAACATTATGAAAAATTTTCATAGCTAGCTTTGATTTTAAATAAAAAATTTTGAATGTACATATATTATATCATTTGCGCATTAAGTTTATTAGAAACAATTTTATTTGTTGAATCGCGTTATTTCAACAAACTCGCATAATAAACTGCATAAAACGGGAGTTTAATGTATATTACTTTAATATATAATTATATATATTTTTTCTATATTTAGAAAATGAATTTAAATATGCTGTCAACGTCGAAACATAAATTAAATAGAAATTCCACTCAAATTATATTTTATTTGAAAATACCATTCAAATACATAAAATTACAATTGAAAATAATATAAATAAAATTATTTATATTATTTATGAAATTTGTAAAAATATAAAAATATAAATTACTTCTTATTAAAAAAGAAATATTTGTTTCATATTTTAGTTATTTTTAGTTAAATCTTTAAGAAAAATTTTTAATTTAAAAAAAGCTTGTGGGCTTGTTCTCGTAAGCCGTCACATTCAAAAACCCTCTAAACTTACGATAGTTTTTATTCGCTATAGCATTTCCTGATATTATCTAGTCTTTAGGGTTAAGGGCAGTATGCTACTCGCGATTAGGGAAGATTACCATACAAAATGTAGCTTAGCTAAATATAAGATTACGATTTAAGGGCAGTATGCTACGCGCGATTAGGGAAGATTACCATACAAAATTTAGCTTAGCTAAATATAAGATTATGATTTATGTCAAAATTCCGCTGAAGTAGTACGCTACTCAAGATTACTAAAAGCAAGAAAAATCGGCACCTTGTCAAAAGTCTCCACTAAATATTTCACGCGAAATAATGTTCTGAACATTATTTCGCGCGAAATTTTGACGTTTCAAGAAAAAAAATCTAATTTTGAATATTCAAATTTGCAAAATTTAAAATATAAAAAATGTGTGAAGAAATGTATTTTGATTTGGAATATATCGATTCTGAAACGCCTGGAACCTCTCAAATTTCTAAAAAAAAATTATTATTTGTTATAATAATTTTATTATTATTTATTTAGAAAATTATTTGAAATGAAATATTTGAAATAAATAATATTATCTATGATTATTATTTAGAAAAATGTTTGAAATTAATTTGACAATTGACATAGACGTCAAAATTTATCTCTACAAAATATTTTTTCACAATATTTTATCTCTACACAATATTGAGAGTTTGGAGATCGCGTTAAAATTTAGCTAATCTTCAGTAGCATACTATACGTTATACAGGTACGTGTAGAATTGACATACTCACTGGCATCTCCTGATATTATATTCTCTAAGGATTATAAATTCTTTTGACAGCTTAAAATAAAATAACAAATATTTGGGTTTTATTCTATAGTAGTTTACATGAGTAAGAAAACGTTTGTGTCACCTTTTTTTGTAGGAAAGACGGGGTTGCAGACGGGGCAAGGAATTTTTCTTAAACTTTTAATTTTTTTGGTGGATTAATTTCGTTTCGTGTTTCAGTATCTAACATTTGTGTAAATTTTTTTCATTATTTTTATACTGCACCAACAAACGCATTCTTTCGCTTTCTACCCTTAACAAAAGTGATTCGAAACGTAAACGTAACCTTTTTACGATTCGTAAGCCATACATGCACTGGGGGTGAGCCTAGTGACTCTGCTACCTTGGTAAGTCTACAAGATCCCAGTATTGGGGAAAAACTGGAGACTAAAAACTCCCCAGAATCTTTAGAATTTAAGAGTGTGATTGACCCTTCTAAAGCAGGGGATGTTACATCCGAACATTTTTCAAATCCATGAGGGGATACATCCCGAATGGTGGTTTCAGTGGATCCGGTAGTAGACGTTCCATAGAACAAGCGGCTAGACCTTGTTGTTAGCCGTACTTAACGTGGAGGATCATTTCAAATCGTTTAACGGAGAACAACAAAGTCTTCTCTCCAAAGCGGTAACAGAAACTGTCAGAGGGGGCAAGAAGCCAAGGATGGATGGTATTGATAAATCTACAGGTACCTTTTTAGGCAACTTGTATATGGTAACAAAATTAAACTTATCTCTAACGTAGGCAGACACGTTTATGTACGAGCATTAAACCGTCCGAGAACCTGTACCTATGTTCCAAAAGACACGGAAGCAAACTTTATAACCGATTCTATCAGTACTTCTGTGGAACTACTAGTAAACCCACTTTTGGGCAACCTGAATACTCATCTATTGGCTTTGCTGATGATTGAAAAATACTCATTCATGGCGAATACTCATCTATTGGCTTTGCTGATGATTGAAAAATACTCATTCAGGTGATGGAAACATACTCATACAATCTCAGCCCTACGTATTTTGGAGGTGTGGTGCAATAAGCAAAATCTATCGGTGAACCCTGGGAAAACCGAGATGATTCTTTTTACTAGAAGATGGAAAGTACCTCGAGTTAGGTGACCTTCTCTTCTATGGAACCAATTGTAATTTGTGCAGGAGGTTAAATATCTGGTGATAGTTCTGGGCCTAAAGTTAACCTTTACAAAACACTTGGATACAAGATCCGTAAATCCATCATGGGGATACATACGACCGAGGATATATATTTTTTTTAATTCTATTAAATTTCTACATGAAATATATTTTTATCTTATCTCAATTTACGGTAACTTTACAGGAAAAACCAACGAATAAGTATTAGAATGGAACAGGCATAAGATTAAAATATTGAAGCCTGGTCGGATATAGTCTTCTCTTTCTTAGCAAACTAAAGTGTCAAATTGCATTTTGGGGCGGACTAGGTTAATCCCGGCATTGTTTTTTTATTGATGGTTTATTTAGATATTATAAATAGATTTGTTAAAAATTAAGTAATTTAAGTAAAATAGTAAATTTAGGTAACAATAAAATCTAGGCATTTTATGTTTACCTAAATTTACTATTTTATAGGAAGAAAGTATGATTTAGGAAAATAATTAAATTAGGCAAATATTAAATTTAAGTGAAAAAAATTAATTTGGGTAAAAATGGAATGTAGGTAGCAATGAAATTTAAGGGCAAAAATTAAATAGGTAAAATAATTAACTTTGATAAAAATGGAATGTAGGTAACAATGAAATTTAAGGGGAAAAATAACACATATAAAGTAATTAACCCAATACTTGGGGCTCCAAAAAATAGTCCTGTAATCAAAAATTTAAATTGTCATTAAGCATTGTCAACGCATAACCATATACATACATACTTCAATTGTTTGAAATCAAATGACAATTTGATTTTGACTACTTGGTTTTCTTATAGAGAGTACTACCTTAAAATGTGCCTTCATAAAGATAGATGAAACATAAAATTTTTAATGAGTTAAAAGGAGATAGAATACTTATGCCCTCTACATCTAATACGTACTCTTTGGGAAATAGATAAAAAAAAGGCTTACAAGATAAATCACGTTAAATTCTGGAATTTAATTTTTCCTGCATCACAAAAAATACGTTAAAATATGTTAAGGGGTTGAGGGTTAATTTAATTCGTATCAGAGATAACACTTATTATCCCTGTTCGTATATGGTTTTTTGTCGTATTTTCCGTTTAATTCGTATTCCCAGTCCGGCGTTACATTTTTGGTCCCAAAAAACTACGAATTAAAGAGGTTTGCTCCACATTTATAAAATTATACATATATTGAATTGAAGTATCAATTATGATACTTACTTAATTTTTTTTGAAAAATCAATCTATTTTCAAGAGAACAAAGGATCACTCGATATCAAAATATTTAGCGAATGAAATTATCGCTTTACCGATCTATGGAATAACATCATCCCAAATACAGTTAATTGCGCTATCATATACAGTATACACCATGATACAAATATGAGTATACTCGATATCTATTCAGAGAATTCTATCCCAGATTTATTTACTGCCAAATATATTGGAGAACCTCTGCAGTTGGCTCAAAATTTGGAGAGTACGATTTTAACAATTGTTACAAACTGCGAAAGAGCCTTGAAGTTTCAACGACAACTAAAAAATTGTTGTGTTGCAAATACAGAAATTGTGAAAAAATTATGGAAAAATTGAAAAGCAAATGTTTCTATCAGAACATGATAAATCGATGGACAACCAAGATTATTATTATAGTGATAACAGTAACATTTTCTTACACGCACAAAAGATCTGAAGGTCGCAGTGCTCTCTTGCGTTCCCCATTTTGTTACAATTAAAAAGGAGTCGGACGATGATTATTGAAATCAGCGACGAATAATTTTAAAATGAATTTCATTTGTTTATTAAATGTTTGCTATGTTAAAGCTACTACAAAATAAACTTAAAAAGTTTATTTTGCTATTATTAAATTGTTTGCTATGTTGAAGATACTACAAAATAAGCTTAAAAAGTTTATTTTGTAGTAGCTTCACAATAAACTTAAAAAGTTTATTTGTTTTTGTTGGTGCTATTATAAGATAATAATGCTACGAGTTTTTTTGTTGATGGAACTATAAAATAAACTCAAAATCTTTTTGATTTAAAATATTTTAAAAAATAGTATATATTTTGTTTTTTTTTTTCATTTTACGATTTTCTAGTTATTTCAAAATTTTATTTGTTGAATCTCGTTATTTCAACAAACTCGCATAATAAACTGCATAAAACGGGAGTTTAATGTATATTACTTTAATATATAATTATATATATTTTTTCTATATTTAGAAAATGAATTTAAATATGCTGTCAACGTCGAAACATAAATTAAATAGAAATTCCACTCAAATTATATTTTATTTGAAAATACCATTCAAATACATAAAATTACAATTGAAAATAATATAAATAAAATTATTTATATTATTTATGAAATTTGTAAAAATATAAAAATATAAATTACTTCTTATTAAAAAAGAAATATTTGTTTCATATTTTAGTTATTTTTAGTTAAATCTTTAAGAAAAATTTTTAATTTAAAAAAAAGCTTGTGGGCTTGTTCTCGTAAGCCGTCACATTCAAAAACCCTCTAAACTTACGATAGTTTTTATTCGCTATAGCATTTCCTGATATTATCTAGTCTTTAGGGTTAAGGGCAGTATGCTACTCGCGATTAGGGAAGATTACCATACAAAATGTAGCTTAGCTAAATATAAGATTACGATTTAAGGGCAGTATGCTACGCGCGATTAGGGAAGATTACCATACAAAATTTAGCTTAGCTAAATATAAGATTATGATTTATGTCAAAATTCCGCTGAAGTAGTACGCTACTCAAGATTACTAAAAGCAAGAAAAATCGGCACCTTGTCAAAAGTCTCCACTAAATATTTCACGCGAAATAATGTTCTGAACATTATTTCGCGCGAAATTTTGACGTTTCAAGAAAAAAAATCTAATTTTGAATATTCAAATTTGCAAAATTTAAAATATAAAAAATGTGTGAAGAAATGTATTTTGATTTGGAATATATCGATTCTGAAACGCCCGGAACCTCTCAAATTTCTAAAAAAAAATTATTATTTGTTATAATAATTTTATTATTATTTATTTAGAAAATTATTTGAAATGAAATATTTGAAATAAATAATATTATCTATGATTATTATTTAGAAAAATGTTTGAAATTAATTTGACAATTGACATAGACGTCAAAATTTATCTCTACAAAATATTTTTTCACAATATTTTATCTCTACACAATATTGAGAGTTTGGAGATCGCGTTAAAATTTAGCTAATCTTCAGTAGCATACTATACGTTATACAGGTACGTGTAGAATTGACATACTCACTGGCATCTCCTGATATTATATTCTCTAAGGATTATAAATTCTTTTGACAGCTTAAAATAAAATAACAAATATTTGGGTTTTATTCTATAGTAGTTTACATGAGTAAGAAAACGTTTGTGTCACCTTTTTTTGTAGGAAAGACGGGGTTGCAGACGGGGCAAGGAATTTTTCTTAAACTTTTAATTTTTTTGGTGGATTAATTTCGTTTCGTGTTTCAGTATCTAACATTTGTGTAAATTTTTTTCATTATTTTTATACTGCACCAACAAACGCATTCTTTCGCTTTCTACCCTTAACAAAAGTGATTCGAAACGTAAACGTAACCTTTTTACGATTCGTAAGCCATACATGCACTGGGGGTGAGCCTAGTGACTCTGCTACCTTGGTAAGTCTACAAGATCCCAGTATTGGGGAAAAACTGGAGACTAAAAACTCCCCAGAATCTTTAGAATTTAAGAGTGTGATTGACCCTTCTAAAGCAGGGGATGTTACATCCGAACATTTTTCAAATCCATGAGGGGATACATCCCGAATGGTGGTTTCAGTGGATCCGGTAGTAGACGTTCCATAGAACAAGCGGCTAGACCTTGTTGTTAGCCGTACTTAACGTGGAGGATCATTTCAAATCGTTTAACGGAGAACAACAAAGTCTTCTCTCCAAAGCGGTAACAGAAACTGTCAGAGGGGGCAAGAAGCCAAGGATGGATGGTATTGATAAATCTACAGGTACCTTTTTAGGCAACTTGTATATGGTAACAAAATTAAACTTATCTCTAACGTAGGCAGACACGTTTATGTACGAGCATTAAACCGTCCGAGAACCTGTACCTATGTTCCAAAAGACACGGAAGCAAACTTTATAACCGATTCTATCAGTACTTCTGTGGAACTACTAGTAAACCCACTTTTGGGCAACCTGAATACTCATCTATTGGCTTTGCTGATGATTGAAAAATACTCATTCATGGCGAATACTCATCTATTGGCTTTGCTGATGATTGAAAAATACTCATTCAGGTGATGGAAACATACTCATACAATCTCAGCCCTACGTATTTTGGAGGTGTGGTGCAATAAGCAAAATCTATCGGTGAACCCTGGGAAAACCGAGATGATTCTTTTTACTAGAAGATGGAAAGTACCTCGAGTTAGGTGACCTTCTCTTCTATGGAACCGATTGTAATTTGTGCAGGAGGTTAAATATCTGGTGATAGTTCTGGGCCTAAAGTTAACCTTTACAAAACACTTGGATACAAGATCCGTAAATCCATCATGGGGATACATACGACCGAGGATATATATTTTTTTTAATTCTATTAAATTTCTACATGAAATATATTTTTATCTTATCTCAATTTACGGTAACTTTACAGGAAAAACCAACGAATAAGTATTAGAATGGAACAGACATAAGATTAAAATATTGAAGCCTGGTCGGATATAGTCTTCTCTTTCTTAGCAAACTAAAGTGTCAAATTGCATTTTGGGGCGGACTAGGTTAATCCCGGCATTGTTTTTTTATTGATGGTTTATTTAGATATTATAAATAGATTTGTTAAAAATTAAGTAATTTAAGTAAAATAGTAAATTTAGGTAACAATAAAATCTAGGCATTTTATGTTTACCTAAATTTACTATTTTATAGGAAGAAAGTATGATTTAGGAAAATAATTAAATTAGGCAAATATTAAATTTAAGTGAAAAAAATTAATTTGGGTAAAAATGGAATGTAGGTAGCAATGAAATTTAAGGGCAAAAATTAAATAGGTAAAATAATTAACTTTGATAAAAATGGAATGTAGGTAACAATGAAATTTAAGGGGAAAAATAACACATATAAAGTAATTAACCCAATACTTGGGGCTCCAAAAAATAGTCCTGTAATCAAAAATTTAAATTGTCATTAAGCATTGTCAACGCATAACCATATACATACATACTTCAATTGTTTGAAATCAAATGACAATTTGATTTTGACTACTTGGTTTTCTTATAGAGAGTACTACCTTAAAATGTGCCTTCATAAAGATAGATGAAACATAAAATTTTTAATGAGTTAAAAGGAGATAGAATACTTATGCCCTCTACATCTAATACGTACTCTTTGGGAAATAGATAAAAAAAAGGCTTACAAGATAAATCACGTTAAATTCTGGAATTTAATTTTTCCTGCATCACAAAAAATACGTTAAAATATGTTAAGGGGTTGAGGGTTAATTTAATTCGTATCAGAGATAACACTTATTATCCCTGTTCGTATATGGTTTTTTGTCGTATTTTCCGTTTAATTCGTATTCCCAGTCCGGCGTTACATTTTTGGTCCCAAAAAACTACGAATTAAAGAGGTTTGCTCCACATTTATAAAATTATACATATATTGAATTGAAGTATCAATTATGATACTTACTTAATTTTTTTTGAAAAATCAATCTATTTTCAAGAGAACAAAGGATCACTCGATATCAAAATATTTAGCGAATGAAATTATCGCTTTACCGATCTATGGAATAACATCATCCCAAATACAGTTAATTGCGCTATCATATACAGTATACACCATGATACAAATATGAGTATACTCGATATCTATTCAGAGAATTCTATCCCAGATTTATTTACTGCCAAATATATTGGAGAACCTCTGCAGTTGGCTCAAAATTTGGAGAGTACGATTTTAACAATTGTTACAAACTGCGAAAGAGCCTTGAAGTTTCAACGACAACTAAAAAATTGTTGTGTTGCAAATACAGAAATTGTGAAAAAATTATGGAAAAATTGAAAAGCAAATGTTTCTATCAGAACATGATAAATCGATGGACAACCAAGATTATTATTATAGTGATAACAGTAACATTTTCTTACACGCACAAAAGATCTGAAGGTCGCAGTGCTCTCTTGCGTTCCCCATTTTGTTACAATTAAAAAGGAGTCGGACGATGATTATTGAAATCAGCGACGAATAATTTTAAAATGAATTTCATTTGTTTATTAAATGTTTGCTATGTTAAAGCTACTACAAAATAAACTTAAAAAGTTTATTTTGCTATTATTAAATTGTTTGCTATGTTGAAGATACTACAAAATAAGCTTAAAAAGTTTATTTTGTAGTAGCTTCACAATAAACTTAAAAAGTTTATTTGTTTTTGTTGGTGCTATTATAAGATAATAATGCTACGAGTTTTTTTGTTGATGGAACTATAAAATAAACTCAAAATCTTTTTGATTTAAAATATTTTAAAAAATAGTATATATTTTGTTTTTTTTTTTCATTTTACGATTTTCTAGTTATTTCAAAATTATTATATAGATTTAAATTTACGCTGTTTTGCTCAGTTCATAAAATTATTGATTCAGTAAGGTGATTATAGTTTATGTATCAAAATTCAAAGACAATTGTTTAAATTATTTCAAAATTCCACTAAATAATTTATTCAAAATTATAGGAAATTTGATTTATAAAGTTGCCAATTAATATAAATTATTAATTACATATAAAAAAATAAAATTCAATTCTGAATTTAATTTTTCTTAGCAGCTAAAAGTCTTGATCTTGGCAGTCGACATTGACTTAAACTATGCAATCTGTATTGCATTTCAGGCTGTGGTACTTTTTCACGCAATTTAGCTTTAACTTGTTCAGCTTTTAATGGTTCAACATATTCAGAATCATATGGATTAACATCTAAAATAATTTATAATTTAAATATTTATCATGGATGGTATATATATGAAAATAAATTTAAATTTTACCTTCAGCCTCAGCACATTCTGGGCACTGTTGTACCAAAACAATTTCATCTATATCAGTTGGTTCGTCGCATTCTTTTGTTACACTTCGTACAATCCAATTTGCTGGTCTAAGTTTATCTTTTTGGGTAACATAAATTAATGCTACCATATTATTTAAACGTGTTTCTAATATTTTTAAAAATCTTTTAACATTAAATATGGTTACACGTTTATGATCACCTGAAATTTTTAAAATATTACTTAATATAATAAAATAATGCAATGTACCTAATAGGTAATATAATTTAATAATGTAACTTGCCTAATAAATAAGTTAATGGCGTTGGATCACAATTAGATAAATAAAAAAGATCTAAAAATCCTTTTAACAAATCATTTAACCGTTGTTCATTTTCAGTTTTAGCAGCAATACGTGCTTCTGTTAATTTTTGTTCTTCAACTAATTGTTTACGATATTTAACAATTAAATTTTCTTGTTGTTCTAATGTTTTTTCATTGGATGATCTTAATGATTCAATATTTTTATATAAATCATTAATGCTATTATTTAAATTTGCCATTTTATATGTTAATTCATTGGCATAATTAAAATAGGAATAATATAGACTTTCTTGTTTTTTAAATTTCTCAATTGCTTCGGCAACAGTCTGTACTCCAGAAAATGATAAAACTCTTTGTATAACATTGGTATATAATGATATTTTATTTTGATGTAATGTTCGTACAATTTGTCTTCTTTTATATTCACGTGGCTCTAAATCAGCTAAAACACGATTTTTCGCTTTTGTTACTAAAAATTGATGATTATTACTATTCATTGTTAATTTTTGTAATACAGCTTGCATTTCCTGTTTACGTATTTCCATTTCACGGGCTTTTTTCTTTTGTACAGCATTAAACTTTTGATAAACATCAACAGCATTATCTAATGTACCAATTGCATTTTCAACTAAATCAATTAAATATTTTTTATCATTATTTAATTGATTTATCATTTTATGCCAAAATTTATTAAATAATGAACGATGTTGTAACATATCAATAACTTGTCCACGCAATATTTCATTTTGTGTACAATATTTTGATTCACGTAATTTACTTACTTGAGTTTGATTCTCAAGTATATCTAATAATTTTCTTGATTTTTGTGCATGGACAATTTGTTGAGTATCTGGTACAGTTTTCCGATTTAAATTATATATATTTCTTTCAACTAATTTTATTTGTTTTTCCATTGTTTGTAAACGATTTTTAAGTATATCATTTTCTGCTGTTAAATTATCCTGACAAGCAACATGACAAGCTAAAGCATCTAAACGTTTATTATATTCACGTACATGTGTTGTACCATTCACAACATATAATTGTGTTTTAAGTTCTTCTTTTTCACGTCGTAATTGTTGCAAATTATTTAATATACTACGTTTGACTACGGTCTGTTTACGATTTAATAATTTTGTATCTAATAATGATTTATATTCTCTTTGATATTTAATTAATTCACGTTTATTTGCTAAATAAGTTTGAACTAAAGTTTCAGTTTCTTCATTTTCAGTTCCCATATTTTATAAGTACTAATTAAACAACAACAAAAAAGGGGGTACCTAGCAAAAACAAACAAAAAATAGAAAAGAAAAGAAAAAAGCTCTAGAATCTAGAAAATTGAGATATTAAATTAAATGAAAATTTATTTATTTAGATTAATTAATAAAACCTGGCCTACTTAATTTATATATTTTAATTTATTAATTTATTTTATAGGAACAGTTGTTTAGAATTATGTACCTTTTCTAGTTGCAATAGATTATTTACCTTTCCTAGTTGCACATGAAAATCAGTTTTCGTCATTATTTTTTTTAATACAGTTTCATTAAAATCTTTCTTACAAAAATATAACCTAACATATAATTTACCATCTGGCATTTATGGTCAGTTCAGTTGATATCCTGATATAGAAAAGTTCGACAATTAAAATATACAATTGTATGAAATAGAAGAATAATTTCCAGATTTCCGCATTAATTCTATATATTTGTAGTGAGTAGAATTAATGCGGAAATCTGCAAATTTTTCTTTATCTTACAATTGTATATTTTAATTGTCGAGCTTTTCTATATCAGGATATCTCTATATAAAAGCATTTCAACAAATTGCCAGATTTTCCCACAAAATTATAAATTAAGTCGAGTAGATTCAAATTGTCGTACACGATAGTATAAATTATTTAATAATATCTATACAATTTTTTCCAAACAGATTTTGCCAATATGTTATAAACTATGGTTCTTTTATAGTTATGTAAAGTAAAAAAAAAAACATGCCCAACATTAAGGAAAATAACATAATATATTTCTTAAAGAAGTTTTTCATTACACTCATCCCTCGCTTTACGGAAACAATCCGTTCCTGAAAAGTTGTCCGTAAATCGAAATTCCGTAAATCGAGTTTTTTTAAAATGTTTGAAACTATGTACAAATGTGTATGCAAATTTTTTATTTTCCGTAAATCGGTCGTTGTTTGTTTAGTTATCATTCTGGAAATCCAAAAAAAAAAAAAAAACTGAAATATTGTAAAATGCAAGGCCTACTAGGTCAGCTTAATATTTTCCGTAAATCGAAATTTCTTTCCGTAAACAGAAACCAAGAATTAATTTTTCAATTCCGTTATAGCGAAATTCCGTAAATCGAGTTTCCGTAAAGCGAGGGATGAGTGTATTTTTATTTATATCCTTTTCGTTTTTATGTATTTTCAAGCTATTTTTTTAAAAATAATTATTTAAATTAAATTTAAAAAAAATCATTTAATGTTTTTTCGTTCATTCTTGCATCTAATATTTTTTTTATTATTACAGTGGAATTAAACTAAAAAAGAATTAGAGAATTACCAAAAAAATATTATATTGAAACGTTAAATTTTTAAATCTTAATAAATAATTGATTTCAATTTGATATCTTCAATAATTTATTTCCTTTTTTTAAATCAATTATCATTAAATATTTAATAATTTTAATAAAGTGATTTTCATATTTCTTCCAAAATGTTAAATGGATAAAAATCTATAGTTTCAATAAAATTTCGTATTCTGTTTTTTTTTCAAAAATTAAAAAAAATTGTAAGAAAAAAAATTAATTTGTCGTTATTTATTTTTTTATTTTCTAATTATTTTTTTTTAATAAAATTAAAATTGAAATAGTAATAATAATAATAATAATAATTAATTATATTTAATTTATTTTTTAAATTAATAATATTAAATTAAATATTTATATAATAATAATTCCACTCAATGTGAGGGAATTCGTTATCTTTCTTTTTTAATTTGTTTTTATTATTTTCTATGTCTTCTATGTTTTGTATCTCAAAATTTGTCGTTTTAAATTTTAAATTATCATCATTTTTTTTAAATATTTACCAAATTTTAGTTAAAACTAAAATGATTGGAAAGTGAAATTTTATATTTTACTACAAAATAATTATTTTTTGTAAATCACAATAATTTCACATTTTTGTATATATTTTTCTAATTAATTATTTTGCATATATTTTCTGTCAATTTAATTTTTATTGTTTGTCGTGGTATAATGTCAAACGCAGTTTAAATAATTTGTGACATAATGTTGACTTTTGCTTAAACATTTTTACATAATATTTGTTTTTGTTGTTTCTATGTTTTCGAATTTGTATATTTATAAAAAAAGAGCAAATAAAATTTTAAATGCTTTTAACAAAAAAAAATATATAATTTTTTGAAGAAAATTAAATATTTTAAAATAGAAAAAATTTATACAAAATATTAAAAAAATTTTAATTAAATTAAATTTACATTTTAAATTATTAATTTTTTTTATTTATTTCTAAAAGAAATTCTACTTAAATTACAAAAAAAAAATATTTAATTTATTCGCTTACAAACATTTCAATACATTCTGGGGTACATTTCAGTCTTATGTAATGCGAAAAGTTTTTATATTTTTTTATTGTTAAAAGGATTGTTAAGTTATTTTAAATACATATAGTCGAAACAAAAAAATTTATGTTTTTATTTCATGTTTTTTTTTTTTTTTTTTCAAAAAAATATGTATTTTAACCAATTTTTTTAATAACAAATCTTATAACGAACGATCAACGTCATTTAAAAAGTTTCTATGTTTGAAAAAAATTTATTAATTTATTTTTAAAAAAAGCATTTTGAGAAAAATTAAAAAACATTAAAAATTCAAAATTTAAAATTAATTTTTTTTTTTTATTTTTTGTTTTACACACATCTTTGGAACTTAAATTCTGACTTATATTAATAATGGACTGATTTTTTATTTAATTAGTTTTTGAGTGGATTTGAGAACATTTTTAATTGTATATTTTGTATGTTTTCTTCGTCAAGCTGTAATTTGCAAATCTATACAATATTATTATAACAAAAAATTGTGTCTTTATACTAAAAACATAAAAAACACGTAGAATTTTTTTTTCATAAAATTAACAAAAAAAAATTATATCTTTTTTTTTTTTTTGGTGTATTTTTTACATCGATGTGTGCATCTCTGTGAATCGTTTTTCAATTAAATTTTATGTCAAATTTAGATTTAAATAATTTTTTATATTACATATATATATTTTTTTAGTAAACATATATTGTTTTTAATTGTGGTTTTAATTCAGGTGGTATAACTGGTGTTGGTTCTTGTGATTTTTTCGCAACCAAACGTTTAAAACGTCCACTAAATTGTTTACGGAAACCTTTAAAACCGCTTTTATCATTTAAATGTGCTAATGCATCCTGAAAATATAAAAAAAATTATAAAATTTAATTATTATTATTCATTCAATTGGTGTAATGGTAATACAAATTTTACACAAGCAAAAAAAAAATATATATTTATGTTATGACCTTAATTTAAGAATAATTTTTTAGTTTTTGTGGTAATAGGTTTGTTGGTTTTTTATAATGAAATTTCTAAATTTCCAAGAATGCATACATACTATACTAATACACAAAAAAAAATTTATAAATTTAATAGATTAGTCATTCTAATTCATATAAAATTTAATTAGATAAAAAAATGTAAGTAAAGCTTTATAAATCAACATGAGTTTCAAGCTCATAGTTGTAATACTGGGAAATTTCAATTTTTTTTATTAAAATTTATTAATTTTTATTAAAATTTATGATACAAACCTGACCATAAAATCGGCATCGTGTATTAAGCTTTCATGTTATTAAGTCGTGTTTAAAAATGACCTCGTATTTTTCATACTCAATTTCGATTTACACAGCTTATTATATTTACGGACTATTATTATCATTTACTAAATGTACTATGAAAATCGATTGATACTAGTTTCTAATAAATCGTAATAGTGAGCTAACAGAATTTTACTTAGGAAAAGTTAGGTTGGTAATATTATAAATTAGTTATAGAACCTCATGGCTATTTCTTAATAAAACGAACTACTAACATACATATGTACATTTTTAATGTGTTTTGAGATAAGTGTATTTGTGCAGAAATTAAATATAATTTTTTTAAACGAATTCTTGAGAAATTAAATTATAATTTTTAAAGCTAATTCACAAATACAAAGAATTTATTATTACGATTAAAAATTGATAGCTTTAACTCGGAATCAATGGCCGAATGATAAAGAGAGGGATTTGACAGAGAGGATTAAACTTTTAAAATATCTTGAATTTAAAATTGTAGATTTTCGGATTTTATAACCGACAAAAAAATTGATTAAAATGATGGATTGAAGGCAATTAATTAGGATTTTTGTGATCGTTGCAATATGAGTTTGTAGTTATGTACAAATTTAATTATTGTTGCTATGCCTATCCTCAGTAACAGTCTTTAATGGAAAGTTTAAATAAAATCAAGAGTAATATAATTTAAAATTAGCTACTATGACTTTCCATTTATGAACTATGTATAATGAATTATGATTAATTTTGTAATAAAATTTATTAGTTTTTGTGTTAAAGTCATTTGTAAATTGATAATTTATTGAACTTTCCATTCAGTTAAATATATAAATTTAAAATAATTTATTGCTAGTAAAATCATTAGCCGATTAAAATTTAATCAAAATTATTTATTTAATATGTATTACTAATTACTTTAAATTATTTCCAAATTTTATTTGTAGAAATTTCAAAGTCAATCGTTATTTCCGGTGTAATAAGTTTGTTAAAATTTCGTAGTCATAAAACTAAAATGTAAAAGTGATAACAGAAATATAAGAATATTTTAAGTTTCTGATCGAAGCACACTTTTTAAACAATTTTTATATTTTTGTCTGGCAAAAAGTTTATTTTTAGAATTTTAAAATATTGGTTGCCACGAAAAAAAAACCAATTTCACGCTCTTCACAATAACAGCGAATTTCAATTTTTATCTCATTTGTAATGTCTTATTTTTTGCTTTTGAATCTGGTTTAGCTTATAAACAACAAAAACAAATTGAACTTGAATAACTAGAATTTATAAAAACATAACTTTTAATCTTAAAATTTTAGAATTTTTGGTTTGTTTTTTGGTGATGTTATTTTTTTATGAGAGGAAAATTTAAAAAAATGATTAATCATAAAAAATAACTGACTGGTATCTCGGTCAGTGATGTTTTCAAACATTTTGTGGTTTTTTGCTTTTTATATTTTTGAAGTATTTGTAAGAGTGTTGAACTTTCACCTAAAAATTTAAATTTACTATTTTCTAGTTTAAATTTTTTAATTTTTCTCTAAATATCAAGTAATATTTTTGTATCTATGTAGAAGATTATGTAACTGGTTTTAAAGTTGATTTCAAATATTTTACAAAAAAACCTTATTTAAGTTTCGTATGCTATCCGCCGTGAAATGAAATTTTCAGACAAAGTTAACATCTGGTGAAAAATTACGTTAACGGTTTCATTTTGTGGTACGATGTTGCATCGTAAAATTATTTACTTTGCAAAGATAAAAATTAAGAAAATTTTTCACTGTAAAAATTTTTCGCTATTGAAATAATGTTTAAAACATTGTTTCCCGGCAGAATTTAGATATTTGATTATTTTGTTTGGTTTGTTTGGTTTGTATGGTTGTTTGGTTCAAGTAAATTTAAAGCAAATTAGTTTTTTATACTACTTAATGTTATACTACTTAATGTTTTCTTCTCCATAAAACTTTTTTACGATAGTTTGAAAAAGTTTTACGGAAAATTTCATTTCACGGCGGTACGATAATAAGCTTAAGAGCGTGGAAAATTTCATTTCACGGCAGTACGTAATTCAACAAAACTTTACATAATTATTTCTACCACAATGTGAATCACTCTGTGTTAAGTAAATCTTTCTGAATCATTTTTCATTTTATTATATTTTTTTTTTGTAATTTATTGTAAGTTTGTATATACTTTAATAATATTGCGTGCAACAATTCAGTTCATTTTTGATTAAGGTTCAGGGACTTTTTTTTTGCATTTTTTAAAGTTGCAAATAAATACAAAAAAAAAACCAAAAAAATAAAATAAATATCTGGTTTTTTTTATATACATATGTAATAATATTTATTAAACCTTCAAAGTATTAAATTCCATAGTTAATCAAGCTTAAAATACATAAGTTTTTTATATTTATTCATAATTATAACTTACACAAAGAAATAAAAAATTTTTTAACAGATTTTAAGTGAAATTTTTTTAATATTTAGAAAAATTATGCCGACAAAAATAATTCTTTGATTTTTTAAATTATTTACGATACAAAATCGTAAAATTTCGGGAAAATATACTAAAAATGTATACAAAAAAAAAAAATACAGACGAGAATCATAAATTAAATTTTCTATTTTATCTAATTTAAAAATAAAGTTTTTTTTATTCGTCGTAGAATGTGTTTTCAAAGTTTTTTTATTTTAGCAACAAAATTAAGCAAAAAGAAACATAGGACAACTTGTAGGTTAATCATGCTAAGTACTTGGAAATTCATTATGAAATTACATAAAAAAACCTTTTATTAATAAACTAATAAACTTTTTAATTCTTTCAAACAATTAGTTTTAACTTATTATTACCACCTCGTGAATAATTTTTGTGGGATTGTATAATAAATTTTCATTATTAATATTATTTATTGCCTTGAAAAATAGATCAACTTTTACAAAACATAAATTTTTTTTTGTAAATTTATTTATTGCCAATAAAAATAATAAAATTCAATAAATTGGTTTTTTTTTTAGTTTATTGTAAATAACTAAATTATTATGTGATATTTTATGATTTTTTTATAAAATACTTTAACAGTTTACCCAATTTTTATTAATTTATTTCAATTAAAATATGTAATCAATTTTAGTTTATTTAAATGATTCATAGATGTGGTCTTAAATATTGGTACGAACAGGAAAATAGAAATTTATTAGTTATATGTACACAAATGAGTTAATTAAAATTTAAAAAAAAAACAATCTTGATTGAGAAATATTTTTTTTAAATAAATGTTATGCAGACATATATAGTGAATATATGTAAATTGATTGCCAATTTAAAATTAACAAAAAATGAGCAAAATAATTTGCTTATTGATCAAATAAATATATGGTAATTTTTTCGGTTTGTCATTGAGTCATTCTCAAATATATATTTTTTAAATTCTCTTCATTACTAACAATTAATATTAATTAATTAACAACGAAAAAGGAAAAAAACCGGGGAAAGTTTTGCTTGTTTTAATATGAGTAAAAAATTATGACATATTCTTGAATTTCTTGATTATATACATACATACATGTGTAGTTTTTTTGGGAGTCAATTTTCTATCGAAAATTTTTATGATATTAAATGACATAAGTTTTGAAAAAAACTGATATAAGTTTTGAAGCTCATTTTAAAAGAAGAAAATATGACAAATTATAAATATTGTTATCTACAAATATATATTCAACATGAGTAAAAATACATAAGTAAATTTAATCATTTGTTTAATTTTTTTTTTGTCAGATAAAACTAGTTTTGACTAATAAAAATTGAACAAATGCAATAAAAAATAAATGAAGACATAACATTTATTTTTCAAAATACCGAAAAAAACAAAGAAAATTACCAAAAAAAATTCGTTACCTGATTTATATCTTAAAAAAAAATATTATTCAAAATCATAAATTCAAAATCAGGAAAAAAAACACGTTTTTGTTTTTCTTATTTTTTTTTTAGTTTGGAAATATATTTTTAGATAATCTAAAAATAAAAACAGTTTTTTATGGTAGTTAATAAATTAAACAGCTGTTATGTTTGTAAAAGCAGCAAAATTAACAAAAAAGAAAATATGTAATATGTATTTTTGGATATACAGATGATACAGATGATATACAGGGCAGTTATACAAAAGTTGACCTAATTGGAAATCAAAGAATTTTTTGTTTTTATTAACTTTGTATTCTTTTTTAAAAACAAAATTTTTAAAATTTATGATTCTTTATTTTAATTTTCGTTTAAAAATAATATTTATTTATGAATTTTCTACTATTATTTTCTATTCGCATGTAAATATGATCAATTTTTCTGCTATTAAACATACATTTTTATTATGTAAATATTATGATTTGAACCTTATAATGTTTTCTTTTTATAAAAAAAACTTAAATAAACTTTTATAAATATTTTGGTTATGAAAACGTCTAAAGAAAAAATTTATTAAGATTTACTTTATTTGAATTGAATTGAATTAAAATGTTTCCATTTAGTCAATTTTTTTTTTTTTGGGAAAGATATAATTTGAAAGATAAATTATTTAAACAGGTGATAGAAATTAATTAATTAGTCAAGATAATAAAAACCAGATAATAAATATTTAATAGGCATTTAATAAATTTAACATCACAGTCAGAGTGAATTTTAAAATAAATTTATAGTTGTTTTTTTTTAGAAGAAAATATTGTAATTAATCAAAATTGAAAATGAAAGTTTCCGACAATATTTTTATAGTTTAGTTTTTTTGTTTACTATTTTGCACCTCGAATTATCCATCGATATTTTAATTTTAAAATGGTATTATTATCATAATCTTTAAATTAAGGTTAAGGGGAAATTTACTTTCAATTATTTTCGTACATAAATGAATTAATTAAAATATATTCCACAAAAACATTTTATATAGATTTGCAAATGTAAGTCAATTTATTACCTTTTAATAATAAAAACTTGAATTTATTAAGTTACCCAGTACTAAAAGGATTTTCGTATTCAGTTTTCCTTTTCTTTTGGTTGTCGGTATTTTGTAAACGATCAATGAACCAGGGTAATTATATATATATATATATATATATATTGTATATATATATATATATATGTTATATATGTATGTATATATACAAAATGTTTTTTTGTGTGTACTGTTCTCTGCCTGTAGATCTTATTCTCTATATAGAATAAATTAATCTACTCTTTTTTTGTGTAAATCATCGACGTAAGTTAACGTTTTTATAGAAAAAAATGAATATGTACAATAATCTGTAGTTTAAATCGTTACTTAAATAGAATAAGATTTTTCTTTTTTGAAGCAGCTGGTAAACATAATTTGCGCAAGTTGCATAAATTAAGAACTAGTATTATTTAAAAGAAAATATCATAGAAGCTGTTGAATCAACTGTACACAGAGAGACCGAGTAGCTTATATATATATGTATAGGGTCAGCGGACTGATTAAAACCATGTTTGGTTTAATTAATAAGTAAAAGGAAACGTTTTCAAACTAAAAAAAACACAATATTACAGAAATGATTTATTTATATATCTATTTTTTTCTGTTGTAAATATCTCGTGTCTGCATGAGGATAATTATTTCAAAGCCGCCAGGATTGATTTATAATAAACCATAAAGATTATAAAAACTTGTTTTACATTTTTTTTTATTCATACTTCCATTTATTTCAAATGGCAACCAAAAACCAAAAAAAACTTGTAATTTTCTAGTTTCTTTGTTTAATGTAATTTAATTTATATTTTTTGTTAGAAAATGCATTTTACATAAAAATAAAATAATACGAGGTCAGAAAATTCTGCAGTCACGATTTAAAATATAATATAAAAATAGTTATTTCAAAAACGTATACAACAAAAAATACAAAACAATACAATATTTATTTAATTAACATAGAAATATACAAAAAAAATACTTTTAAATAAAAAAATGGCTGATTTTCAAAGGGGGTTTAAAAGTTATTCAGATTATTTATAATGAAAAATTGATGAAGATTAATCAGAATTTGACCTAATATCAATAATTTTACTAATTCTTTAGAAAACTTGTAAATAATAATTTTCAAACCTAATTAATTTGATTGTTTTTATGAGATTTTCAACTTGGTATACAAAATTATTTTACTATGTTATCAACCCCTCGTGTTTCACAAAATATTAAAATTCTTATAAATTTTTTTTGCTATATTACAAAATAATTAATATGTTTTTTATTTTATAATTTTAAAGTCAGCTGTTTTTACCGTGTTATTGGATATAAAATGGTAGAAGGTCAAAAATTTTCCATTACATTTTTTTTGATAATAATAATTAAATTATTTATTATTACATATTATAATTTTTTTGCTTGGTAACTAAAATAGTAAATTTTTAAAATTTTTAAATAATAATTTTTGTTACTTACATGATTATTAATGCAGTAAATATTTGGTTGCGGCGGTAATGGTGGGAATACCCAAACACTTTGTGGTGTTTGTCTAAAACCAACTGGTTGTATACCATTCTGTTGTCCTTGTTGTTCATTTGACAATATTTGTGATGATTGTTGATGATTATTATGGTGATTAATATTATTATTATTATTATTATTATTAGATAAGTGATGATGATTTAATTGAGCTTCAACATGATGACCAGGTGGACTAACTGCTGATGTTTCTTCACGTTTACGTAATTTACTGCGAACAAAACGCATTGTCATTAATGTACCAGTACTTCCAACCATTTTAGGATATAAATTTATTTATTTAATTTATATTTAATATTTTTAAAATTTAAGTTAATTGGTATACTATTTTTATTCTCAAAATTTCAATATTCTTTGTTTGAAAGATTATATTATATCACAGTTGCATAAAAGTTCAGTGCCGTTTAGTTTTTTAAAAGTTTTGTTTTATTGAAAATTCCTTTTTTTTGTGTTTATTTTAAATAAAGCGTGGTTTAATTGGAAATTTTCAACTACCACAAAAATTTATATAATATATTTAAATTAAAGTACAAGAAATATCACAAAAAAAAAGTTTAGTTTTTTGAATATTTTCAATTTTTTTTTTGTATTTTTCAACTTCGAAAAAAAAAATTCTTTTTTTTTTTGTAGTTTGAAAAACAGAAATTTTCCTTTTTGACTAGAAATTTTATTTGATGTATAGATTTAATTTGTATTTAAGGCCAAAAAAATAAGTCAACTGTATTCTGGTAAGTAGTACATTTGTTAATTTTTTTTTTTTTTTAAAGTTTTATTCTGTCAAAATTGACCAGCAATTTTCTATATATAATTCACAAAATTTTTTTAAAATTATTTTCACAATATTTAATATATTTTTTATAATATCCAATTTTCCATTTGAATTTGTCACAAATTTTTTTTTTTAATATCTTTTAATTAAACACATTAAATAAATTTTTGTTTATAAGAACACTTCTTTAATATTCGATGCGAGAAATACTTGTGTTTAAAATTTAATTTATTTTTTCTGTTTTCTTAGTCGATCACGACCGTATCCCTTACAATAGCTTTCTGAAAGTCTAGAGTGATTATTCGGTTCATTTATATATGGCATGTGACGTCACGTTGACTGTTTTTATGGTTATAATTTTGAAATTTTTCTTTTCTACTTTATATTTTATATAAAAATTTCTATTTGTATTCGAGAAAATTTTGTATGCATACAGATATTTTTCTTGTGTGCAGATTAATTTTTATTTGTGTGTGCAAACATGTATGTATCTAAAACATTTAAAAATGTTTTAGATACATATACATATAGATATTTTATATAAAAAAAATTTGATAAAAATTAATGTATACTCAATTTAATTTAATCTTGAATTTTGTTTGATTTTGAGAGAATTGGATTTTTTTTTTTGTTGTGTTGAAAGAAAATACTTGAAGTTTTTCAATTTTTATTACAGAGAATTGAGCGAATTTTTAGTGTGTAAAGAAATAAAGATTAATTAACAAATTACTAATAAAAACTATAAACTTTTTTAGTACAATCGAGTGATTTCATTCTATAAATTAATTTTCAAGTTCAGTTTTAAAATACTAAACATAAAATTAGTTATTAATTAAGAATTAAAAAGTAAATTAACTATGTATTCATTATTTCTTAATTTTTAATTCTTAATAGGATGATTTTATATCGAATTGATATAGAAAATTTGTAGTTTTAGCAAATTTTTACTTAGGTATATAATTCTGGATTTTATTGAACATTAAATTATATTTTGTTTGATTGTGGCGCCATTACTAAATACATATATAAAATTGAATGTATGGGTCACACGAATAAATCAGAATGTTTTCAAAGTGTCGTTTTAATTCTATATAAATACCACAATGTAAATTGAATGTTATCATAGTGATTTTATGATATCATTCAATTTACATTGCATTGTGCGACGTGTCAGCTAGTTAAATGTATAGTAGTATAGTAGAAATGTAATTTTATGCGCCCCACACATTACAGAAATTTATATATATGAATATATGTAAGTCAGCTTTATGTTGTATATAGTACTTGATGTAGTAGCATTTTAGTAGCTGAATCAGCAAAATATTTTATATAAAAATAAATAAATAATTAAATATATTTTGTCGTGTGCCATATCCTTCCAATTTTATTTTATATTTAATTAATTAGAAAAAATTTATCAATATCTTTTCTATTATTTTTTATATTTTTTTTATTATTTGTTAGTTTAAATAATTAAATTAATTGTAAAAAAAAATTTTTTATAGAAAATTATATTTTAATTTTTGAGATTGTATTATGTTGATAACAAATTTAAAATAATTGTGGTTTAGTTACTATTTAATTCAAGGGAAAGTTTGATATTTTTATTGAGATTATATTTTTTTTGTTATTTTTTTAGTGGGTATTTTGTTTTTCCAGATATAGTAATAAACCTATTTATAGAAATAATACATTTTGAGAAATTTATTAGTGTGGCATTTCAACGAAAACTTAAATTTATTAAAACATAAGATAATAAAAGTTTGTAATTACATACATATATATAAAAAAAATTGTAATTACATAATATTTTTGTCTTCGAATATTGTCGATGCAATACTAATAAACCTTGACCTCTTCTACCTGAAGATAATTTTCTAACAATCGGTAACAAATAAATTTATTTTGATGATATGAATGTATAAGTAAATTTGAAAGCTTTATTACTACTGGCATACATTTATTTTAATTCTTTGAAATCTCTACCAGAAGTAATTATTTAATCGATCATAGGCATTACTATTAAAATACTTGTGTATTGTAATTAGAAATAATTATAAAAATAGAAAATGGATATCACAAAAATAATTATTCTATACGTTAGAGTTAGAGAACATTAAAATTACAACTTCTGTATTAAATTACAGACTATCATAAAAAATGTTATTGAATGTCAATTTTGTTCACTTATATTTTATATTGATTCTACTGTATTTTATTATTGCTAATAAATAATGAAAAACAAAAGTAAGAAAAACTATTAAAATACTAATCAAAAAATTGCATATTTAATTATATTTTTTACGACTAATTTTTTTTAATAATTAACTCAAATTTTAAATAATATACCTACAAGAAATTGGTCATCCGATAACAATTATCATTAATTTTTTAAATAAGAAAAAATTAGTAACTTTATTAAATATATTTCTGATTAAATACCAAAAAATCATATTTAGTAAACGCATTAAATTAAAGATTTCCTAAAAATTATATTTATAGTCCAGCAGAAGTATGTTTAAATTTAAATATATATTAATGAAAATTTTTGTATCAGTTTTTATGGCGAACTTTTGATATTTTTATATTTAAAAAAAAATACTTTCTACGTAAATTTCATGTTTTTTGTTTGTTTGGTTTTGTGGGTCGTAATAATTATGTACTAGGAAATCTAGTATACGTATAAAGTTTACATCTTGTTATTGTTTATTATAATACAATATTTTCATTTAAAAATCAAAATATTGATTTTGTGGTTGTTTTTAGCTTAATTTACGTTAATACACGCTACGCAGTGTATTTCAGGTTGGATATTTTTTTAAATTGATTAAAATTATACTTCATATTTTGAGTACATAGTATTTATATATATGCTTTCTAAATGTTTAATTTTGAATAATTTTCAGTAAAATATTGTTTTACATTTATAATGAGAACGAATTTATTTATGACATTCACCTAATTTAGCAGGTGAAATTGCAGTAATGTATTAAGATAGTTTAGAATTTGTGACAATCAAAATGATGAATATGGTAATTGAATTGAAAAATATAAATTTTGAAATTGAACTTTGATAGATCTTACCAATTATTATTATACATATGTAGTTTTGATTAAAATCTGTTCATTTATTGGTGTTTAATAATAATACGTGCAACATATTAAGACATTGTAGCTAGTTTCGCAATATCCTGGAAATTTTGAAATTTAACTTTAAATTTAAATTAACCAAATTTCATGATCAGTTTTTTAATTTTATTTTTTAGAAATAAGCAATTGAATATTTAAATAAAATTATTTATATGAGTTAAAAAGTTTATAAATAAAATTAAGTAATTAAACTTTAGAAGTAGTAAAAAATTTATTTATAGAAATTTTGGGTTAATCAATTTAATATTTTTTATCTTTATTTGCGATGTCATCAATTCATTTAATTTTATTATGACCATTAAAAATTTTATTATGACCATTTTAGGATATTAGTAAATTCATTTTATTTATTTTTTTAAATTTTATTGACATATTTTGTCGATAAACTGAAGTTTACTTATCAAAAATAATGAAAATAATAATTCTCAATTATTAATCTATATGTACATATATTATTAATAATTTGTCCAATGTACAAATTTGTAAAATAATAAATATTTTGTTTATAGTTTGACTAAAAGTCAAGTATAATTTACAAAATGATAAAATTGTGTAATATAAAACCAATATTTTAAGGATAATAAAAATTCCAAACAAATCATTTTTATTCAGGAGATTATTTTGGTTTTAATCGGTCAAACATGATTTTTAAAATTTCTTTTATAAATTCTAAAAACCTAAAGTTTTAGCATTAATATTTTATAATTTATTTATTTATTTTGTGGATTAACAACACTTTAAATTGTAAATATCGGATTGCCTTTTACTTTAAAAATGAAGGTATTGTAAATTATATTTATTGATTTATAGATTTATAACACCTAGTCTGGAGAGTATAATTTATATTTAAATTAATAATTCTGCTTGGGGTATTATACTAATAAAATGTTTTTATAAAATTCCCCACATCATAAATTAATTAAAAAGTTTTTTTTCCGAAATTAATAATATTTCTTATCATTTTAAATAAAAAAAATGATATATGTAAATATTTTTGCTACTGAATTTTTATAAATATTATCAACAAACTAAATTTAAACTGCTTCGTGCTGGAATTATATCAAAATCATGTTAGTAGTTCCCTCTTATAAAACTCCTTCATTACATGAATTATACAAATCATTAATAGCTAATATATGAGCAAATATATTTTATGACTATAAATATAATTTAATTTTGCTATTTACAGACTATAAATTTATTTATATAGTCTTAATAATAATTCTCGGAAATTAGTTATAGTATTATTAAAATAATTATTACTGGTTATTTTAATATTTAATTCATTGATATAAAAATTAATGCATTTATATACAAAATAAAAATTTACGAATGATGAAATTAATTACAATAAATTACAAAAATTACGAATACTATTTTAATAGTGATAGATTATGGAATTAAAATAAATATTTAATTTAATATTAACAAATTGTAAATATAACAAGTAATAATTATTTAACTGGGTAATTTATACTATCAGGCAAAATGAATTTTTGTGGTATTTAGTTTTCGTATTGCATTTGTTATCATTATAATCTCGTATAAGTATAGACCTGCACTAACAAAAAATATTATAATTGCTTTCAAAATGATGTATTTCTCATCCATTAAAAGCAATTTTTCACTATATACAAGCACTTTATATTTATTATACAAAAACAAAATCTTATTAATTAAAGAAATTTGAATGAATTGTCCATTTTCCGAAAAAAAAAAAACTTAAAAAAGTTATGAAATTTCTTTAAACTTTCAGTTTTCTCATCAATTTTACATATATATGTATGTATAGATGAAAATAAATGTTTATAGGCATAAACTCTTATTCAAAGGGAACTTTTCTTTTCCAATTTACATATTTAGAAAACTTATTATGGTTACCATTACCTTTTAAATTATAAATTTTTTTTTTGAAAATTTCAAAATAAGATCAATTTATAAATAAAAACATTCAAATAATAAATAAATATATATTTTATTTCCTTGGTATTTCTGAATCTCGTCTTTCATTCGAAATTGCAGCTGTGATTTTTAAAATGTTTCAGAACTTGACTTTAAATATTTACAGCATTAAGACTCCGTATACATATATTACTCCATATATATTAATTAAAATATTATTATAATATATACATATATATATATTATAGTATATATTATAATAATTATATAATATTTACGCTTTACAAAACTGAATCACCTGTGCAGGTGGAAATAATTATTTTATTTATTTTTATTGAAAATAAAAACATGTGGTCATTGATTTTTATATTAAATAGGAGAGAACATAAAGAAAATTCACGCCATTACAAAAAAAAATGGATTTTATAATAGAAATTTCACACGTAATGGATTTTTTTGTTTACATTATAATTTGCAGTTAGATTTTACATTAGATTTGCAATAATATACTGATTTAAATCAAATTCACCAACAGAGACAATTTTCATTTATTGAGAATTACCAAAATATTTATTAAAAATTAACATTAATTTATTGATAAAAATTAGTTTTTCTTTTTTATTAATAATTCAATATATTTTCCACCCCACCAACATTGGCGTGACATGCCTGGGCAATATTTCCTCCAAAGTATTTTCAGGAAAAATTTAATTTTTAGCTGTTTTTTTTTCTCGTAAAGAAGAAATTATAGTTTGCTATAAATTTCAATTATTTCGTATAATATTTAATTGATAAAAAAATTATTTAAAATATTATTAAGAAAATTTAAGTTAACTTCAAATATTTTGTATATGTAAAAACACTAGAAAAATATTTTAAAAATAATAAATTTTTAGAAACTGTATGCTTCTTTCAGTAATCAAATCAAATAGACATTTAACATTTAAAAAAAAAAAAAAACATTATTTTTATACTAAATTCAAAATATTTTTTTTTTATTTAATTAATTTTATTTTGGAAATTTTGAACTATATTCTAGATTTATAATCGAAATTTTTTTTAAAATTCATAATCAATGGAAATCTCATTATCCAATATTCCCGGAATATAATTAAATTTTGTGGAAATGTTTTTTAGTAATATAAAATGCCATATAATAAAGTTGTTGTATCATCTAACTCCAAACATACATCAACAATTATATTTTTACATGGATTAGGTGATAAAGGGGAATCATGGATATCATTATTAGAACAAATTCGACCAAATGGTATGAAAATAGTGTGTCCAACAGCTAATATAATACCCGTAACATTATTAGATGGTACAGAAATAACAGCATGGTTTGATATAAATACAATGGATATAAGTGTACCAACAGAAAATGAAGATAGTATTAATACAGCTAATCAAAAAATACATACAATAATTAATAATGAAATTGGTTGTGGTATTGCTTCAAATCATATTATGTTAGGTGGTTTTTCACAAGGCGGTGCATTAGCAATATATTCAGGATTAACGTTTACAAAACCATTAGCTGGTATTATTGCATTATCATGTTGGTTACCATTACATTTTAAATTTCCAGATTATGTTTTAGCACCAGAAAATATACCAATTTTTCAAGCACATGGTGATAATGATCTAATTTGTCCGTTACAAATTGCTCAATTAACTAATATTATGTTAAAATCATATTCAAAAAATGTACAATTTTTAGTATATAATGGTTTATCACATAATATATCACATGCTGAAGCATATGATATAAAAATATTTATTAATCACCATATTAGAACAAGACCAAGTAATAATTATAATTTATGTTGCTGTTTAAAAGGATCACCTTCTAATAATAATCCAGATGAATGATATAGTTCAGAATTTTAAAATATCATTTTTTTATAAATATAAAAATATTGAAATATCTTTCCCGAAATTTTCGTTTGAGGAATGATAATTTTTTAACAAAACATAAAAAAAAAATATGTATAAAATACAAATAGATTATGTTTTATTTGTGTTTAAGTAATAAAAATTATGTTATATTTACTGAATGTTTTATTTCTAATAATTGAATTCAAATTAATAATAGGAAGTATTTACTAAAAACATGTAGTGTAATCTGTAGTATTCTTTAACAAATTGTAATTATAATAATAATATTTATCAAAATTCATAATCAATGGAAATTTTGTTATCCAGTGTTCCCGGAATATAATTAAAATTTGTGGAAATATTTTTTTAAAATTTAATATTCAAAATAATTAATTTCTGGAACTTAACTTTCGAAAATAATTAAGAGTCGTTTCATTGTCCTTTCAGCAAATACCTTTATTAGAAAAATTAATTGCCATACTGAGAATAACATTTACTTTTACACACATTTTACTAAATTTTTGTAATTTCATTTAGCTAGTAAAGTATAATTAATTTAAACTACTTAATAATTTATAAATTCAAATTTAGATAGTAATTTTATTATAGAATTTGTTACTTTAAAAATTTTAGAAAAATTTAAGTTAAAAAATCAATTTGTATATTGTACTTTTAAATATTTATATGTATACGAAAAGTCCAATAAAAACTACAATAATTGCAGCTGTGTATATAATGTCAAACATTAAAAATATTTCTAAAATTATTTCAATATTTACCCAATAACAAAATAGTAAATTAGTATATCCTCCATGGCGGCCATAAAGTGTTAAAAAAAACTTTTCGATTTTTTTTTTTAAATTCCCTTAAATTGATTAAGAGATTTTCCACACAAAATCCACAATTAAAGAAAGTCGTGTTACAGATTTATATATTTTTAATAATTAAATATCATTAAGATTGTTTTTTTCTTTATATATATTTAAATATAATTTTTTTCACTGAATTTGTTATATTTTATAAAATTTTTTTGTAATTAAATTTCATATCCATTTAATTGAAAATTATCTTCTTGTTTTTTTTATAGGCAACCAAAGTATCTTTGTTACAATATTCTTTTATTTGGTTTAGAGTGGATCATTTTTTTCATTTTAGGATGAAATCAGCTCAAATAAAAATTTATAACTAAAGATATAATCAAATTGAAAATGACTTTTATAAACCACAAAGTTGAAAAAATATGTATATAAAAAATGACAAATTTATTAACACATCACAACATTGACAGGTAACTAAGGTGTACGTACGTACATAAGATAAAAACAACGAAATATTTTATATTAAAAAAATAAATCTTAGTTTTTTTTTAGTTATTTTATATAAAACATAAATACGTACATAATAAAAGGCACGTATTTGCAGTGTTTTTATATATGTACAGATCAATTTATAAAAAATGTAAATTGACAAAAACAACAAAGTTTTAAGTAAATTAAGAAAATTCTAAATAAAAAAAATAAATAATATCGTAAATTAAATCTTATATTTTTTGAAAAAAAAAAATATTTTTGAAAGCAATTAAATTAAATTTGTATTGATTTTACTTATATATAGATACTTTTTTTGAAATTAACTCAATAATTTTTTTAAAGTAATAAATTAGATATTATTATGAAATTTTATTATTGGAAATTTATATACATATATACATATATGTATATACTTTGAAAATGACTATATAGTAATTGGAATTTTTAATGTGGTTTTTTTCAATGAATAAATTAGCTAATTTTAATATGGGTTTTTAACATAAAATTAAAGTATTTATAACTACTATTAGAAAATTAATTTATTTAAGATAATTTGATATTGCATCAACAAAATTGATCATGAAAAATTGTTAATTTAAATTACATATACATATGTAACATAACATTTTGCAAAAGTATAGGAATTTTTCAAATTATTGTAAAAATTCTATAAAATATGCACATTTTAAAAATAAAAAATTGGTTATCGAATAAATATGATCAAGAACAAGAATACATATTTTAATACTATTTGTTTTTTAGTACATATATTGAACGTGTATCTGTCTAATTTCTCGCTTTAATTTAAAAAGATCAGTAAAACAAGATGGTAGTTGAACATAACTTATAATTAAATAATTTTAAACAAGATCGTTAATTCATATTAGCATTGAAAATTAATTTATATTTAAAAAAACATAATTTGTTATTCATATTTACAATCATAAAATTTGATTTACTTTTATTAAAATCCATTTGATTTTACAGCGTGACAATTCCGTTAAATATTATATAAAATAAAATTATGATTTATAATAGTTTGATAACATAATTCAAGTGAATTATTTATTGTACTGAATTTACTCCTTTGAAATTCAAAACTATAAGATAATCATTACGAAAACCATTTTTTTTCTGTGACCTCATTTTCAGACCTCAAGGAAACTTTTTAAATAAACTTAAAACAACAAAAATGATGAATGAACATTTGCAATTCTGTTGTGGGGTTGTGCCCTATTTATCTATTTAAATTCTAATACATATATGTAATACAATTTTTTTCATTGCACAATTTCGGTAATATAGCTTCTCAAAGAACCTAAATCTATATCTATACATAAAATATTTTTTTTTTTTTTTTAAACCTAAACGTTTAAATTGTTTTAATTCTTTTATTTGTCAATATAAACTTTATGGGTCAAATATTTTTTTTTTGCAGACCTAATGTCTACCGCCGATTTATTTTCCATTCTTTTAACATTTTTTTATTAAAACAATTTAAATGTTGAAAATTTAGAACATATTCGCGTATCACCCACCCTCTTAAATTACAATTTAAATTTTCAGACACACGCCGTTTTATTGCATTAATGTGCAACGTTGTTAAACCTTATTTATATTACAAAATTGATAAAAAATTTAAAGTTAATTAATTTTTTTTTTTAAAAAGAAAGCAAAGAGAAATAAAAACTTTGTGAGAAATTCGCTATACGATTTTAAATATATATGTAAAATATACATAGACCAAGAAAATATAGTACATAATTTTAATTTCAAGTAATTTTTAAAAATACTAAAAATTGCGTTTATGTTTTTTGCGTTAAACTTTTGCAATTTTAGATTTAATTTAACTACATATATCTATAAAACTAAAGGAGATTAAGATTATTTTTAAATTGCTTTAGTTTATATATAATATTTTACTTTCGAAGTTCAATTAGATCATATCCAAAATTTTCAACACTGTTATAAATATAAAACTTATGCAGTCGGCAACAAATAATTGAGCGTAAAGCTTAGTATCGTACCACCGTGAAATGAAATTTTCCACGCTTATGAAAACTATCGTGAAAAAGTTGTGAAAATGCTGTGAAAAAGTTTTATGGAGAAGAAAACATTAAGTAGTATGTATTGAAAAAAGTATAATAAAAGTAAGTTGCGGAATGTTTTAGAACCGAATAACCAAACCAACCAAACAAAATGATTAAATGTCAAAATTCTGCCGTGAAATAATGTTTTGAACATAATTCTACTAGCGAAAAAAATATTTACACTGGAAAAATTTCTTAACTTTTATCTTTGCAAAGTAAATTATTTCACGAAAATTGATTAGTTACCACAAATGTTAAATTTAGCATACCACAAATGTTAAATTTGTATGAAAATTTCATTTCACGACGGATACCATACTAAGCTTAAGACCACTGAATAATATAAAACTACGAGTATGTTAAAGATATTTTAAAAATATTGAATAATTATGATTGAACGTTTTCTATCCTTTTTTTTATCAACAAGCAGAACTAAATTTAGGCATTTATCATTTTTAGCTAAATAATTTTCAACATATTGCAATTTGTCTATACATTCAATATATGTAATCTTCTAACAGGAAGTTTTAATTAATTTGATATATTACTTAATTATTTATGTAAAAAAATTTTTTTGAATTGCTTTAATTAAATCTTTTAAATCGTTTAAAATAATTAAAGTTTTAGTCAACTGGATCAAGAATTAGATTTAAATTTTATTTGATTTTCAATTTGTATAAAATATGGAAACTAATAAAATTTTTTAAAATTAATTAAATTGATTTTTTTTCAATGACAAATATTTCATTTTAACAATGAAAACGTATACCAAATGTGGAACAAATTATATATATGTATGTATATAAAATTTATCATTTGTGTAAAAGTAAATATTTTAAAACTTTCAATTTACATAATTTGATCGAATATAAAAATTTGATCGAATATTATGATTGTAAATTCAGTCATTTATGATTTTATTCAAATAAGATCAAGTTTACTGAAACTTATACTTTGAGACACACTAAAAGGACCAACAAATATGTATATTTTATGCTTAATTATTTGTTCTGAGAACTAACTTATAATGAAAATTAAAAACCATTTTTAATTTTTATTATAAGTTAGTTCTCAGAACAAATAATTGTACTGTATACAAAAATATAAAAAGTTCAATGTTCTACCCTCAAAAAACATCAGTCTGGAAGATGATTAACCCTTTTTTTTTTGTTAAAGTTCGTTTTTTTGTTTTGATTTTATTTTCTCCCCAAATTTGTACCTTAATGAAGATAAAAGTTTTTAATGAACATAATGTTAGAATTCAATATCAAACAAGGAATTTTTTAGGGATAATGTTGTTTTCTTTTCAAAATTATTCTTCTTTAAGTATTAAATTTCAATAATTTTGATGTGATCTCTACTACAACAAAAAAAAAAAGGATTTTTGGTTACCCGACATTTCTCTTGAAATTACTGTCTGAACTTATAATATAAGGTCGTAAAACTTTTTGAAGGTTCTTCTTTTCTTTTTCTCAAATTATTAATTGAAATCCGATTCACTCTAAAAAAACAAAAGAAGATATTTTTGATTATCTCTCAAAAATAAATTTTTTGTTTTAAATTTAAAAAAATATTCACTTAAATAATTAAATAATTTAAATCAATAAAAATCAATCATTTAGAAAAATTTTATAAATAAAAAAATTTAATATTTTTTATTTTTGCTTTGTTTTAACTAATCAATTTTTTATTAGTTATATCTTTCGTAATCCAACTTCTGTATATACAAATTAACGAAAATAAAAACATGTTTCTTTACAAACAAAATAAAAAAGATTGATGTAACAAAACAGAAGTCAATGTTAAATAATAATCAATTGTTTTAATGTTTTAGATTCATTACTGTGTCTAAGTTAATTACTTATTTATTATTTTTTTGCTGTAACGTTGGGACGTAAAAGTTCTTAACAGATGGTAATTTTAATTTTGTGTTCTTAAAATATTGATGTAATTAAAAATGGAAATTTATAACTACTGGATATTATTATTATTATTAATTACATTAATAATAACGGAAAATGTACAAAGTTTTAGTTTTAACTGGAAATTTCTGTTTTTATGCGGAGAAAAGTGAAAATGAATACATATAGGCTTTTAGATAAGTAATATTTCAGGTTACTAATTATTACAATTATTATAGTGCTTATATTAAAAATAATGTTTTTTAAATATATTAAAAAAATATTAATATACATGTGTATAAATAAATTTTTATAAGTTTTCAAAGTAATATTTTCTTCTTCTTTTTTGAATTTATTATGAAGTATTTTTGTCAGTTATGAACGTTTTGTAATGGGTGTGAAAATCCACAGATTAATTTTTCGGCATTCAGTAGTCATTTTTTATCGGAAAATTCTTCACAAATTTGGGAAATTAATGTGTTTTTAGAGGGAAAAACTTTTTGAAAATTAAGCAAAATGTTAAAATCTTTTAGAAAATAAATTTCAACTGTCTCCAAAATACAAATTTTCTTCATTAAGTTAATTATTTTTAATTAACTCTTATTCTACAAATAAAATACCTAAAATTTGTTATTATACGGTATTAAACTTATTATTTCTACGATTATTTGCTAATTTTTTTTGAGTTACATAAAAACGGACCAAACAGCAAATACGTCACTTAAAAAGGGAAAACCTTATTAGTCAATTTACAGCCTATTGAATAAATATGTAATGTAAGATTTGTGTCAATAAATAAAGAAAGGTAAATAGTGTTAATCAGCAAAAAGTTTATGAATAAGGTTTATAACTTATTATGGGAGTACATAATTTTACATTATGTTTGTAAAAAACCACATATAAAATTATTATTAACTAATGTTGAAGAAAAAATGTATATGTATTAGTAAACTTTCGCAGAATTTAAATTATTTTATTTTGCTTAGCATAACAAAATGTTATAAATTTAATAAAAACACTTAAATGATGCCAAAAACAGAAAAATTATATTTTATATATTTATAGATAAATCTAAAATCACAATATTCTTTATATTGTGATAATATTTTGAAATTACAATATTCTTTAAAATTTGTTTGGCTAGACAAATGGAACTTGATAAATGTTTGTTTTAATTTTATTTTAAAACAAATATACAATTAAAAAAAGATTGAGGAGATTTTAAAAATTTTTAAAATTGTGCAAATTAGCTACCGCCAATAATTTTTTTTTGCTGATTATGAGATAAATAAATATTGTAACATAATAAAAATAAATTTAGATAGATTGTTTGCCAAAAATAAATCAAAATAAATAAAAATGTAATAAAAATATAAACAACAGAAAAAAAATTAACTTAAAAGAACAACAAATAATTATGAAAAACTTCGAAAACTTTATTTGTTTACATATAATAAAAGACAACAGACAGAAACTTTTTATACTTGATTATTCTTGTGATACTCAAACAACTACCGGGCATTTAATTTAATTGAAAATAGAAGGAAATTCAGAAAATAAATGCTAACGGTATATAAAAATAGGTGTTGGATTTCTCTGTATATAAGATTTACTTTTTAGAAAAAAGGGAAAAAGTTCAATATAATTAGGGTAGATCTTACGTGTTAATAAAAATTCTTTAAAATATTATTCGAAAAGCCAATTTTTACAAAACTAATACTATTTCGGTTTTTAAAGATAATTAAATTTGGATATTGTAGAGTTTCAAAATATCTAATTTCAAATATTGGTTTAAAATACTCTTTAGCTTACAATTAAAATTTTTTAATATTTTTAAAACTTTAACGGATTTGTTTCCCTATGAAATAATCATGCAACAGTCTCGAATCCAATTTTCATTAAAAAAAATTTATAATCCATAAAATTTTAAATATAAAATCCTCAATCTTTCCCTACAGTATATTATGCCCGATACATGATTCTGTATAGTCTTATAAAATGGAATCAGTGATGTAATATTAAGTCATAAGACAGAAAGAAATTCTGTTGTGCAGCTGCAGTTTTTTAAATTTAGTTTTTTTTATTTAAACAAACTTATTTTTAGATCAAGTTAAATTTAATTTAAAATATTTGGTTGATTCTAAAATTTTGACCTATTTTCTTTTTAAATTTGTAATATAAAATAAATTTTTATTACATTTCAAAATTACTAGTTGTTCTCTTCAGCAGAAAATATTAATTTAATTTCTAATATTTTTTTAAGTACTATATATATATACATATTAAGGAAAAATAATAATTAGTTATATATAAATATAATTAGTTAATTAAATAATTTCTGAAAACATGATTTTTTATGTTGTGACGATAATTTATGTTCCGTTTTTTTGTTTTTAATTTTCAATATTAGTTAATAATAATTGTTATGGTTTCTAATAACATTTTCTTTGATAGTATACATGACAGGAGGAATAAAGTTTTAACTTTTTTTAATAATTTGTTTAAATTTCCAATTTTCCTTGAACATTTCGTTAACCTTTTCGTTTAAATAATTAAAAAATAAAATATATTTTCAACACGATTTTTATTATAGTTTTTCAAGTTTTGAAAGAAATTCGATTATGAATTAAGTTGACGTCTGATATTCTGACATATAGAAATCTTAACCTGTTTGATGTGACAATAGAACTCTTTTATTATTACTAATCTAGTACGGTCGCAAGACCTCCACGGACAGAATGAAAATATTGTATTAATTGTAGCCATCATGACTCGTTATGATTGTAGCCATCGTGAATTGGTAATTAAAATATATTTAGGCTCCTTTTTAAAAAAACTTTCAACTATAAAAAATGGTTATATAAGAATACTAAATTTTGAGAAAATTTATATTGTCATTTCAAGCAGGGTAAGATCTCTATATGTATGTAATTAAATAAATGGGTATTTCCCCGCAATTTCGACGATAATCCTGTTATAGGAATTTAAAATTTTGTTAATTATATTTCATCTGTTCTCACAAAAACTTCATATATATACATTCAATCTCAGTCATTTGGCAAAAAGTACATAACTGCATTTTTGTAGTTATGTACTTTCTCTACTTTTCCGAAATGACTGAGCAAAAAAGTGGAGTTTTAGTTATAATCTTTTAGCTCATTTCCACTTATTAAATACACCCAACTCTTTTTTTACAAGGTAGATACGTTCGAACTAAAATCGTGCAAAAAAAAATCGTGTAAAAAAAGACATTCTAACCATACTAAAATTGAGGATGTGTTCAACAATTGTAAAAAACCGTGTAAAATAGAAAAATTAACTATAAGTTGTTCTAAAAACCGTGCAAAAAAATAATAAATATTTGAAACATAATTTTTCCACGAACTGAACACAACAATAAAATTAGAAAAATAGAAAAATAGAAAATGCGACTTCAGTTTCTTGATTATACATCAACATCATATAATAAAATTTGGGTATTCCCCGAGTGGTACATAAAACAAATTAATAAGATTTTTATTTTTTTGGAAATCGTGTTAAACCAAATATTTCGTATAAAAAAAAAAGATTTGTTCTTTTTTGTGGATCGTGTTATTACAAAATCGTGTAAAAAAAGACCGTGTAAAAGAGAGTTGGGTGTATTTCCTATTAATTTCATTTAAGATTTCATGATTCATCTATTGCAGGGGTTCTTAACCTTTTTTGATCGCGACCCTAAGAAATCGGATTTTGTTTTTGCGACCCCTTAATTTAAAAAAAAGAATAAAACAATGTTGTAGTTATGTAATGTTAATAATAAATGTTATTATTATGTAATTTTAATTACATATTACCAAAACTATAGTAATTATTATACATATTTCAGTTAAAAACTATAGGAACATTGCAATTTAATATAAAATTATTATTATAAATTTTCTAAATATTATTATTATGTAATGTTAATTACATATTACCAAAACTATAGTAATTATTATATATAATAAGGTTAATATATTAAAAATTAAAGCAAACTGAATTTTTATTTTAGGATTTTTAATGAGATCTTTGTTGTTGTTTCAGTGAACATAATTGATCAAATTGTGGTGCAATCTTTGATAGCGATATTCGCAAATCATTTTCTACCGTCAATAGCCGTGTTCGGTATTTTGATTTTATATAAAGCAAAGCTGAAAATCCAACTTCACACAAATATGTAGACGCGAACGGTAGTAAAATATACATAGCCATCTCAGATAAATTTGGGTATTCATTCGCAACTGATAACCAGAATTCGGCGATATCCTTCTCCTGGAACATTAATTTTAGCGTTCGGTCACTTGCCAATTCTGTTAATTGCTCCTGTTCGTGTGATGATAAATGCTCTAATGTCAAAATACTAGTAGTAAATGGATTCCTGATCCTATCATATTTTGCTATGTCCCAATCATCCGAATAATATTTTTCAAAATTAGTTTGTAAAGTAGATAGATGATTTAGGATTACATCCTTAATTTGGATGAAATTTACTTTCTTGTTTTCAACTAAATCGGTAAGCTATTAAAATATTATCAGATCCCTTTCCTTGTAAATTTTCGTTAAGTTCATTTAGTTTTTCGAAAATATCAGTTAAATATGCCAGGGTACAAAGCCACTGGTCATCATCTTACAAACATGCCATTGGCGGGTTTTCCACAATTAAAAACAGTTTAACTTCTTCAGTTAATTCAATTAATCTCCTTAAAGATTTACCCTTAGAAACCCATCTAACTTCTGTATGGAGTAACAGTTTGTCATGTTCTGAGTTTAAATGTTGGCACAGTTTGGAAAGAAGGCGAACAAACAAAAATATTTTTTGATGTTTTGGATTTTTAGAAATTTTTTTCAATATTTAAAAAATAATAGTTTTAAAACTCTTTTTCGCGACCCAAAAAAATTAGCTCGCGACCCAAAATTGGGTCGCGACCCCCCGGTTAAGAACTGCTGATCTATTGAATATATACATAAATAAAAAAACCAATTCGAATTTCATTGCAAATTGATTTGCATATTTTTTATTTTGTTTTATTTGCTTGAAATTAAACTATACTCCTATTTCTTTAATTAAGTCCTGTAATTTGTTTCACTTATTTTTTGTTTGTTATCAATAAATTTTATTTTTCTTATGTTTGTCAAAAGTCAATATTGTTTACATATAAAAAAACTTTATAATAAGATTTGTAAAAGAAACCTGGCAACAATAATAAAAAATTGAACGAAAAAGTAAAATATAATAAACATGTTGTTCACTTTAATTATTATTATAAATCCTAATATTGTAGTATAGAAGTGCCAATGAAAAAAAATAAGATTAATCAAGTGAAATCAATTTTAATAAATAAGAAAATATTTTATTTATTTATTTAACATGATACTTTTATTAAATATAGGAAAGTAAATAAGAGTCGTGTGTGAAAAATAGTTCACTTTTTTTTATTGAATTATTTTGTAAATATGCTATTGATTTTCCACTGTCATCATCACCACATAATCTGGACAAAGTATAATATAATTTTTATCATCTCAACTACTGTTGTTGAGCGATTTTTTTATAGAAAATAAAAATATTTTCTGATAATTTATTTTTATATTTAATATAATTTTCATATAACATACATATACTTGTAGATTTATATATGTAATGTACTTTTAAATTTTTTTACTAAAAATAAAGTTGTTATTTAGATTCTAATATAGACAGAGAAAATTATTAGAATGATTAATATTATTAATGATATTACATGATAGCTATAGTACTTTAAAAATATATATTTTCTAAGTGTGGTCATCGAAATTTTTATTTAGAGATTGAAAAACATCTTTTATAAGCAACGATATATATTTACAAATATACTTGAAACTATTAATTTGTTAAGTTGATAACGTTAACATACTTTTAAATTGTTCAGATAATAATGAAGAAACAAATTAAATTAAATACATATTATCAATTACATTATGGAATTTCAAATATGTAATTAGGTAAAACTAGAAAATATACTATAATTACACTTGCTCGTAATCAGTGGAATTCCCTATTCTGATTAATAATTCTTTTAATGGCCATTATTTTTTTACTTAGTGTGTTGTAGTGGAAACAAGAATAATTTTTCAAATCGTGCATTACTAAAATATTAAATTTAAATAGTACATATATGTATTTTCGGATAAAAATTAATTACCGTAGCGAACGTTGTTACAACTTGGGTATATCTGGAGCAGTTATCGAGAAGGTTTTTAATATTTAATTGATTTAATAATGAAAATAAATTTTTAATATCTCTAATTGATTTAATAATGAAAATAGTCTACATTATAAATTCACAAATTTTGGTTTATTGCTTACGTTATAAATTCACAAAAACGTGGTTTCTTGCTTATTTGGTATTACTAATTTAAAAATTTTAATATACGATTCATTTTATTGTCCTAAGCTTTTTTAATTTGATTAAATTCTATCTATTTGTTATTTAATTATAGAATTAATCCAAAATACAAATATTTTAAGACGACAACTTATATTACTATCATAAACTGTATATTGTATATAGTTTTATTATAACGCAATACTTTGCAGACTTTAAGTTTATAAATCCAACTAACTATCAGCTGATACCCTACAACAAATTACATACATATATCGTAATTAACACATTTTTTTTTCTTAACACAAAAATTGTACTTAGCACAATTTATTAAAAACTTTTTTTTTTAGTCCTTTCATCAAATGTTTATTAGTACATATTAATGAATAAATTTATTTAATTTACATAGATTAAATTTCAGCACAAACCTAAATCTTTATGTAACAAAATCTGAACAGTATAAAAGAAAATTACAATTTACTAAAAAAAAAAAAATTTGCGATCAAAAAATTAGCAAAATATTTATTATCATATAAATAGAATAAGTAAATAAATATATTTTTTACGATAATTTCGAATATTAAATTTAAGAAAAATAATATTAAAAATAATACATACATACATATATAATTTTTTATTTAAGTTCGCAAATAGTACAGCTATTAAAATTTCAAAAATAAATCACAATGGTTTTATTTAAATAAATCAAGTTTTCACAATTGCTCAATAATTAAAAACAGTTGCATAAATTTTAATATGATTCCATAAAGGCATAACGCTAATATTCAAGGTTATCGGGCGGGAAATGTGAAACTATATTTTTAATTTTTGTTGTTATAAAATGCAGTTGGATACAATTCGATACACTCGAAAGATTTATTGAATATTGTTTCAATAAAATATACATATATGTAATTATTCTAAAATATTTTATTATTCTTTATAATTTTTGAATTGAATTTTTTGATTAAGGATGGAAAAAGATCAGATATTTTGATAAAATCTGTAAAATAATTGTAAATTTTATAATTTTAAAAAATAATTTTTACTATCAAAGTGGTTTATGGACGTCAATCTTAACCAACCAGTACCAGTTCCATCTATCTAAGTATCTAGTATTATAGTTTTCCCGATTTTATATAATTTAAGAACGTTTTGTTTTGCTTCTGCTATTTAAATATGAATATAATTTTGATAAATATAACATGATATAACCAAAGAGCACGATAACTGATAAAGTTGCTTTTATGTTTATCTTTTTATAGTTACCCTCCCTCTATTGGGAAATTAATAGAGTTACTTAAATAAAATTAATGGAGGTAGTAAAAGAGAAATTAAATTTCTTCTAGCATTAGCTTTTAATTAAAAATATACAAATATTATAAATATTTTCCATATTAAAAATTCTCCAAGGACAAAAAATTGTATTTCTTCTACTTCCTGCTACAAATAATTTCCTTATAATAAATAATTACTTCCGAATATGCTGTACTGTATGACAAGAAAGTCAATTACATTTTGTATTATAATTATTATTCTTTTAGCTATATTTTCTTATTTATGTTTTTCAATGTTTATATGTATTCATTTTTATAATATATATAAAAAAAATTCCAATTTACAATTAGTTGCACATAATAATAATAATTTTTGAAAAAATAAAATCCCCCCATTGACTTGGATGAATACCAATGAACCGATGAATAATTTGAGTATTTTTCCTCAAAAAATGTGTTTTTTTCGTAAATAAATTTTATTATTCTTTTTTTTTTTTTTGCGATTAATTTTATATTGTTTTTATGTTTGCGCTTTTGTTGACTATGTCATAAAAAATAAGAGGAAATCTTTCAAAAGCTGTCAACAAAAAAAAAAAATATTCTAACGAAAAATATACTGTAATCTCCGTTTTCTAAAATAACTATTTAAAAAACAATTTAAATTTATGTTATATTATACATAAATTATCATAATTTTCTTACAAAATCTTCATATTTTGTTTTTGTTACAATAAATTTTTTAATCGAACAAAATGCGACAAATTTTCCTTTTTTTTTGAATTAATCTAATTTTAATTTTATGCATAAATTTAGTAAATTCAATGTCAATCATTCCACTTTTATAAAATTCATTTAAAATAATATAATTATATTTTTCTATATTCTATTTTTAGATTTATTATTTTGTGAGTATTTTTAGTATTTTAAAATAAAATTTAAATTAGTTGTATATAAATATGTATGTATGTATATAGTTGATTGAACTTGATTTTATCTATAATATACAAAGGTTAAATTCAATGGATTTTTATTAAGGCCTTTAATTTCATGTTAAAAAAAATAAATAATACAATGTCCTCAAAGAATTTTTATTTGTATAACCTAAATTGGTTTTTATTGTGTATAACTTTATTTGTAAAATATACATATATGTATGCATGTATTTAAAAAAGAATAAAGCATAATTCTTTACATATATTAAATTAGAATATGTAAAATTAAATTTTGTTTCCTGTCTGTTACAGAAAATGTAAATTTTAATTTGTGAAACATACGTAAATTATGTTTTAAGATAATTATTTTTTAAAGTTCTTTTTTAATGAAAAATAAATATTTATTTAAAATTTTATTTCCGTCATTTACATGTAAGGAATTTTTCAATGATTAATTTGATTAGTAAAGTATTTCTTGATGTGCTATGCTATATTAATGTTGCGAATGTAGAGTAATTAAAAATATTTTAAATATAAAAAAAAATTTTTAACTATAAAAATTCTGATTAGAATAATAAGAGCACAGAAATGTTAAAACCGTGTTGCGAAATTAAAATATACAATTTTATAATATGTATTATTATAGTTAACTTTTCTTAGAGTTACAGTATGTAATATTAGTATCTAGTTTTGAAAAGATATTCTTCAAAGCAGGACAAATTTGATATCATTCAAAGTGGAATTTCAAAACAAATAATTTTTTTTCAAATCTGAACATTTTCTAATTTCCACGTATAAAATTTTGATTAATAATTTATATTTGAAATAATATTGAAAAAATATTAGTTAACAATAATTTCCGTGTCGAAAACCGCAAAAGTGTGTTCGTATATCAAAAAAATATTATACTTTAATTAATAACAAAAGTTTTGCAAATTGAATTTTTTTTTTATTTTAGAATCATCATCATCATCTTTTGGCGCTACAGCTCGTGACGAGCTTGGACCTCCCTTAAAGGGTCTCCTAACATTTTATTGCAATTTGGACCTACTAATTTTATATGGATTCCGAACCATAAATTTCTTTATAGTGAAGAAACTATTAATTGCAACAAGCTAATGGTTTTTATTAGTGAGACATTTGTTGTTAGCAAATGGTCTCTACCGTTAGCATTTTTCCCAGTCTTAAATTACATTTTATTATAATTTTATTACTGGTACTCATTTAAAGCTGAGTAAACTTAGACCAACATCGTCTCGGACGGGCGTCGAACCCAGTACCTAATGCACCACAGCTTAGCACACTACCACTTAAGCCACCGTCGGTCTTTATTTTAGAATCCGGTATCAAAATATCTGAAAATATTACACGAAAAAAACTTGTTAATTTATAAAAAAAATATTAAAATAAAACTGAATTATTGAACAGGCAAATAATTAAAATTGATTGAACGGATTGCATCATCCAAAAAAATTTAACATTTAAAATGACGTAGTTTATCACATGCTATTTAACAAATTAGTAAATTAATATCGAGAAAAAAAAATAATTAATTAAATAAATAGTAAAAAATAATTATTTTTAATTAATTTCATTTAATAAATTAATTAAAAGTTTTGGTTTTTTTTGCGTACAAAAGTTGAGATCATCTATCATCAACTTTTTTTTGAATACTTGTAAGATTTTGATTATGGTTCTAGTCATGGTCAACCCCCAGTCCCGGTCCAGGTCCCGGTCCTTTTCCTCGTCCTGGTCCTCTACCCCATCCTGGTCCTGGTCCGATTCTGGTTCTCGCCCCGGTCCTGGTGCCTATAACCATCTGCACTCAAAAACTTCCCAAAGTTTCATGGCGATCGGATGAATGCACTCAACAACTTCCCAAAGTTTCATGGCGATCGGATGAATGGTGTAGTAATGCATAAGGGACCAAGAGACCACATACATTCATTTATATATATATAGATTTAACACGTATTTTAATTATCATGTTAAAAGTAAAATACTTTTCTCTCTACACTTCTATTAAAAAAAAATTTGGATAAAATAAATGTGATTCATCTATATTCTATAAAATAGTGATAAAAATCTGTGTTACTGCTACACAACGTTCTTTATCTATTTTACCAATTTACTTATAATATGCTATATATGTATATGTATTTATGTATATGATTCATATGTTTGGCTTATTATTTTTATTTTATTTTTTATATAAAAAATAATAATTTTAGATATTTAGCGACTTTTAAATTTCTGTATACCGTATTTTTAAAATTTAACTAAAATTTTTCACATTAATTTCATTATGAAATAAAATTGTTTTTATTTTATTTGTAATAAATATTTATTTGTGATGCATATTCTCTTTTTGCAGAGTTTTCAAATGTGGTTATAAGGGTTTAAGTTAATTGGAAAAACGGCTAATTCTATTACAAAGAAATATTATGTCTTCAAAATTACAATTATAAAAAAAAATTGTGAAAACAGAATTAAGATGTGTTAAAACAAAATCTGTATGTTGAGCAATTTTTTTATAGTTCCAATTATTTGATCAAAGTTGATAAAACATTAAAAATTAAATAATTGTATTTAAAGTTAGCAATTCGTAATACGGTATTGATACAAGTTATTAATACATACTAGTAATAATATAATAATAATAATTTAAATTAATTTCGCAGATATTAAAAAAAAAAATGGTTTATGTTTATGATCGAAATATGTATTAATCATAGAATAAGTAGCTATATATTCTATGATATTAATTAATTACTACAATTTAAATTTTCAAGTTGACAAGGATTATATTTATTTGTACTTTGCCCCACATTATTAAAAATTAAATTTTAGGATCAGGTTAGTTGGATTAAGTACATAATAATTATTATTTTCAGAGACACATCTTTACTCTCTTTATCCAATAAAATTAATTTACCTACTATTTACGTCAAAAATTTGTAATACACTTAATAATCAGATTAACAATAGTTTTTTATTGTTCAAATATGAAATCAAAATGTAAACAAAACTCAAGGGAAATTCTAATACATATTTATCTAAACATAAAGTTTTGTATATTGACGATGTTATAATTAATTATTAACTAAAGTTAAAAAAAATCTGAGTGTCTCAACGTCGTTCAGATTATTTTAAAGTAAATCTTGAAAATTTACCAGATAATATTATTGTTAATAATAATTTTGATAGAAATTTTGAAGGGGGTTTTCAATATTATCTTATAATTTCTTTTTAATATAAACAGGTAGGCGTAGGACAGTTAATAAAAAAGTATGACTGATATATTGTTATTGTTCAATTAAATGGGCAGATCAACAATATTATAAGTATGTAATATGATTATAAAATATTATATAAAATTTACTAAACTTTATAATCTAATTTAAAATTGAAATAACCTTTAATTGCTATTATATTATAGTACTATACAAATAACTTTTTTAGATTGTATATCGCTGATCGCAATAAAATAAAACGGAAATGATCTAATATTTATATATTTTTTTATTTAATAATAATTTGTTGCGTTCATATATTTTTTTATAAAATAAAATTTATTTATGATATTTATACATATAATATTTTTTTTTTTATAATATTAATAAAGAATTTTAGCTGAATGAGGGTAAAGTTTATTCCGAAATTATATATACATATTATGATTATAGACTTTAACTAGTTTATTGACTGAAAATATTTCTCTGTCATTCGAAATGTTATTACTTAATTTTTTTAAATTATTTTATAAAAAAATAATTGGATTTTAGTGCAGTTTTACTATTGTTTATAACTCGACGAATTTGAATAATATTGTTAAAACTTTGGCTAAAATCTTTTTTCAAGACAATTCCTCATGTTTACATCAATAATAATTGGATTACTATGGTCTCTATACAAGTCTTAAATTTGGCTATAATTAACTGATAGATACTAATTAAAATTATTCATTATAATAGTACTACATATATGTACTATTATAATGAATAATTTTAATAGTTACAAACAGAGTTAAATGTTTCTCATGGATATTGGTCTCAAAATCATTTCAATATCCAAGCAATGTTATCCATATATATATATTTCCGAATGAAATATGTTTAGTAGCTTAAAAGCAGTAAAACGACTCCTTAATTTTATTTAATGATATTTATCATATTGTCCGTAATTAAAATCTTAATTGTGACAAAAGTCAGTATTTCTTATGTCTTAAATTTTGATATTAATAAATTATCTATGTACTATAATGTCGCAGAATGATTTGTATAATTTTTTAATGAACAATTAATAATTTTTCATTCGAAATTTCGTCTTTCTGTTTTTTGTTTGTTTCTAAAGAAACTAATTTAAACCAGTAATATCAGGATTTTCCAGTTGTAGTCAACTCTATTATCGTATTTGAACAGATAACAGAAGGTAATGAAAAGCCGTAAGACTGGTACACTGTATCAAGTTAAGTCCAAAAGATCAAAATATTAAAATTTATGCTCATGTACTTAATACAATATAGTTTTGATATGCTTTAAAAGAAATGGTTATAAATTTCAGTCATGTGCTAAATTTTCACATTTAATTACTATAAATTCTAAGTAATGTGAAGTTTTTTTAAGTGCAAAGAAATTCGTATTATAACATATTTAATTTTTGATAAGAATTTTTAATTGAGGTTTTTTTTTTTTTTTTTCTATATAATAAATTTGATTAAAGGTAGTATGATTAAAAATTATTAATCAATAAAATCGATTTTATTGATTGTGTAATGAAAAAAAAAATTATTTTGGTATAGCAAATAAAATACAATTTCGTAATTAATAAGAAATTTACTTTAACCTGTGAATAATAAATTAATTACTTAGCATTATCTCGTAAAACAATTAAAATTTAACTAATTTAAACCAATTATTCTCCATAATATATCTGTTATCTGTAAATCTGTAGTCAATCTTCAAAATACTTTTAAATTCAAAAATAAAATACGTTTTAATTCAAAAAGTACTAAAATTAAGTAATTATATAACTTTACTTTAAAGAATACAGAATTTTTTTTTTCCAGATATTGGTCCAGATAAATTCTGTTTGTAGTTTATTAAAATCAACGACTTTTCCCCACAAGGTAATTAAAAACGACTTTTGAAAATCCCCACAAGATAATTAACTTCACATGCCAACAAAAATATTAATAAAATAATGCTTAGTTTATTAGTTCTGCAAATTTTTAGTAAATACATATGTATATATTAAACATTATTTGAAGACAGTATTAAAAATTTTTTTTTTAAAATTTCAGTAAAAAAAACAACACAAATCAAAATATTTAACATGAATAAACGATTCAGTGTTTACATAAAATAAAACAATCTGTTTTTTTTTATTAATAGATGTATATTAGCAATATTAACTTTGATATTTTGTTTTTTGGATTTTGAAAAATGATTTACGAATAAATTTTGAGTTTACGCGTCCAAATATAAACATTAAAAGTTTTTATATAAATAATTGTTTCTTGTATATTTTTTTTGTTAGGTTAATAAATTAAAAAAAAATTTTGGATTAACAAAATTTAATGTTAGTACAATGTATAACAGAAAAATAAATGATTTTTAAGAATCTTTGTGTTAGTTTTTCTTTTATTTGTTTTAAAGTTAGCTAAAATTAGTTTGAGATATTTTTTTGAACTTACTAAATAAAAATGGTTGTACATGAAAATTAATCAAGATTTATTAAAAAAAAGTGTAAACAGAATTAAATCGATATAGTGTAAAGTAAAAAAAAAATATTAATATCGGAGCAGATATTTTTATTATATTTACCCGTCGTTTATCAATCAAAGTAAACAACACACATTTTTATTTGTCAGAAATAGATATTATTTTCATTTTGTATTTTCAAACTTTTTTAAAGACATTTTCCATTTATATGTTAAAAGTGTTAAAAAAAATGTATATGTATATGCCCAGAATTTTATACTATGGCATTTAAGATTTTTTTCGTTAAAGTTATATGTAGGTATATGGATTTTGAGCGAAAAATTAAAATGTTTGGCTTATGTGCAAAAAGAACTATTTTTAAATTTGATTCACCACCAACTGTTAGAATGACACAGCTACTGCTTTAAAATATAATAATTGGAAAAATTTTGAAAAGGCATTTTGTACTACTGGTAGTACAAAATTGCAAAGTTAAAAAAGGCTTTAATATAATCATATGGTTATGTTTAGAAGATGAATTTTAATAGAATTAAATTTAGGTAGTTAAAAAAGACTTGTGGCTGCCTCTTAAAAATTTAAGCATAAATCTTTGCAAATTTTAAAATAAAAATATTCGAAATATCCAATAATTGTTTTTAATAAAAAAAAACTATAAAATACGGAAAAAACCTTGTCGATATTCGTAAATGCCTATAATCTAAAAAAAGTATCGATTCATTTAGAATAGAATTTAATTAGCCCCTTTAACAAGTAATTTATTTATATTGATTATTTTGACTTTTTATTTATCTAAAACATATTTAATTTAACAAAATTATATTTTAGTCTTTTAATATTAGACTTGAAAATTGAAACGAATTTTTTTTGGTCTTTTAAAATTACTGATGACTTTGACATTGGTAATGACATTTTTTCTTAGACACGCAATGCTATTAATAGTTTTAAATATTGAAAAACAATTTTAATATATCAATTTCGATAAAATATTAAGATTTTTTTTTGTATAAATATTGTAATTGGATTTCTTTGAATTGAAAAGTGTTGAAATATGAGTCGTAAAAAACAAATATTTAATTTGTTTATTTATTTACCCACCAAAATACGAAAAAAAATATAATTAAATCAATAAATTGATTAATATTATTATTAAATTGACCGAAATATTGAATTAAAAGGCGCAAAAATATGTAGTAAAAATAAATTTTAAGTAATTAATTGTAACAAAATTGATTGAATTAAATATGTTTTGATGATAAATTTACATTTAATAGCATTCCGACAACTTAGCGGAAGAATATATTTAGACATTTTCTCACTTTATTTTTTTGGCGTAGTATAGTAATAAATTGATTTTTGTGATAGAAGCAATTAAACTGAATCGAAACATGACAAAATTCTGAAAATTATATGCGAAGTTAAGGATGAATCTGACGGGTTTGAATCTTTAACTTCTTGGGAAGATAAAAAATTCTTACCTAAGTGGGTTAATTTTTTCAGTGCAATTGCTTCACATTCGTCCAAACTATTAGTTAGGTGTCAACATTGCTATTGTCGTTTAGATTCTCCTGAGAAAGTGTCAATATCTTGAATTTTTCGAATATTCACTTAATTTTACTAATCATTTAATTTGTCGGGTCTATTTTCTAAAATTGCTTTATTAGGTAAGCGGTTAACTTAATTTTAACATTATAATAAATTATTTTATTAAATGCAATTTTTTATTTCTTATCTAATTATCGACATATATTATAATAATTCGGCTTACATTAATAAAGATTACTAAATAATTAGTTTAATTAAAGTTTTAGTTGAATTTAGCCGAATTATAATAATTATTGTTTTTGGATAACAAAAAAATTGTTAAAATTTCAAATAATTCGCAGCTAATAAAAAGTAATTTGTTAAAAATTATTAGTAAAATTAAAGAAAAACTTGAATAAAAATTTTGCATAACGAAAATTACAATTTTTCAAAAGTTTGCATTAATTTTAAAACATAATTCCAATTATTGCAATTTATTATTCATTTTTTTGTTTTTACTTAATGATTGTTGTCAATACTTATGCAATATTAAATGTTTTTCAATTAACCGTAAAATTATGCATTATCATGAACAGGCTTAACCCTTTCGCAGCTGCTGGGACACATATGTCCCAGTAGATGTTTAAAAACGACTTAATTCAAAAGTTTCCATAAAATGCGGGATATATGTGTCCCGAATCGTCTTTTGAAATGTTTTCTAACGTTATTTATGTTTGTGGGCGTCTCTGTAGAGTTATTGATGTTTAGTTTTGCATTTTAAATTGTGAAGTGCAGTCGCAAATGGTAATAAATTATTGGTTTTCCTAAATAAATATTAATATTTTCAAGATAGAGGTGTTTTATATAATAATTAGTGAAAAAAGTAATTATTGGGAGTGTTTGGTAAAACGTAAGTACTATATATATATATATTTTTATAGTTTTTTGTAAAGGTTTTTTGCTGCGGGACATATTTGTCCCAGACGTCTCTTTTGGTGGGATATATATGTCCCGCTAGTCTTGTAAAGTCTTTATTTTTAATTTGTCATTTCTAGTTATGGAAAATGAATCAGGAAGAATTAATAAATTGCAATCTAGAATAAACATAATATGTATAACAAAAATTATTTAGACCTTAAAACTGAAAGCCGCTGCGAAAGGGTTAAGGCAAAAATGACAAAATTATTTTAAAAAAAACAACACGACAGTCTCATGTTAACCATAAATAAACTTTTTATTTAATAACTTATTTTACACGAGTAATCTTAAAAAAATAAGATTCCCTTATAAAATTAATTTAGTTTTAACTTAATTAAAAAAAATTAATTAAGTTTATTATAAAAAATCAATTAAGAATTTTTCTATATTTGTTTCAATAAAATCATAAAATTAAGCTTGTGTCTAATTTTATGATGCAATTTATATAATATTAACTAAAGTAGCGAAGGAGTTTAAAACTTTTTTTATATTAATACCAAAAAAATATTAATTTTTTTTGTATGTTTTTAAAAATTTCGTTTATGAAAAAATATACCAATAAACTTTTATTTAATTCGTGAATTTGAGTTATATTATTTTTAAAGTACTTACTTGATCGTGACAGCGACCAGCACTATAATAAGACCAACCAATAACATAGCAATAAGAACACCACATATCATATAAATAACATCATTTGGAGCATCTAAAATGGAATAAAAAGAATGTATGTATATGCATATTTTTTGCGTAATTAATTTTATTTAATTAATATGAAACTGTTGCATTTTTAACAGAACAAAAATAATATAATAATTTAAGTTAAGGGTTTAATTGAAGTAAATCAAACAGCGTATTTTAAATGGTAATGGGAATAATATTGGAAGTGCGAATTTTATTTCTTATATATCCAAAATTCATCCATAGATAATTATGACTAAGATCAGTGGCGCGTTATGACATAGTGGTGCCCTAGGCAATATATATTTATGGTGCCCCCATTTTTATGATAAACACCCTGTAAATTGTAGCAATATATATCTACAATTGCAATGTTAAAGTTATATTATAAACCGTAGCAGTATTCCATAGTTAAAGTTATATTATAAACCGTAGCAGTATTCCACTTTTTCCAACTCCTAAAAGTGTCCAAAGTTTAAAATTTAATGTTTAGAAATAACTAAATAACTTTTTAAAATATATTCGTACAAAACTTTTTAAAATATATTCGCCTGTTGTTTCATTTCAGAAATTAAATTATCACAAATAATTATTCTCTTCTAATGCCCGAAAACCATTCGGGCGATAATTCCCATCTAACTGAGTATGTAAATCCATAGGAATTAATGCCCATTTGAAACAATAATTTGGGCTTTATCGCCCGCTCAAATGAGAAATGCAGCCTTGTGCTAAAATTATATTTTTTTTTGTAATAATAGAAAAGAAAATGACGAACAAACAAATTTAAAAATAAATAAAAGATTAAATTTTACATATATAATTATGTATATATTTTCTCAGTATTCTGAACGATTTGCCTACAATAAGGACATCAAATTTGTGATTTTTGTGGCAGCATTACATATTGCTTTGTAACAATCTGAGCATAATTTAAAATCTTTACATGGTAATAGTATCTCTTGGATTTTTTATGCATAAATACATATACATATGTGAAATAAATAAACTTTAAGAAACTTTTGGTTATAAAAATAGATATTATTTCAAATTTATTTAAAATAAAATTTTGATCAAAAATATTCATGATATAATATCAAAGATGTCATCAAATTTTAATAATTTAATTTAAACATTTTTTTGTAAATATTATTTCAAATGATGTCACAAAGCTGCTGTTTTCTTTAAAAAAAATTATATTTTTTTAAATGTCAAAATATTTTTAAAACATAGGACAAAATCTCTAGAAATTTTATAAATATTAAAACAAATAAGAAAAACAACTTTACGATTCTAATTTGAATAGTATACACGACGGCGTCGACAATGAACCGTATCTATTTTTAATACAAATCGAGACGTGATGGCTGTAGTGCCAATCATTTTTTTTACTACTGCGACATCACAAGCCAAGAGATGAAAATTTTTATATTTTTCTTTTATTTTTATTTTTTGTTTTTAAGAAAAAAAAAATTTAGTTAATTGCCAAATTTCCACGTGAGGTGGAAAATTTAAAAGCCATATTAATTTTATTTTAATTATGTAAGTTAAAAAGGAGGCGATATAGTTTTTGTTTTGCAGCTGTTTTGTTTTTATTTAAAAAAAAAAACTGCTGATTTTAGGTATAAAATTTTGCGATATTATTAAATTTTCCGTAGTGGTAAATTGCTAGAAAAATTACTAGAAAAATCAGCCAATATATTTCATTTATATTAAGAATTTGCTTACAATTTTTTTTATTATAATTTATGGTTAAAAGGTCAGATATTATCCGGTTTAATAGTAAATAATTTAGTTTTAATATGATGAAGTCGCGACAGATTTTTTTGTCTGTTGGCAATTTGAAATAATGCCAATGTTTTTCTTCAAACATACATACATATATATGCATTATTAAACATTTTTGTACTTAGTTATATAATAGGCATACAGTTAGACGCAGTGGTACGCAAACTTTTTACCTCCCGGCACAAAATAGAAAAAAAAAGTCAAGGCACAAATTACATATATATGTATATATTTTATTTAATGAGATGAGTGCGGTTGTTTTTTGGCGCAAATAAATTCTAAACGTGGTTCGATTTTTGTTAAACAAACTCGCAGCTCATCATCCAACATTAGCAATCGCTCTCTCTTTCTAGATTTAATCTCTTTGAGTGCAGAGAATCCGAATTCGCACAGATATGAGCATCCAGATGGCTTTTATACTTAAATCAGGATATTGACTTTTTACGAACATCCAAAATTCTGGCAAGTCCTTCTCACCAAGCGCAGCTTTCCTACATCATTTTTCAATTTAATGAGTATTTCTCCTTCTGCTAAGCACAGAGACACATTATTGTGGCATATGAATGGATTTATCACCCAACCATATTGTGAAGTATCAAGCGACGGAAAATATTTGGAGAAAGATGAAGAAAGATTTTTCAATGTTTCATAGATTTGGTTCATTACTTTGCTCTGATTTTGAAAAGCATGGACATCATTTTGTAATGATAAGGACGAATTTGACATAAAAAAGGGCGAATTTGAAGAAAAAAGGAAATTAAAAATATAGTATGAATTTGAAAGAAAAAAGACGAATTTAAAAAAAAAGACGAATTTTTAAAAAAAGACGAAATTTAAAAAAAAAAGACGAATTGCGCTGCAAATTTCTATATATATAACTAAAAAAAAATATTTTCGTACTAAATATTTTCGCATTAGCGGCACATTTTGAATTCTTTTACGGCACACTAATATGCCGCGGCACATAGTTTGCGTACCACTAGTTAGAGTATAATTATGTGCCATTAATTAAGAACTGAATATTATTATATTTTTCATAATTTTGCACAGCCTAGGTTTTATTTCAGCAGTATTTACATATGTGATATGTGACACGTATATTTTATTTAACCAAGAAGTAAATCTTGATTTTCCACTTGTAATATAGATTTTCTATTTAACCTCAATATTATTAAGCATATCGAGGTATATTAATGGGTTCAGTTTTAATTTAAAAATTGATTTTCAATATTAAATTTTTTTTGTTCGCGCTTTCACCCTGATACTACATCGGAAGAGGTGCTAGCTTATATTAAGTGTTTGAACCCGGACATTAATTGTAGTACTTTTAAATGCTTCAAAATTAGCAAACCAGCAGCTCACGTTGCATCATTTAAAATTAGTGTTCCGGATGAATTTTTTGATATTATTATGAACCCCGTTTCGTGGCCGCTTGGAGTTTTTTATAAAGAATTTAACCATTCTCGATTTAATAATACTAGAGTTCAGGCGAAGTCTATGCTGGCGGCTCCAAAAACTAGATTGTTTGTCCCTTTACTAAGATTGTTTGTCCCTTTAAATGTAAGGGGACTTCGTACGAAATCGGCCGATGTATTTCATAAATCACAGGTACTTCCATTTGACGTATTTGCTTTGACTGAAACAAATCTTAATGACAGTTTTCATGATAATGAACTTTTTACGGCGGAATTCAACGTTTTTCGTGGGGATGGTGTTCCTTCTGTGGGGCGTGGGGTTCTTATTGCGGTTCATTCTAAATATGACGCTACTCTCATCAATATTCCTGGTACTGTTAATATTGAAGTTATATGTGTTAGGATATCTTGTGAGCGCCGGAATATTTATGTTCTGAACTGTTATATACACCCCGTTAGCTCCATTGAGTCTTACCAGCTCTTCTTAAGCGCCGTCGATTTCGTACATTGAGCTATGGATACGAGTGATGATTTATTGATTGTCGGTGATTTTAATTTACAAAGGCTAGTTTGGGTCGGATCAGATGACGAAACATATTTGTTTGTTGATCATTATTTGTTGATCATTTATCTGATAGTAGCCTATTTCAGATTAGTAATATTAAAAATAATCTTAATAGACAACTTGATCTTGTCTTTTCGACCGACAATCTAAACTGTGTTGTTAAAGAGAATTTCCAATGTCTGTCAGTCATTGATGCTTTTCATCCTCCCTTATCAATTACTTTGTTTTATGGGAATAATTCTATCCTAAACGCGTACGAAAATGTCTTCCGCTTCAATTTTCGTAAAGCTAACTTCGATAAGTTAAACGACTTACTTCGCAATATAAATTTTGATTTAATCCTAAGTACAGGAGATAATTTTGATTTAACAATCACGAATTTTTATCATGTAATTTTTAAATGCATTGAACAATCTGTTCCTGTATCTGGTTTTAGTAGCTCATCGATTTCGCCTCCTTGGTATAATAATGAACTTCGTTCATTAAGAAATCAAAGAAATAAGTTATGGCGTAAATTTTTAATCACCAGATCCGAATCTGCTTTTCAGGCTTATTCTGAGTCATCTGACTTATTCTCGGACTTATCTAGGAGTCTTTACGATAGCTACATTAATCAAATGCAATTTGATATTATTGCGGACCCAAAAAAATTTTGGAAGTTCATTAATTCAAAAAAGAAAACAGATGGTTATCCAGCAACTCTTAAATTTAAGGATCAAGCATCTAATGATCCAAAATCAATTTCGAACTTTTTTGCTGGTTACTTCAGAGAAGCTTTTACTGATGTTGGTCAAGTACCTGACGTTTCTTATTTTTCTTATTTGAGCAACACTGCTCAGACTTCTTTTTCTTCCATTAGTATTGAATATCATACTGTTGTTGACAAAATCTGTAAATTGAAAGAAGATTGTTCTTCTGGTCCTGATGGCCTGCCTGCTATAGTTCTAAAGCGGTGCATGGATAATTTAGCTCAACCACTAACCACTCTTTTTCAAAGATCACTGTCGGCGGGGATTTTTCCAAGTCTCTGGAAAGATTCATTTGTTATCCCAGTACATAAAAAAGGGTCTACGTCGGAAATCGAGAATTATAGGCCTATTGCTAAGTTATCTTGCATTCCCAAACTTGTCGAGAGTATAGTTTACGATACCCTCTACTTTCACTGTAAATCCCTGATTTCACCTAAACAACACGGGTTTTTGAAAGGCAGGTCAACGACTACAAACTTAACGGAATTTGTCTCCAACAGCTTAAACGCTATGGAAGTTGGTTATGAAGTAGATGCTATTACTACTAGGGCATGGTTCGATTAATCGATTAATCGGTTAATCGATAAATTTATGTATGGTTTGATTAATCGAACAATTTCTAGCTAATTCGATTAATCGTATTTTTTTTGTAGCTTGTATTTATTTGTAACAAGAAAATTAAAAATTGCGTATATGGAAGGCAATTGTTTTCCTGCAACTGCACCCAAAAGTATTAGGAGTCATTTCTATTTTCCGCGAATTTTATTATTTCTATTTTCCGCGAATTTTATTTAAAGTAGGAAATAGAAATTTATCACAGTAGGCTAGGCATAGTAAAAATAAAAGTTCTTTAGTTATTTTGTCATTTGAAGTGAAATAAACTTTTATTTTTGTTAAAATGCAGAAGTTATTTACTTAAAATACATATAAAAAAAAAATTAATAAATTAATCGATTAATCGATTAATCGACTCAAAAACTGAACAATTAATCGTTAATCATTTTTCTCTAAAATCGATTAATCAACCATGCCCTAATTACTACTGACTTTAGTAAGGCATTTGATAAGTTATCACATAATCTTATTCTCTTTAAATTTCAAACTCTTGGTTTTCCCCCTTGCTTTTTACATTGGTTGAAGTCGTATCTTATTAATAGGAAATACAAGGTTCTATTTAGGTCCGCTCAATCTGATTCATTTGCGGCTATGTCTGGTGTGCCGCAGGGTAGCCACCTTGGCCCAATAATTTTTATTTTAACAATAAATGATGTTTCGTCAATAATTAAGCTTTCAGAAACTAATATATTTGCTGACGATATGAAAATATACAGGATAATTAAGACCTTATCTGACAGTACTATCCTTCAAGAAGATTTAAACAACTTTTCGCTATGGTGCTCAAAAAACTTCCTTGAACTTAATGTCGGCAAATTCCAGAGTATTACTTTTAGTCGCAAACGTAATTCCTTTGCAGCACGTAATTATTATCTTAATGGTGAGTCTGTCCAGAGAGTTACGACCATTCGTGACCTTGGTATTCTTTACGACAGTCAATTAAACTTTCACGCCCATTTTGATAATATTGTGAATAGGGCCAACTCTACGCTTGGATTTGTCAAACGTTGGTCTAAGGAGTTTTTTGACCCATACGTCACTAGAGCTCTCTACATGACTTTTGTTAGACCGATTCTCGAGTATGCTAGCCAAGTTTGGTCCCCGTATCAACAAGTACATATTAGTAGAATTGAATCAGTTCAACGTAGGTTCGTCAGGTTTGCTCTTCGGGTGCTATCTTGGGTTGACTCATTCAACCTTCCCCCCTATGAAGATCGTCTTAAACTACTGGATCTTCAATCTCTACATAGGCGCCGTGAAATAGCTGATATTATTTTCATACACCAAGTCATTTCGGGATCTGTAGAATCTCCTTTCCTTCTTGAACGGTTAAACTTTAATATCAATGCTCGTTCTCTTAGATCGGTCTCACTTTTCCAGATACGCTTCCATCGTACTGATTACGGAATGAATGAGCCGGTTTCTAGGATGTTGCGGGCAGTAAACAACAGTTCTTCAAAATTTGACATTAGTGTCAGCAAACTCGTGCAGAAACGTGCTTTAAAATGTCCATAATACTTGTCTCTTCAATACCTGGCTTTTTCTATTACATTAACTCCTTCTGCATGATTACTTACTTAATTAATAAGTATTTTTGTCCTGCAATTTTTTATGTTTGACGATTGCACTATGCATGATTCCCTTAAATTTCTTTATTTATTTATTTATTTTTATATTTTATGTATTATTTTTTTGTTTGAATTAACTGGTGACAGCGGAAGGAAGTAGTAGCGTTCTTCACTGAATTGTGAAACCTGGTGCATGTGGTAGCCAGTTCATTCAAGCATTACTTGTATCTTATATTATTATTTAATTAAAAAAAAAAATTTTTTTTTTTTTTTCTGGCTATGGAACTTATATTTCCATTGTTCCTACTTTTTTTTTTTTTTTTTTGACTCGAAGATCGACGCGGTTTCTCAGACTTTTAGAACTACCTTTAGTTCTATCTAAATTGCCTTTTGACTAACTTGAATTAGCTGGTGACGGCGAAGGGAAGTAGTAGCGTTCTTTTTAGAATTGTGAACCCCGATGCAAGTGGTAACCTGCTAATTCATGTTTAATTTTTATAGTTTTAACTATTGTAAGGTGATTGATTTAAAAAAAAAAAAATATCGAAATTTATTTTTCAATTTTCTAACCAATATTCAATAAATTATTTATTGTTTACTATTTTATGTTATTTATTTACTTATCTTTTTAACTGCTTGTACTAAGCAGTTGTATCTAATTCGTATTTGTACTTGATTGTTTCTTTTGGTGTAGGTAACATCAGAGCTTAATCCAATGCGGATAGTAAAATTTTTCTCAGAATGCGGAGAAAGTGCAAGAAGTCAAGCTTAAGGGTTAAGATATTTTGTTCTTTTTTATTCTGTTTGTATGTATGTGTTTATTCTTTACTAGTTTCTTATTTTAATGACGATATACTAACTATATCTCCCTTATGCTTGACTTCGCTGATCCAATTAATTTATCAGTATCTTGAGTCCACGTTTTTGATCAAGTTAACACGTGGCTTTTGATTGATTCTATTATGGATTAGATACTCAATTACTTACTCAATTACTTACTTAAAGCTAATTGCTTTAATATTGAAAATCAATTTTCAATATTAAAGCAATTAGCTTTAATATTGAAAATCAATTTTTAAATTAAAACTGAACACATTAATAGCTGTCAGATTACCAGTCAGGTGCCTATAAAATCATTGAAGGTTTGTAATTAATTAGTGGTTTTTCCATAAGATTGATAGACAATATTTTGTTTTAATTTGTAATAATCTGTGAAACCACACATGTATATGAATTCCTTAAAATCAATTCTGTATGGTTTTTCATATTATCAATGAATTTGTTGTACGTCTTTATTATTTTTGATACGTTATATTGTTGTACGTGTTCCTCTAGGTTTCTGATCTACGTCTACGTTTTAATATCAACGTAATCATCTGATTGTAAAATCTTAATATAAAAAATGGATCAATAGTTTATTTTTAAAATTCTGCAGAAAAAATATATGATACATATACAAAAAATATGATTTAAGATTTTTTTTACTAAAAAAATATAATTTTAGATTTTTTTTTTTATTATTTTAAGAAAACGGATGGACCACAAATAAATTAAACAAAATATAATTTTAAAATTGTAATTAAAAATTGAAGATGTTTTTTTTTATTCATGACTAAAAATCTGTAAAATTTTCTATTATTTTTAAAACATTGGAGAGAAAAAGAAAATGGTGTTTGGCAATTAGTCCAGCTTAGTTCATTAAATTAATTTTAATTTTTGTTAAAAATTTTTTCTTAGATTTAGAGATAAAAAAAATTGAGCATTCAGTTTGTCCACAAACAACTACTCTATTTGTCTGAACTAATGGAGTCTGGATGGCAATTCCCTTTCCTCAGCAATATTCTTAGTAGTTTTCAATATTTATTTCATATCTAAATAACGAATTAATTATTCCAAAGAACGGATTAATTAATTTAAAATTTAAATACGTTAATACAAAATTATATTGTTTCTATGTACATATTTACAATATAAATTATAAATTGTTCAATTGTTCGAAATTACGCTTTCGTATCACGTTCTTCTCCAAAATAAATTTTAAATAATTTTGTAATTTTATGTCAAAAATAATCAAGCCGAGTATAATAAAATGTTTGTAGTACATAAATCAGTACAAAAATAAAAACACTGTTTCGCTCATGGATTCTGCTATCAAGCATTACTATGACGTCAAATTTGACCGATTAATATGGAATTTATTTTGAACATTTTTATTAATGGAGAAATATTTTAATTAGATTCTAAATGTATGTAAAATTAATGTATACATGTAAATATTTTTCAAAGCAAAATACCGTATGTTGCATTTTTATTTAAATTTAAAAATTATGAAAGTATTTTTATGCGCGTGGGATATTAAAAACTGAAGACTTTTAGAGGATGAAGGTGTTATTATTGAGGATGAATGTGTTAAAATTTATTAGTTATTACTGAAAATTTTTTAGGTATATAAATTATATTTTTAAGTGGTGCTTTCATTTTGTATAAATTTCTGAGTTTGCTAAAAAAACTTAACATCTATATTTTAAAATGTGTATTTTATAAAATACACCTTAACTGAAAAGATAAATATTTTAGTATGCATAAAACCACTAAGATTAAATACTTTATACTTGCAACAATGTCATTTTACAAAAATGTCGCTTAATCCCTTTATCCTCTAAGCTCATCAATTATTATTGAAAAAGATTTTCATAATTTTTTCAAAAATATTTCATTTTTTTTTTATTAATTTCATAAGAAATTTTTTAAAGTATAATTTAATAAATAATATAATAAACTATTAATTTGTTGTCAACAAATCAATTAATACATTTACTGCTACACGTTTTTTGAATAGTAATATAATTTCAAATAAAAATCAAATAACCTAATATGTGTATTTGAAGAGAAAGAAGCTAATGTAGTAATTATCTATATATATAAAAATCAATGTATGGCTGACCAAGCCCGGGACCAGGACCTAGGATTTTGAGAATCCGTGCTTCTCACATGGACAGCTGTGTGGCCAACTCACGCGTCGGTAAACCTTCTGATGTATTCGAGTACATACACGAATAAATCAGAGTGTTTTCAAAGTGGCGTTTTAATTCTATTTAAATGAAACAATGTAAATTGAATGTTATCATAATGATTTTCCTTGAATTTCCTTCTTCAACTACATGCAACATTAAAAGTATTTTAATATTCAAACTTGAACTACATGTGTTCTGATATAAATGTGACAGCAGCACCTAAGGTTTAAATAATTAAAATTAATTTACTTTAAATTATTAAAAAGTAGATTTTATTTTATTTATTTTTTAAATTTGTTTCCTTTAGTTTTAAACTTATGAAAATGTTCTTCAAATGTTTCATCATCATATGGACAATAGAAGAAATACAGTATTTACCAAATTTTCATACAAATGTTCATTCAGTTTTTTAAGAAAATAAAGAGTTATGTTGAAATAATTTTGATTCTTTGCTTTGATGACAAAAAAAAGGTTTTTTTTCAGTTTTAGGAAATTCTGTTATCTGAACCACCAAACATGAACCAAAACCTGGTTTTTTCAAATACTAGAAACCAGAACCAAACCGAAACCATTTTCATAAAACAGCAAAAACTAAAAACAGAACCAAAAACCATTCTGAATTTTTGGGAAAACCATTGAACCGAACCGAACCAACATGTTTTTTTCAATGGTTTCCATCCCTGTATTTATTAAAATATTATACGTAGTGGACTTATGAATATAATGTACATATGATTAGACATAGAATTCTCCTGGTGTTTATTTTGTATAAAGTATAGAAAAAATATCTGAATATAAATAACCATAAAAACTAAAAATAGTATTAGTTTCCGCGCCACAGTTTCGCCTATAAATTTATAAACAACTGAACTCTATTTCTGTCATTATTTGCGCCAAAGGTAAGATAAGCAATATTGGCACTTCTCACTTCTGTCTATAAATATAATGAGATAGCAATAAAATTTTCCAATAACTGTAAACCACTTATTAGTATTAAAATTATGTATGTACATGTGTCTACTAAATTTTGAAATAAATTGCTGATTAAAGGCAATTGGCAGACAATATTCCTTTGAATTATTAGATAAACTTCCTGTCGTTACTCAATTTCTATTTTGGAAAGCTACTTACTTACTGATTAAAATGAAATACGTTCGGAAAATTTTCAAAATATCATATAAGAATAATAATACACACATTATAAGTCATTTTTTATTGTTGTTGTTTCGCTATCTATTAGAAGTAAAAATTCAACTTTGATCTCTTTCTACACGATTTTAAGAAATGCTCCACTTTCAATTTCAAATTTATCACGTTATAAAATAGCATTAAAAAATATTGAAAATTATGGAGTCAAAGTAATTTTCCACTCTATTATTTGGCAACAAATTATTAAAACTTTAATAATAAAAGAAAAAATTGAAACTTATATCTGCATTTTATCAATTATTCAAATTATCACTAAATGAACTTCAAACAAAAATTATGTTTATAATATATACAAAGTCGAAGTACTAAACTCAAAATATTTATTAAAATAATATTTTAAATGCATTTTTCTATCTATAGAGAAAAATTTGGGATAAGTTTTAAGTCAAGGGAATCTGCATTTCTAATCATAATAATATTAATAATAATCAAGTACATATTGTGATAATATCTGGTGCTTAATAGCAAATTTACTTAAATTATTATTATTTATTTAATAACTTTTTATTTACAATTTAATAATCTTCAACTAAAAATAATTATCAGTACTTTATTAATTGCCTATATGTAAATAAATAAAACTAAATAATTTTTGTTTAGGTCTGTTAAGTAGGTCGCCTCCACGTGGTGCAGACTGGGTAATGCCAAAAGACCTACAAGACGGGATATGAGTTGAACAGCTTGCTGTGAACTCATATCCTGTCTCGTATAATACAAGATAAAATACAAGTCAAACAGCTTGCTGTCGACTTGTAATTACATCTATGGTCTTGGCGATTGTGATAGGGGGGATTAAAACCGAACAGCTAGCTGTCGGTTCCGTATCCTATCACAGCAATGAGAAGTCTCAAAGACTGGTCTGGTCATGTTTCAGGCAGTTGTTTTGGGGTGTCATTGATCACTAAATAGGAAGTAGTAAATCCGCAGTGATTCGCAAGTGTTCGTACTACCCAAAGGGTGACCTTAAAAAAGTACGGCACTTAGAGGAGTAAACCTCGGAATAAAAAAATCCCCTAATCCACGGTGAAACAGCATATGCCAAAGGATGAATGGTTAGTGGGAAACTAATCACTAATATGCGAACTCTGGATACCCGGCGACCTCCAGTTTCAATCAGCCTTCCCCTGGTAATGCGGAGCTCTGCCAGGGGTGACTATTATTTCTCGCGCTACTCGTGGGATTATGAAGCAAGCATTCAATAAACCAAACAAAGGGGCTGATGCCTCCCCAAAGGCATTACAAGAAGTAGCTGAAGCTACAAACATGGAAATAGTGGACAACAACACACAAATTTCTGAAGCAGGAGCAAGTGGATCTGGTGAAAAGGAAACTCCTTCACAGATTACACCAACACCAATAGGTACCAAACTCCAAAAACCAAGATTTAGACCGCCACTCTACACTCAAAGTGGGATAAACGAGCAGCAGCTATCAGCTGAACTGATACAGCTGTCGTTATCCAATGAGAAGAAGAGACTCAGCGGCGCTGGAAAAAGGCGGTACGCTTACCACCGTAATAAAGGTAAGTCTATAAAGGAAGCGTATGATCTCGCGTGTCTACCAATGCGAGATACACTCACTCCGGAGCAGACGAAGAAGAGGCAAAGGCCTCCATCAGCAACTCCACCTTCTGTGAGGACAGAAGTTAAGAGGCATAAACCCTCACAAACCCAAAGCGTCAAGCATAGACCCGCAGCAGAGGCACAGCCCTCCACGTCGGGCACTAGCTATAGGGATGCTATCAAAGGGACGAGAATCGGCATCATCCATGCCGAACACCCACACAAGACACTAACTCCAGAACAGTTAGCGGTGTGTCAGAAATCTATCCTGGCAGCTATTCCAACAGCGGCGAAAGAGGGTATAAATCCACAATTTGGTGGTCTCAGCCTAAAACCAGGATGGATGCTGATTATATGCCTAGATGATAAAACATCGAAATGGCTTGAGCAGGTAGCTGCCCTAATTAAAGTAGACGAATCTACAACCATAAAGGCAGTTAAGGAAGAACATATTCCTAAACTGGAAATAGTTACGGGCTACTTCCCAGCAGAAGAAGACCCAACAGAGGTAATAATAACACTCATAGCTTCTCAGAACCCTAAACTGTGCACGGAGAACTGGAAAGTCCTTAGTAGAAGGAAAGAAGGCACGTGCACGGTCATCACATTCTCTATCGACGGCCAATCGATGGAGAATCTTAAGCAGTTGGGAAACCGTGTCTGCTACAAATTCTCGGGCATCACACTCCGGCCAAAATCAAGGGAGGTCAACAGCGGCAAGCCGCCGACCACTAGTGATGTCCCAGAATCAAAAAAAATGATCATATAAAGATCATTCAGGCGAACCTCCACAGAGCAGCAGCGGCAATGGACGTATTAGCATGGAGGTTCGTCAAAGAGGAGATGCAGGTGGCTCTAATCCAGGAACCTTGGGCCACAAAAGGTAAACTTCTCGGTATCCCTCTAACAACAGGTAAGCAAATCTTTGATAAATCTAGCTGCAGACCAAGAGCAGCAATCATTTTATCTCAAAAAATTAATTATCTTACCATTCCTCTTTTCATCCGTACAGATTTAGTTGCTATACTGGCGAAAATACCAACTCCAGGAGGTTTTCAAGAGGTGATAATTGCCTCAGCTTACCTCCCTGGAGAGGAGCTAGAAGCTCCACCAGATTGCGTCAAGGACCTAGTGAGGTATAGCAAAGATCATGGACTTCCTATCATCCTAGGATGTGACGCAAACGCTCACCACATTGTATGGGGAAGTAGTAACAATAATAAAAGAGGTGAGTCACTTTTAGAATACCTTACTACTAATAACTTAGATATACTAAATAGGGGCTGTGCCCCCACCTTTATTAACAAAATCAGGCAGGAAGTACTTGACCTAACAATAACAAGCCCCTGCTTAGCGTATAAATGTTTAAAGTGGCACGTTTCTAAGGAAGCTTCCCTTTCAGACCACAAACATATATGCTTCGAAATTCAAGCGTCCCAATCTGAAGAAAAAAAGTTTAGGAACCCCAAACGTACAAACTGGACACAATACCAGACAATACTTAAGTACGAAACATGTAACTTGGAGGATACAATAAGCAGCCCAGACTGCATTGACCTACAAGCTAATCAACTTGTTTATAACATGATTAATGCTTATGAACAGAGTAGTCCTATCTCCAAGAAAAAAGGTAACAAACAACTACCTTGGTGGAACGAGGAACTAGCAACCAAACGCAAAGAAACTAGGAAATTGTTCAATAGAGCTAAAACCTTTGGTAACTGGGAAGAATATAAAAAATCCCTTACCGAATTTAATAACCTCTTAAAGAAGTCAAAAAGGGAATCATGGAGGAAACTATGTGAAGAGATCAATGAACTCCCAGTTGCCTCCAGACTCCAAAAGGTACTATCAAAGGATACACCTATTGATATTGGACTTCTAGAGAAACCAGATGGTTCTCTAACAACAAGCAGCTCAGAAACATTAGAAGTATTACTGGCGACTCACTTTCCAGGCTGTAAAATCATAGAAAATCAAGAAGATGAATACACAGAGGAAAGGATTCAACGTCCTTCTCCACACAGTAGCAGCTTAGCTGCCAAGATCTTCACTCCAGAAAAGATTAAATGGGCTATAAACTCATTTAAACCCTTTAAATCAGCTGGAGTAGACAAAGTCTTCCCGGCACTACTTCAGCAGGGATTAGAGATTCTTATGCCAGCCATATTAAGAATCTTTAAAGCAAGTTTTATATGGGGCTACATCCCAAAAATATGGAGGAAAGCTAGGGTGGTATTTATACCAAAGGCAGGGAACCGTCCCATCGAAAAACCTAAGTCATACCGTCCTATCAGCCTCACATAATTCTTCGTTAAAACAATGGAGAAATTAGTGGATTACCACATCAGAACTGGACCAAGTAAAGTCCGATTACATCCTAAGCAACATGCTTACCAAAAAGGAAAATCAACCGAATCAGCCCTTCATGATCTAGTTAGAAACATTGAAAAGGCGATAGAATTCAAAGAAATAGCACTATGCGCTTTCTTGGATATAGAAGGAGCCTTTGATAATACTCCACATGACGCAATCATAGCGGCAGCCAGGAAAAAAGGTATAGAGCCTACGACCACTAAATGGATTCATGCCATGCTAAAAAGCCGAATGACAACGGCGGCCATAGGCAACAGCACATTAACAGCACAAACCTATAGGGGATGTCCCCAAGGAGGAGTACTATCTCCACTACTTTGGTCTATTGTTGTTGATGAGCTCCTAGATCGCCTTACAACGCAAGGTTTCGAGACCATAGGATACGCCGACGATCTCGTAATAATCATAAGAGGCAAACATGACTTTGTCATCTCTGAGAGGCTACAATTGGCCTTAAACTTGATTATGAACTGGTGTCAGTCTAAGAATCTTAACATTAATCCAACAAAAACCGACATCATACCATTTACAAATAGAAGAAAGATACATATCACAGCACCTTCATTAAATGGCATAACAATACCCTGTTCCAATAAAGTCAAATATCTAGGTATTACACTGGATAGAAAACTAAATTGGAACAGTCACTTAGAAACGACTCATGCTAAAGCACTAAGGGCGATGTGGGCCTGTAAAAGCTTATTTGGCAGAAAATGGGGGCTACAACCCAAGATGATTTACTGGTGTTACAGAACAATCATTCTACCAATAGTGACATATGGCGCCACGGTGTGGTGGACCAAAACGCTACAACTTAAAGCACAAGTTATGCTACAAAAATACAACGACTAGCATGTCTTGGAATAACAGGTGCGATGAGAACCTGTCCAACTGCATCAATGGAAATGCTCCTAAATCTCCCACCGATACATCTTCAAATTAAAAAAGAAGCGGCAAGGGGCATGATCCGAATTCAGAAGGAAAAACAATACTTACCAGGAGATTTTAGAGGACACCTCAAAAATTTAAACAAAAAATAATAGAGGCAACGACCTCGCTTTTAACAGACATAATGCCGACAACTTATAACTTTGAAATACCATTCAAAGTTATAATCAATGAACGCAAGGACTGGCAATCCAAGCTTCATGAATTAGAAGAAGGTTCGACCATCTGGTACACAGATGGTTCAAGAACCAAAGATGGTACAGGAGCCGGTGTGAAAGGACCAAACTTCGCACTATCCAAACCACTCGGTAAAGAAGCAACAATCTTCCAGGCCGAACTTATTGCGATGGAGCTATGCATCCAAGAGATTATTAAGAGGGCTCACCGCAACCAAACAATTTATATACTATCAGACAGCCAAGCAGTCCTTAAAGCTCTCTTATCCCACAAACAGGAGTCCAAACTGGTATGGAGCTGTCTTCAAAACCTAAAGATCCTGGCTAAAAGGAACAAAGTAACCTTAATGTGGGTACCAGGACATATAGGTGTTGAAGGAAATGAAGAGGCGGACCGCCTTGCAAAGGAGGGTGCAACTACAAAGTTCACTGGACCAGAACCATTCTGTGGCAAACCCAGAGGGCACTCAAAACTCATAATTCACAGGTGGGTCGAACAAGAGCACAGACTCTACTGGAACAGAGTACCAGGTCTGAAGGTATCAAAAAAATTTATCCAGCCACAAAAACTCAAAGTGGATAAACTACTAAATCTCAGCAAAAAGGACATCAGAACCTTAACAGGTCTCATAACAGGACACCACCCTGTCAACTACCACCTTAAAAAAATGGGACTAGCTGAAGATGATAAATGCCGTCTCTGTCTGTTAGACAAAGAGACTACAGAGCATCTACTCTGCACCTGTGAAGCAGCAGGACGGAGGAGACTGGATCATTTGGGAAAAGGAATCCTTACCACAAATGAATTGGCCGAAAAGGCCCCCGAACACATACTAAGATTTTACAAATCTCTAGAAATGGGCTAGGGTTTAGGGCAATATGTACAATAGATCTTTAGGTCGCGGTACTCTCGAGTCCCTTTAAAAAAAAAAAAAAAAAAAAAAAAAAATAATTTTTGTATAATTTATTTTGCAATCCAAAGAATGGAAATTTTTATATAAAAAAAAAGATATCTTAAGCATACTAAGCTTTTGTATGGTATCCGTCGTGAAATAAAATTTTCATACAAATTTAACGCTAAGATTTCATTTTGTGGTATGCTTTTCCGTCGTGAAAAATGTTTCGCTAGTGAAATAATGGTCAAAAGATTATTTCACGGCAGAATTCTTACATTTGATCATTTTGTTTGGTTGTTCGTTTCTGTAAAAAATCATCAATTTGCTAATTTTATACTTTTTCAATACTACTGCATATTTTTTACTACATTTATAAGGCTTCAACTTTGCAATGAATTAATACAAAGTATTTAGTAGTATCTTTCTGTCAAAAATTTAATTTTTTGGTTGAAAAGAGTGAAAATTATAATCAGTTTGTAAAGGTTTAAAGGAGCATATAAAAATTCATTTATATCCATTTCAAATTTTAAAATTCTATATTAAGGGAGACTGTTGGCCAAATTCAATATTATGGGATTCTTTACGGGAATAAATATCGTTCCCTGCTTGAAGGCAGGCAATATTTATGTATGTTGCCTGAATTCTATTCTAGTATTATCTACACTCTATCTGAATTGTACACAATAACAAAAAACTAAATTTTTATCTGTTACATAAATCTGATTTGATTTATTAAATATTTCCAAAAATAAAAATTTATGAAATTTTAATATATTTATGCCTTCTGCAAAACCCAAAACAATTAGATACGTAAATTTATATAAAAATATATTAATATCGTTTTTCTAATTAATTCTCTAAGTGCAAAAATTCACAAAGTCTTGTTAAATTTAATGTAAATTTAAATTTAAAAGAAAAAAATTGCAAAAGTTTTGTATTAACAAAAAAAAATATCTTTTTTAAAAATAAAAATTTTGCAATAGTTTTCTTTTTCAATAAAAAAATATTTTATTGGTTTTTTTTGTGGTATAAACTAAAAAAATTATAAATTCTACTTAAATGTATTCTATAATTTTTATTTTAAACATAATTTAAATTCTAAAATCTTAGTGAAAAGAATTCTTGTAGTACTTTTAAAACTTGTATCTGGGCGTTAAAAAATTTTTGGCATCTCTATGAAAAACACCATAAATTGATTACAATCACCTTGAAACTTCAATGTGTAGAACAAAATACATTAACTTATATATCAAATATAGTTAATAATATTTTAAAATATTAATTTTAACATAAAAATCGTTAAAAATTATTGCGTCTTTAAGATATTATAATTAATTTTTCAAAATAATTAATGTGACAAAAAGCTACTTTTTTTTAAAAAAACTCTTTTAATAAAGATTAGTCATATTTTTTTTCTTATACTTTCTGTTCTATTTGCTTTTTTGAAAATATGTACATACCTAAAATATATAAATAATAATATTTCCTGATAAAAATATTTTAAATTTATGAAATCTTTTGATCCTGTCTAAACTAAAGTGATAGTTAGTGGAGTGTGCCCCGCCAGAGCATTTAATTTATAACACCGTATACATTTTTTTACTAGAAATTCATCATCAATTTTAACCTGACATTTTCCTAAGAAAATATAATAAATTTTACTTTTAAAATTTTACATATTTAAATTTTTATAATAAACACTCTCATTTACATAAAGAAAATTATGTTTCCTGAAAGATAATTTTTTGTTTCTTCTTCTGTTTTTCATAAATCGTCCACAGATGACATTTTCTGATTAAAAGTTTATTTTTAAGGAATAAAAAGATTTTCGAAATTTATGATTTGTACAGACACTCGAATGAATTTTAAATACGGAAATAAAAATTATAATTTTTGTACAGACAAATTGGCTGCCCGTTAGACAAATAAAAAAGAAAAATTTTAAAATTTCTAGAAATGAAAACGGTTTTTGCGTAAATAAACCACATGATGATGAGTTTTTGTTATTGCGTAAGAAATTGAAATTGTGTTAGTTGCCATAAGGTATCCGGGACATAGGTTAATTTTAATTTTGGAAATTGATAAATTTACATTCCCCCTAATTGACACGAACTGTTCAAATTTTAAAAGAATTAAATTCAAATAATTAAATCTAAAAAACTACTAATTTCAACGTACTTCTACGGTCATGAAGTAAAATCATAATAAAGTTACTTCGCTGTTAACATATAAATTGTTCGAATAGTTTTTGCCAAACAATAAAAAGAAAATTTATAACTAAATTGTATAAATTAATCTTTAATGGTAAAAATTGTACAATTAATCTTAAATGGTTTCATCAGATATAAATATAATGATAAAATAATAAACAAATTCATAGAATAAAAGCTTTATAAATAAGTCCATAATAATAAATATGTCATTAATGTTTCGATTTCCTGCTTTATTTTGTAAATACATACATATAACAAAAAATAGGCTGGCAATATTTGTTGAAATTAAAAATACTTTTAAAATTTTCAATACGGTACAATATAATTTCAGATTATTCTATGGTATTCAGTATTCTTCGAAAACGTAATATAATAAATTTAGTAAAAATTTATTAGTACGTTTTCGTAGAATACCATAGCATAGAATAATCTTAAATTAGATTTACATTCAAACTGTTAATATAAATTGATGATTCTGTTAATGATCACATAATATTTTACATTATCTTTAAATATGCACTAAGTAATAATTTTTCCTTTTTTTTTTGAAATATATTAATTAAATTACTTTTCTAATATGTAATTAGTTTAATTACCTCTAAAAAATGTTTCGCTGTTCTCAATGAAGATAACTTTCAACTACATATATATTAAATGAATAATTACATTATCAAAATGAATATATGTACATATTATATTTTTTTTGAATTAAAAAGAATTAATTATCATCTTTATTATAAATAAACAAGTTCCTAAGATTAGGGGCTAAATGAAAATTTTTGTTTACTTTTATTTTGAGGAAAATTTTTTAAAAATAACATATTTTTTTGTAAAATAAAGAAGGCCAGAATTTTGACGTCATAAAAATTGATCAAATGTGGAATAGTTTTTATTGATATATGTAAATATTATGTAAATACATAAATATACTTTTTTTAAGCTTATCAATTTGTTGGAAATGTTTACGTGCTTTTATTTTCATAATAAATAAGAACTAAAAGTTATGCAAAAGTATAAAAATTGCATAGAAAATCTGTAGAAAAATTCTAAAAAATGATTGTAAATTTAAGTTTATTGAAAATTTAGCTTTTTAATTTATTAATAGATAGACGTGTAGTGTAATCTTTTAACAAAACTTTTAAAATTACAATTTTTTAATATACTATGTGAGTTTCTATGTTCAAGTTTTAAATTATATGGAAGAATTCAAGGTGAATTTAATACATTAAACATGTTAGAATATTTTTCCAAGCATTAAAATCCTATATCATTCAAATTTATTTTGCTGAAAATTTTGATAACATTTTAGTCTGCAAAAAATAAAAAAAAATATTATTTTTCTATTTCTCCAACAACTTTTTTGATGAAGAAAATTAAATAAATATTCATCTTATTAAAAAAAAATATAAAAGATAAAATTATATTTTTTTTAAAAAACAAAAAATAAAATTAAAATAGTGTCACATAACGACAATAAACCGGGTACACTTAGACAGTATGTATTTGTACGAATTATATTTTTTGTACGAATCATAATTATTTTACCCCGGTATCTTTTGATCGTTAAATAAATAAAACAAATGAAAAGGAAAAAAAGATATTAATTTCATTTGAAAAGACAACATTAAATTCGCACCGCAACAATTTATTTATTATAATTTTTCTATAAAAGCATAATTTTAACTATTGGATTTTCTGAAAACATTTATTATAAATACATTTATATATATACTTTAATGTTGACGGAAAATTATTAATGTTTTTTGTGGTACCGTATTATTTTTATAAAAAAAGATTTTTCATTTTTTTATCATTATAAATAAATCGTTATAGTAATTTGAAATAAAAATGTTATATATTTGTTTATTTTTTGGTAACCAATTAATATAGTTATAGGCCGGCGTATGCTCTTGTTATTTATTGACTAAAACACACTTTTTTTCGGTCTATATTACATTTACGTTTTATTTAGATATATTTATAATTTACTTAGTTTATGTTTTATTTTACATTAATTTATTTTAGTGTTAAGTATTTATTTTTTACTTAATGATAATTTAATTTTTCACTTTCTTATTTATACAATAATAATCTTTACTTCATTTGATTTTTACTTTAATTTATCGATTTTCAGAGTTTTACTTTTCACCTTGACGGCTTAACGAGAAGTGATTAAAAAAAAACTACAAGAAAGAAACTCTTACTCTTATTTTTTTTATTTTTATTAAAATGATGGTGTGATAAAATTGCATTCTTATTAGAATTGCATCATCATTTTAATGCGTGACCAATGCGTTGACCGCTGTTGCTATGCAACTTTTATTTTGGGCATTTTAAATAAATGAATGGTCACTACAGTACCCTCCTTTCAGTAGGACAACGTTCTACGAAAACAAAACACGAAAGGTTTGAAGAGAAAGAGGAAACTAATATAAGAATACAATAGAAATTTTTGAAATATATATGCTTGAAATGGAAAGTCTGAAAATAGATTTTTAATGTTTATTACTAAAATTTTTTTTAATTTGAAATTGAATAGAAAGTTAATGAAGTGTTAATTATTTGAAAGACACAGATTTTACGTTTGTTTGTTTTTTAATACAGAGTATACCTAAAGCCGGTTTTAACCGATCTATTGAGACAGACGTGTTTTTACCATTTACGTTCACCACAAAGTATTTTCTGAATCGTCTAATTACTGAGAACGGACCTTCGTAGGGTTGTTGTAATGACTTTTTGACTTTGTCAACCCTAATAAATACTTGTTTGCAATCTTGTAACGATTTTGGAATGAAAATATTGGATTGATTTGAGGTTCTAGGTTCTGATGTTTGAAGGTTCTGCTTCTGCATGAACTGCCTAAGCTTGTCTACCATTGTGAACGAATCTGATTCTGAAATAGAACTTTTGATGAATATTTCACCCGGTATTCTTAACGTTTGTCCATACAGCATTTCTGCAGGAGAACATTGCGAATCTTCTTTGTACGCAACGCGTATGCCAAGTAAGACGATTGGTAATTCATCACTCCAGTAGGTGGTATTACACCTAGCCATTAATGCAGCTTTCAAATGCCTATGAAAACGTTCCACCAAACCATTGGATTGGGGATGGTACGAAGTAGTTCGAATATGATGAGCACCGATTAAGTTAGTTAATGCAGAAAACAAACGAGACATGAACTGAGAACTGCGATCAGTTGTAATTATAGATGGTACACCAAATCTAGAAACGTATTGTGAAATGAATGTTTTAGCTACTGTTTCTGTGGAAATATCCTTGATAGGGTACGCCTCTGGCCATCTAGAAAACCGATCGACAATTGTTAAAACATATTGGAAACCTGAAGATATATGTAACGGACCAACCAAATCTAAGTGGATATGTTCAAAACGAGAATTTGGTACGTTGAATTTCTGAAAAGTTGTACGTGTGTGCTTGTGAACTTTTGACTTTTGACATGCACAGCAGGCTTTCGCCCAATTTCCAACATCTTTGTTGATGCTAGGCCAAAAATATCTAGCAGTTATTAGTTTTCGCGAAGCTCTAATACCTGGGTGCGATAGACTGTGCAGTTTTTCGAAAACATTTCGCCTTAATGAAATTGGAACGAAAGGTCTGTTTGTGCCAGTGCTTGTTTCACATACAATTTTTTCGTCTGTTAATGGCATTGCAACTGATTCGAAAGTTAAATTATTTGATTTAGACTTATTAGCAATATAATCTTGCAAAGTTGAATCTGACTTTTGTTCTGTTATGAAACTACTTTGGTCAAGTGTTAGATTAACTGATGCAGTTTCTACCGGACGTGACAAAAAATCCGCAACAACATTACTGCTACCACTAACATGTCGAATATCGCTAGAAAATTGTGCTATATATTCTAAATGGCGTGTTTGCCTAGGACTGCGTTCAGTTTTGGATTCAATAGCACGTGTTAATGGTTTATGGTCAGTGAATATTACAAAACGACGACCCTCTACAAAATACCTAAAGTGTTTGATTGCCAGAAAAATTGCTAAAAGCTCGCGGTCAAAGGCAGAGTATTTTGTTTCAGCTGCCGACAATTTACGTGAAAAAAAACGATAAAGGTTGCCAACATCCATTAACATGTTGTTGCAGCACAGCGCCAACAGCAATGTTTGACGCGTCCGTTGTGATGTTTAAAATCGCTCCTTCTACAGGGTGAGTTAGCAATGTTGCTTCAGCTAAAAATTTTTTTATTTTGTTGAATAATGCGTCACACTTGTCTGGCCATGAAAATTGAGATTTAGATTTGGTTAATTTTTGTAGTGCTGTGAGATGAGAATAAATAGGTGTTAGGTATTCAGCAAGGTGTGGTAAAAACCGATGGTAGTAGTTTACCATCCCTATAAAGCGCTGAATTTGCTTTATTGATGTAGGCTTGGGAAAATCAGAAATGGCTTTTACTTTATCTGCCGAAGGCACGATTCCATCTTTAGAGATTGTGTATCCCAGAAAACTTAGCGAATTAACACCAAAAACGCACTTTGCCGGTTTTATGGTTAAACCGAATTTTGAAAGTCGCTCAAAAAGTATTTTTAAGTGTTCAAGATGGTCTTGTTCACTGCGACTGGCTATCAAAATGTCATCTATGTATACAAATAAAAAATCTAAACCAACAGTTACCTCATTCATAAACCTTTGAAACGTTTGACTAGCGTTTCAAAGACCAAAACCCATTCGCGGAAATTCAAATAAACCAAAAGGCGTGGTTATCGCGGTTTTGTAAATGTCTTCAGTTGCAATTGGAATTTGGTGATATGCTCTTAAAAGGTCGATTTTTGAAAATATTACACAATCTGCTAGTTTCATCGTACAATCTTGAATATTAGGTATCGGAAACCTGTCAGGAATTGTTGCTGCATTTAGTCGCCTGTAATCGCCGCATGGGCGCCAGTCTTCATTATCTTTTTTGGGCACTAAATGCAAAGGTGAAGAAACTGGAGAGGACGATGGACAACATATTCCGAGATCGATCATGTGATTGAATTCGATCTTTGCGGCTTTGTGCCTTTTCGGATCGAGACGCCGAGGTTTACAAAATGGTAGCTGACCTTTGGTTACAATGCGATGAACTACAGAGTGCTTTGAAGGAAATTTAAATGATGGTGGTGCTGTAATTATTGGAAATTTTTTTAGTAATTCACCATATTGGTTTTCAACCATAAAAGTTACTGGAGTTGGCGTATCAATACATTTGGCTGAACAAGCATTAATTGTAATTGATGTTACTGTGTCAACTAGCCGTTTTCTTTTAAGGTCGACTGAAAGACCGAATTTTACTAAAAAATCTCGGCTACAAAAAATCTCGGCTACTAAGAATTCATGTTTAAAAATACGACGTATCTATTTCGAGGAGTTTGTTTCCAAAAGTTTGAATTTCTGTGCCATTTGCGGCTGATAAACAGAAATTTGAATTTGGCTTTGGAAGAATTTTTGAATTTGTCAGCTGGAATGCAAGACAAATCAGCACCAGTGTCTATGAGAAATCTTAAATTATTTTTCTTATCGAAAATGAAAAGGCGGCTGTTGATATTGTGAGTCTCACTGTTGGCCGCTTTAACAGGAGCATTTATTAGTTTTTTTGATTCGAATTTTGTGAATTCTTGAAACTGCAAGGTGAAACACATTTTATTGCGTTTGTTCCAAACCTGCGATGATAGTAGCATTTACGTGTTGCACTTGATGATCTATGAGGTGATTTAGACCGAGATTGAAAGTTGGATCTATGCCTATTAGAATTGAATGCACGAAACATTTGTTTCAATTCACCAATTTCTTTTTCTAAACGTTTAATATCTGAATTTTGTGAAGAATTATCAGTTGATTTGTCACGAGAATTTGGTTTAGAGACAGTACAAATGTTTGAAGATGACTGAATGGATTCAAATATTTTATCAGCTGTTTCCAGTATTTTATTTAAATCAGAATCGAGCTGAGGAATCAATGCTATATTAATCAAATTTGGTAAGCGAGAAAGCCAAAGATTTTTGATTAACGTGTCACCTACTGTACCTGACGTACCTGCCAGAACCTTTAAACGTCTACTATCTACTATCCCCCATTTCCTCATCAGAAATAATTTTTTTTATTCTTTTTTCAATACTCAGTGAATGGCGACGTAAAATTACTTGTTTTAAATTGTCATACAAGTTTTCTGCAGGTGGTTGTTCTAAAACATCTAATAATGATTCCGCAACATCTTGCGGTAACGCGGAAACTAAATAATTATATTTTGTTGCATCGGTTTTTATTTTCCCTAACCTGAATTGTGATTCAATTTGTATGAACCATGTGTTTAGCGAATTTGGAAAATAAGGAGGTAACCTAACATGTTGGGCACTAATTATTTCGTGGTGATTCTTTTGTTCTGGCACACTTGCACCAGCTTTATTTTCTGTGTTACTCATACTGAGATTTTACTATTTGATTTTAAAAAAAATTGGAAAACAAAAATCGATTGGAAAGCAAATTAAAAAAAAAACGTATTTAATAGAATGTAGAACGATGTACTGGAATGAGGTTATTTGTATTATATTTTTATTTTATTATTATTCTCGAGCCAAATGAAAATGAAAATCGAAAGTAAAATTTTGAAAATTGTCAACTTACAAATAAGTAGATTTCAATATCGTTATTATTATGTTTAAATATTTTGTTTTTTCAATATCGTTATTATTATGTTTAAATATTTTGTATTTATTACTTTTATATATTCAATATATTCAAAATAATATATTCAAAAATAAAATTATTATATTCAATTTATATATTCAAAATAAAATTATTGAAATTTTATAAAAAAAAAAAAATTATTTTCATATATTCAGAATGAATTATTGAAATTTTTATGAAAATTTATCACTTTCATATATATTTGAAAATAAAATTATTGAAAATTTATTAAAAATTTAATTTTTATATATAATTATGTATTGAAATTTTATTAAAAAATTTTGTTATTTTTTTTTTTATATATAATTATTGAGCTTTTATGTACGCGAGAACCATCTGGGTTAATTAAAATTTTTAATTGTCATTTCATTATATTTGCCAAAATATTTCTTTGTAACCACAAATAAAATGTTTTCAAACTATCAAATTTTGAGAAAGCTTTTTTTTTTTCTTTTTTATATATAAAAATTTTCGAAAAACTCTCAAATTTTGCAGAAAGCTTTTTTTTATAAAAATTTTCGAAACACTCTCAAATTTTTGCAGAAAGCTTTTTATTTTATTTAAGTTATGTGTGTATGCGTATTAACTTTTTGTGTTACCGCGAGAAAATCGTATTGAAATTGAGCAAATATAATTTTACTTGTGGAATATAATGAAATGATGAAAATGAGTATTATATACTCTTTTTTTTTATTATATAAAAAATGTATGAAAATATATATGAAATTTTTACATATGAAAATAATACTTTTTTAGAAAAATATATTGTATTTTAAAGTTTTTAAATATGAAAATATATTTTTTTTAGAAAAATATATTGTATTTTAAAGTTTTTTAATATGAAAATAAATTTGTCCTTTTCTTTTAGAAAAATATTTGTAATTTGAAAAATTATGAAATTTGTCCTATTTAGCAAAATATACTACTATTTAAGTAGAAAATATATGTAGTCTAAATTTTAATTCTTTACTATTTGAATTTAAATATTGAAATTTAAAATTTAATTTTTTTTTACAATATTTTCATGCTAAATTATCTTTTTTTATATAACCATATATCTATATATATATGCCTGATGTTATAGTATAATTTATAAATTGTACATACAATAATTTTTGTGTTTTTTCTGATGAAATCAAATGATGAAAATGTGATGATGTTGTATGATGAACTTGATGGTCTTTGTACTGTGATGATGAAAAATGTGATGCAAAAGATGATGAAGAAAATGTCCAACGATAAGATGAAAAAAAAAAATCTAGTTGAATTGGATGATTTTGCACGTGTTTGTACCGGCAATTGTCGGTTGGTAAGAAGAAAATTGGTACAGTTACGAAGATGGTTTTTGTAGACACCAATTATTATTTCAATTATGGTAATTTTTACCAATTAGGAAAATTTGAAATGGTTTTTTCACTACACTTTTTACTTATAAGTTTTTAATGTTTTTTGTGGTCACAAATTATAAATTTTAACGTTCCGGGGTCACCAATTATAGGCCGGCGTATGCTCTTGTTATTTATTGACTAAAACACACTTTTTTTCGGTCTATATTACATTTACGTTTTATTTAGATATATTTATAATTTACTTAATTTATGTTTTATTTTACATTAATTTATTTTAGTGTTAAGTATTTATTTTTTACTTAATGATAATTTAATTTTTCACTTTCTTATTTATACAATAATAATCTTTACTTCATTTGATTTTTACTTTAATTTATCGATTTTCAGAGTTTTACTTTTCACCTTGACGGCTTAACGAGAAGTGATTAAAAAAAAACTACAAGAAAGAAACTCTTACTCTCATTAGATTTTTTTTTTTTTATTAAAATGATGGTGTGATAAAATTGCATTCTTATTAGAATTGCATCATCATTTTAATGCGTGACCAATGCGTTGACCGCTGTTGCTATACAACTTTTATTTTGGGCATTTTAAATAAATGAATGGTCACTACATAGTAAATCAAATTAGATTTATTTACATTAAGTGCTATATAAATTTGAGTTGAATTTTATTAAATAATCATAAGAGCAAAAATAATGAAAAGCTGTTTGTAGTTTTAATTTAGAATATATGTAATATAAATACTTAATTTTTAATAAGAGGTTAACAACATGTAATTATCTTTTTTTTTATAATTAAGCGGTTGTACTTAAATGTCAACTTTGAGGGGGGCGGGGGAGGGAGGTGGGATTATTTTTATTGCTTTTAAAGCTAAACAAAAATGTTGTTGTAAAAAATCGTTCCGATTTCCGTACTTTAAATTAAATATACTATTATGAAAGCTATTAGGGATAATGACAGAAAATCGACGTCACTGTCAAAACCAAAAACAAAAGTATCTACTTGCTATTTGTCATCGACGGTGGAATTAGTTTATTGTTATTAAGTCTTTATTATTTATTGAAAATGTAAGTATTCTATTCAAGTTCAAGTATTTGAAATGGAAAAATAATGTTATAATATAACCTCTATAAATTACAGAATGAATAAAAATGTACAGTTTCAATCTTTATTTAATTCTTTTTAAAAATCAAATTCGACAAAAAGTGCACGCGATATTCCAGTGAAAACTGTGACTGTAATGAAAGAAAATGTGTCAATAAAAGTTGCAGTTATTATTACTGAAAATGAATCTTTGGCTTTGAAACAAAAAGGAACAATGCTTCAGTACTGGTGAAGCCAATTGAGATCAAATAATTCAAAAATAGCACCATATAAAAGTGTTCAAAATACTATTACAGATAGTAATTCAATCGAAAAAACTGTGCCAATTGATTACAATAAACATTCAAACTCCAAAACTAGAGCTCAGGATGAGCTTAGGTCTAAAATACAATTATTTAATTGTGACTTAATTGGGCTTATAAAAGAAAACATTCTGAACAACTTACAGATACACAAATTAAAACTATAAAGGAAATTGAAATAAAAAAAAATGAACTAGAGAAAGACCTTAAAATAAAGTTAGCTGACCAAAAGCGACAACAAAAATATAGAGTCATGAGAAAACGAAAATTCAATGAGTTTCTTGAAAAAAATCTCGAAGCAAAAAAAGATTTAAAAATAAGAGATACTGTAGGAAGAACTCGTGTGGAAATAGATCAGCCACATTTGCTGCAAACTATTATTAATATTTCCCTACATGGTTCTGCAAGTCACGAAAGGCATTCCGAAGATAGTTTAAGAAGTATTAAAATTTTGGGTGAGTTTACAGTTGCACTTAACAATTTTGCTTTCCACTTGAGCAGAACTGCTACATAATTTTCGTTTGCTACAAACAGTACCGGTAAAATTAATTCGATCTCAAAAAGAAGCACATTCCTCACATATTCATTCACAATTTTATAAAGCAACCATAAACCATTTGGAAGAAATTGCCTCAATGTTAGGACCAAATTACGTTTGCTTTCTTAGTCAATGTCGTGACTCTGAGTGATAAAGCCGGAGTTCCAATTGGGCTAACCACAGCTAATACACAAGCTCCAATGGTCCTGTATGCAGAATATAACGTTTCCTTACCTGATCATGATTGGGTTGTTGCCGCTCGACTCATATTAGCACCATCAGTTTATGCTGGAATAATTATATCGAAAAATGGAAATGGTAATCCGAGTGCAGTAGGGCAGTGTTTCTCAAATTTTTTACATAATGTACCCTTTCGTAATTTAATAAATTTTGAAGTACCCTACTAAAATTTGATATATGCATATATAACTAAAACTTTATATATGCATATAATTTTTACAACTAACAATAACTTTTTATTAGTTTTTTTATATACATATATATTATAAAAAATAAAAAAAATTAATGACTACAATGAGCCTGTTTGGCTGCAACTCTAAGCTCAAACCCCGCTTAATGGTGCTGCAAGCTAAAATTAAATCATTTTCAGGACACAACCTATTTCGTATTTTATATTTTAATTCTTTTAAAACGGAAAAACCAGCTTCACACACAACTTCTTCCATTTTCATTCTGGAATCCACAGAAAGCTCTTAACTTAATATTTATGCTAACAAAATAATAGGTCTGTAATAACTACTCGCAGTGATCAATTGTTTACATATAGTAAGGGCTTGCAGCGGAAATTAAAAACATTTTCTATGCTAAATTTCAAGTTTTGTACAGTAGCAGTAAAATCTCTAAACCTAGATATAGGTCGGACTTCGGCTTATGCAATAATTTACAATTTGTTATAAAGACCACAATTCAGTAGGTACAATACGAATGAAAATAATGCTATATGTCAAACAATATGTAGCGGTCGCGACAACTGATCTTTCTGCCGACAGAAACGCCGCCACGCGTTCGCCGGCGGAAATATCAATTGCCGCAACCCTACAAATTACTTCGCTCAGAAATCTAGTACAAATATTGCAGTCTGTCATGGTGCATTTTTAAGGACCAATAGAAAATCTGGTAATATTCCATTACCAGAGATTCTAACGGTACCGCTATTCTCTATCGATTAACCAAAGCCATGACAGAGAAAATTGCAATTAGAAAAATCACTTGAACAGAGAATTTCTACCGAGTTAGTCGAGCTTCTAAAAAATACCCAAAAATCAAATAAAAAGTACAGTCGCGAATATAGACAATAAATAAATTTAAAACTAAAATACAGTGAATTACTATTACGAATAAATTACTTAAAAACTAGATAATAATTTATATAATTTAATTTAATAAAATAGCTTTAATATAATTTAATAAAATGTGGAAAATTAATTATGTTGTGTTTTAATTTAAAAAAAGAATACATAAAACATACTCCACAAATATTTATTAACAGTTACAATTTTGGTGATACCCCCAAAATTATAAGTAAGTTAGCAAATATTCACACCATATGTAATATTTTCTGCAAAAAACTTTTGACAGCACTATTGATATTATTTCGCAGCAAAGAAGTTGTTAATGAAAACTCAACGTGCAGAAACGTTCAATGAAACTGATACGTTTTCAAAATATTTTATATATTTAAAAAAACTTTCTATATTCTTAACCTACCCGTTACATATTAAATCAAATTCTTCGTAATTTCATTAAATTTTTCCATGTTTGCATGAATTTACAATTTTCTTAGCAAAAATATTTTTTCAAATATTATTTACCCCACTTTGAGAAACACTGCAGTAGGGTACTCAGGCCCGACGTACATAGCAATTAGATCACATAGCAACACTCTTCCTCTCCTGCTTATTCTCATGCGCTTGAATTTAATAATATTTTAAATACTGCAGAGTTTGATATAATAACCAAGTTCAATAACAAGATTAAGCCAATTGTAATTTTTACAGTAGATGCATGATACAATTATACAAGATATGGCATTCCCGCGTTTCATTTTGACACTGTTCTGCGCATGACGTCACAATATATTTAAAATATGTATATGCCATAGTATTTATATGAAATTTATTCGTTTTTCAATTTCAAAAACTCTATCTATATAGGAATATATTTATTAAAAGACAATTGTTACCGGAAATTTAATTATATTTATTTAAATTTTCAACTAATAATTTTTTTGTATTTTCTTTTTTTTGATTTCAAGTGTTGGCTGGATATTTTGTGAGTGATTGACAGTTCGGTGTTGGTGCAATTTAACAATTTAATGATTAATTCTTTTTTAATCAGTTTACCATTTAATATATAACAATTATCAAGAAAATGATTTCTTAATAATTTTATTAAATGGGGAACATCCGCAAAAACATAAATTTTATTAGTGCCGCAACAAAACCTGAAAAAATATATATGTATAATGTATAAATAATATATTTCGATACCCATAATAAATTTTTTTTACCATGGTTTATCGATTTCAATGTTTAAATCTTTATAAAGCCCTCGATTTCCACCACCTAGATCACTAGTAATACCTACAACACTGTATCCACAGTCTTTTACTGTTTCTATTATTTTAAATAATATTTCTTTGGTGATTTTGCAGTCAAATTCATAAAATATTGGCTGTTTCCATTTATAAACTAATCCTAAAATAAGCATGTATTAATTTATATAATATATATTAATTAACTGTGTAAATTTTTTCAGACCTCTTAGCATCGCAACTTGAACATATTTTGCTGGCTTATAAACTGTGTCCGATGATTTGTCATAACAAAATGTTTCTCGAATTTTCATTTCATCGAAACTAAGAATACACACCTTTTGTGCTTCTGTTAGCTGGGTTGCTGCAGCCATTATTTTGGTGACAGGATCAATTATTCCAGTTGAGATATCAATTTTTTGGGCCCAATTATTTAGTGTTCGTACACAAGGTAATGGAAACTGCTTTTGCCTTAATAATTTATAAGCACGCGGACTGGCCGCATAAAGTGTGACTGATCTTGCCACATCAGCTTCTGTCCACTTCAATCTTTTTGAACCAACTTTTATTTTTTTAATTTGGCCAACCGTAAATATTTCTAACAATTTATTTTCTAAGTTTTCTCTATGGAATTCACTTATAGTTAGTTCTTTTTTTAAATTATCAATGTCAAGATTGTTAGATATTTCGGCTACTAGCAAAGGAACATTTTCTGATTTCAAATTTTTCCTAAAATAACAAGAACTAAAATAATTAGACATACAAAAATAAATATTTAATATACAATTCCGTATTTAGATGTTCAATTTCCAGTTGAATTTTATAATTTATACTGGACATTTCATTATATTTTAATTTCCAGTCTTCTTCAGGTTCAACATCAGCTGGCACTTCAAATTGAGTTGTTTCATTTTCAAGAACATTTGTTTGTTCTAATAAATTGCAAACCATGTTTTTATTTTTTCGTATGTTCATCCTTTCAGCACGTTCAGATTCTTTAATTTCATCCTCACAAATTATATAAATTTTAGGTACAGATCCCGGTTTCAACTGCAATCTATCTGCTAATCCTTAAAAAAATTATTAATAAAATTCTATATGTAAAAAATATTGTATATTTACCCATTTCATATTGTAAATAATTTACAAAATCTTCTTTCACAAAATGTTTAAAGCAAATTTTTGAGATTTTCCAATTAAATTTGTCTTTACGTTTGCAAAACAGAATCCATTGTTTTAGCAAACTTTGATTTTTCGGAAACGTAAAAAAACTATGAACACTTTCTGAATTTAAAGGCTTATTATTATTGTTATTACAATTACATACTGAGCACCACATATTATTTAATAATTATTTTTAATATTTCAAATTTTATATAACACAACACAATTGTTTACAATTTTAATATATTATTACGTCACACAGAAACTTCAAACAACAGAGTGAAGTTGGCAGATAAGCGCAATGCCATATCTTGTATAATTGTATCATGCAGTAGATGGAGGTCCTGACGAAAATCCTTGATACCAAAAAGTGATAGATGTTGGATTCCACCACTTTTTAAAACATGATTTAGATGCTCGTTTTATTGTCACTAATGCTTCTGGTAGAAGTGCGAATGGAGAATGGCGTTGAAAGGAGAATCGACTTGAAAGGAGAATGGTTCCTTTGAGTAAGGAACTCTCAAGCGTTATTCTCCCTCACGAACATTTTGGAACTCACCTTGATTCTCAGGGCAGAACAGTTGATGATGGTTTAGAGATGCAAAACTTTCAATTTTGTAGTGAAACTTTAACTGAAATTTGGAGCCACACATGTATTGATAGATTTCCAACTGTAGCTAAATATATAGTACCAGAATATTCAAAAATGGATCCGATTGATATACTGGGTAGGGATCAAAATTGGTTTACAGTTCACGGAAATACAAGTCAATATTTTACACAAATTGTAAAATATCGTGACTCTGAGTGTTGTACTATGCATCGTAGTTCAATATTCGCGATTTTACAAGATGGATTCTTAAATCCACCAATTATTATTCATCAGAATAAGATGGTTTAAAAGCTCCATTAGTAGCAGATATACAAGAAAATTGTAAATTTTTATCTGTTTTCGTTGGAAAAAATATAAACTGAAAAAAATGTTTGCAAATATCTGCACAATTATATGAAATTATGCTATATGACATGTACTATCCATCGATTCAACATTAAAATTAACGATCGCATTTGCAAAACTTGTAACATATTTTTCGTATGTAAGGTTATTTTAAAAAAAACACAAAGTTATTCATAACGAAACTAGTATTTGTATTTCAACATTAAGAGACAAAAAAATACGACCAGTTCGTATTGCTGCTCGGCGTGAAAGGGAGATGATGGTTATTATTGTGAGCGAACATAATACTGAGTATGATGAATGGATAGACTATGAAAGTATAGATTTAAGTGACATTGATGAAGTAGTAGAAGAGGATATAGCTATCCCAGTTTTCGAAATGATGGATCACCATTTATCTTCCGCATGGACTGACAATTAATATATTTTTAAACTTTGAAGTCTTTTTTATGTTCCTATATAATATATATCATTTATTGTTTATTTCTATAAAAAATAAATTTATGTTTTTTTATGTTCCGAATTTTTTATGTAATATTTTTTTTGGGATCCTGTCCGGCGTTGGAAAATCCCGGTTTTGTGAAAATCCAGTTTATGGAAATTTTTTGCGAAAAAGAAAAAATCTCGCTTTTAAAATGCCGCTTTTATCCACACTTAGCATTACCCCGAAGCAACGAGGTGCATGGTGCCAAACTGGTTTCTCTTGCTTTTTCTCCTGTTTTTTGTGTTTTTTAAATTTGTTTTTAATTTTTTTATCGGTAATTGGGTTTTTCAATATAAATAATTCAAAAACGAAAAACCATTAAAATAATTGAAAAACTAAAGCAAATAAATTTTTTAAAGAAAAATCAAATTATGTTAAAAAAAAGTATGTTCTTAATTTGTTTTTTAATTATTACTCTATCTGGAGTAGAGAAATGTTCTATCCGAAACAGCTCGGCATACTTTCTTGTTTTTTTCTTGCAAAATTTTTTTAATACTTTTCTCCCACCAGCTTTCATTTTTGTAATTCGCGTTTTTGCAATAATTAGCTCTTATGATATCAACCTTATTTGTTGATAGGGGCCGATATGCGACTTGCCTGCAACTACCTTGAGCCGTCTGTTCCATGCTGATACCGAATTTTGGGTTCTCGGAAAATTAAGTAAATCAGAGTGGCGTACTGGCCAAAATTCAGAAAAATACTTTGATTGAGGTACTTTCGTACCTCAATCAAAGTATTTTTAGAGTGTTTATCACCAGATAAATAATTAATTTTAAACCATTTTACAATATGCTTAGCATCAGTGCTCAATGTTTTCTTAGATCATTGATATACACTAAAATTTGGTTTGGAAGAACCAAAGCCTTTCAAAATCACGCTTTTTTTTAAAATTATTATATTCGGGCGCACGAATGAATATAATAATTTTAATAAAAAGCGTGATTTTGAAAAGCAGGATTTCGGAAAGCGGGATTGTGAAAAGCAAGATTTTGCAAGGCAGAATTAAAATAAACGATTGTATAAACACTAAATTGTCAAATTAAATTAAAATAAACGATTGTATAAACAATAAAGTGTCAAATTAAATTATTATGTACTGAAATTTACACCATGAAATTGAAATTCTAATTAATAAATTAAATATTAAATTTTTAAAAAAAATGCTAAATTTTATAATCTGGAATTTTTATTTAACTTTCAATTTCTGGGAGATAATAGTATTGAGTACATATTACCATATTGTGTATAATTTTATTAAATCAAATAATAAAATTAAATAAATATAAATAAATTTTCCCATATCGGATAATTATAATTCAAGTATGTAATTAGATATGAAATGAAATATGATTTGAATTGTAAAAATATTGGAATAATAAAATTAATGAAAATACTGAAACAAGAATTACTATTTCATATAAGTTCTGAAAGTTTATAGAATTGTTATAAAAAAAAACCATTTTATCAGACAGTACATTAAAAGCACACTGAAGTAACATAACTGAATTTTGAACGTGGTAAAATACCACTTTATTTTCCTTTGGTAATCAAAATCTGTTACATTTGCGTAATAGTAACCTTATAGTAATAGTAATTAACCAAAACATTGATTAATTATATTATTTTCTTGGCGTGGCTTAGATAACTATTTGAACAAAAATAAATTAGCTCGAAATATGTAAATATTATATCCAATTTTCGTGTCCCTGACTAATAAAAATACACAAATATTAGTTGTTTTTATTGCGCAGTAAAATTTATTTTCTTTTTTCAAGTTTATTATTATTTTTAGGTTGGATAAAATTTGAATTAATTATACCGCATTGATAAGAAAATTATTGATAAGAAAATTATTTTCACCAAAAACCGCATTGATAAGAAAATTATTTTCACCAAATCAATCATTAATTAGATTTTATCAAAATACTAATAAAAAAGTTACAAGGACTTAATTATTTTTATTGATTTTATGAATCTAGTTAAATTTGTACTTTTTATTAAAGATAAACTTTTTATGTAAAGATAAAAGGTAAAATAAATTGCGTCGTAATTATTAACACAACAAAAAATAAAGAACAAAAATTTGTTGAAAAGGTTAGTAAATTTGATCTAAATTTCTAGAGCACTAGGAACTAAAATAATTGTATATTGAATTCAATGAGTTTGAATTTACTTACCAACATGTGAATGCGAAGCAGAATTGTCCTCTGTAAATAAAAATAAAAAATAAAATTAGTAGCATGAATCATTAAAAAAATACGTTTTATTTCAAATAATATTAAAAACAAAGGTCTTTCCTTTAAATACATAAATCAATAAAACTTTATTTCAAGTTTAAACAAATAGATTTTTCTCAAAAGATAAACCAAAATTGCATCATAAAATTTTCTTTATATGAATATAAATTGCAAATCGTTAAATTTAAAGAAACCAAAAATTCCTTTTAGACGGTAGGTCATTAATATAAAAAAAATTGCATGACTTTAGGAGTTCTTTGTTTAGAATTTTGAAATTTACTGGATTTGTATTTATCAGAGATAAATACACCTAATACTGTTTTTACACGGTAGATACGTTCCAAACGAAACCGTGTAAAAAATTGCATAGGTAATAAATTACAAAAGGGAATTCCGTAACTAAATTTCTAAAAGATTACGGTTAATAAAAATATTTTTCGTTAAAATTTCAATCAAATAGCTTTTTTTAATCGTGCTAAATCGAATGAAATCATGTAAAAACGGTATCCATTTTTTTTTTGTAGACCATGTTAAATCAAAACCGTGTAAAAAAAGACCGTGCAAAAACAGAATTGAATGTATTTATTATGGCAATGAAACAGCTTTTTTTAAATAAAAAAAACTTTTTTAATTATTATTTTTCCGAAAAATTGGTTTCATACTACTACGTTGTTTGTTAATAAATAAAAATTTGTGTCATTGCTGAAATTTTATATCTAATACAACAACCATGAAGCAAAGGTACATGGTTATAGAAATCCATTTACCTTCGCTTCGGTTATATTGGCGCCAGATGGTGCTCAATGAACATTTAGGTTAATAAAAATATTAATTTTAGGCTTCAAACGGTTGTAGGCTGATTCTTCTCGCACAACTTTTTCCAATATTTCTTCTAGCACAATTCTTCTCCCAAATTCTTGTCAGATAATTATTCTCACGCAGTTCTTCTCAATAAAGTTGATTCATGATTATAGTATATACAAAAAAATGAATATATACATATAGAGTTAAATTTGGGATTAGACAACGTCTATTTAGCAACCGACTGATTCTTCTTTCACAATTCTTCACAGGAATTCTTCTCCCACAATTCTACTTCCACAATTCATGTCACAAAATTTTCTCACAAATTTTCCTCATTACGTTAGCAATCCAAAATATGTTTTATGTTTTTATGTGTATAAGCGTAGATATAAGAATATCATGATATATCACGCAGAACATTAATTATGTTCCATTTTTTTTACCTCGCATCTACCGAAGACAATCTGCGCATCCACCAAATATTGCTTCCATTTTTGTGGTTATTGTCTTCACTAAAATTTGAAAATAAATGTACAGCCTTATTAAATGCAAAATAATAATGTATGCATATATGAAAAATGTATTTGCATTTCATTTTGTGTTATTTTCTCATAGAATTTCAAAATAAATGTACGAAACATCAAAGACAATTATGAATGTGTTGGTTACTTGAATATGAAAAATAATAAGTAATAAAATATTTTTTGGTCAATCTTGTAGTTGTTGTTTTTACATAGAATTTGAAAATAAATATACGCAACATTGATGAATTAGGTACTTGTGTTGTACCTGCAAATAATAATAAAAAATTTCGGTTTCTGCGTATATTGTCATTGATTAAGATGTGTTTTTTCTATATACTATTTTTTGTACATTTTCTTTTTAGAAAAATTTAAATCTTCTGGTTCGAGTTAATCGTATTGTGTCTCATCATACAATTCATATTCATATCTATTATGATTGTATTTGTGAATAATATGTTTTATTCCTATTTTTTCCTTTGATAAATACCCGAGATTACAAAAACAAATTATTTAACTCTATTTGCTGATGAGATATTTTTCATTTCTGTAAAATAAGAAATGAAAAATATCTCATCAGCAAATCTCGGGTAATTAAATGACAAATTTATAATCTCAGGTAATTAAATGACAACTTTAAAATGTATTTCTACATGCGGTATTATGAATTAAGTGCGATAATTAATTACGTAGTTTTATTTGAGATTACTCTATAAAGAACAGCGTAATCAAAGTTATTTAATTACATAGTTTGAAATTATGCAAACATTTAACGGAGTAAAAAAGGTAAGTATTTTTTTTGGTCAGGAAAAGGATATACCGTATAAATTTATTTACCTTTAAAGAAAAAATTTATTTTTAAATTTAAATTCCATTTTTATTTTTTTCAAGAATTCCCCAAATTGAAAATGATTAAAAAACTGCCTCTTTAAAATCGTTCTTTAAATGAAATTTTTAATAAAATGTTTGGTTTTTACCTATTGGTCATATCATTCAAAATTGATTTACCTCTTTCATTTATATAATAAATTACCTTTTTGATTCACAAATCGAATTACATATGTACCTCAATCACAAATCGAGTTATAATAAAAAAAATAGAAGTATCATACCTATAAATTGTTATACAATTTTAAAATAACTATCAAAAAATGAAAAAAAATATATATTTCCAAATTTTGAATTTAGAAAAATATATGTAGGTAGCGAAAATACTATACATAACAATATACATAATATTTATGATCTTGCAGTATATGTATAGACCTAAAAGGTAAAATTATTGTTATGCTCTTTGTAGGAATATATTATCACTATTGTTATTAATAAATGAATTAATTCTCTCATCAAACGCAATTACTCGTACATACAATTTTTTTCCTGTCTCATTTATACATCTATTGAATAAAGAACTCTTAATATTAAAATTAATATTGCGGTTGTAATTACGCTCAACTCTTTTTTTACACGGTCTTTTTTACACGATTTTGAAATAACACGATCCACAAAAAAAGAACAAATCTTTTTTTATACGAAATATTTGGTTTAACACGATTTCCAAAAAAAAACGGGTGTTGATTGTGGATAAAGATGGCTGGTGGAAATATTGATTAATTTGGATGGTTATTGTAGGTGCTGATAGTGGGTGGTGTTGATGGTGGCTGTTGATTGCGAGTGATGGTCGTGAGCGTTGATCCCAGCTGGTAATGGTAGGTAATGATGATTAGATAGCGAATATGGTGGCTGCTGATGGTGGATGGTACTAATACCACGGAGTGATGATGGTGACGATGACGATATATATATAATATAATATAATCGCAATTATATAAATATTTAATATCAAACATTGTTCATAAAATTGGTGGTCCAATTCTATAATACTATAGTCACACCATATAAATAATAGATATTGAATAAGCCAGACAAATTTCATAATATTAAACAATAAACTGAAATTTACAAAAAAATTGCTAAATATGAATTGCAGAAAAGTAAATTGGCCGAAATTTTAATAACACTGAATTACATTATAATTTTTTTTTCTTCTACGAAAGTGATTAAATTTGTAAAAATTTCGGCCAATTTGCTTTTCTGCAATTCATATTTAGCAATTTTTTGTAAATTTCATTTCAAACCAGGATTTTTAAATTTATTTTTTACATATAGTGGCTTAATTAAATTAATTTATAATACCTTATTTTCATAACCTACGTTTATATATCCAATGAAACATTTACAATCCAATGAAACATTTACAGTAGCTTATTTTCATAACTTAATTTTATAGATCCAATAAGAAATGTTATTTGGTATATATTATTGCTTAAACTTTCTTATACTATAAGCTGTCTAAGCAACAACTGTTTACTTTTTATAGTGTATTTTGGCCAAAGTACATTATTATTTTTATTTATTGCTAGTTTTAGCCACAAGTTCTATTTGTATATATACTAAAAAAATTGCTTTAAAAAAACCAATACGAACCTTTAGTATTGAAAAATCCACCGGATTCTGTGTTATCTACGTCACTCCCATTTCCATATTCTGTAAAAATAAAGGAAAAACGATTGTAAATACAATTTATTTAACATGAGTTATAAGTTTAAGGGCTATATTTTTTGAAATTTCAATTTGCTAAATTAAATTGATTTTAAATTCTCTTCTTTGTCTCAAAATATAATAAGAATTTTTCATAAACTTTTTAAAGATGAGTATTATTAAAATTACCCAATTTGGATATTTAAAATATTTAATTTCATAAAATATTCGAAATTTTCATAATATTATTGTCGCATTACAAAAGAATACAAAAATCTCTTCTTTTTAATTTGAAATATCATGTTTTACTACTTTATATGTTGTTGTGTAATGAAATTACATTGAACTCAAATATGTTTATTTACTTTGAATCAAACTAATTTCATATGCTGAATATGCATTATCGGCATTTTTAAATTATGTTTAATATTTTAATTATAACAATATATTTATGTGTATTAGATTTCATAACAAGGTCAGTAAACCGTATGACTTGTATGAAAAAATATATAACAACAACAATTAATAAATCGTCATATGGAAAGCAATTGTGTATGACAACAACAATTGCACATAAATTATTGTAATAATAACAAGCATATGATATAATTACTAAAGATTCTAGAGTTCATTGAGCGCATTCACTGTTAAATTTGGTAATCACGCAACACGTGCCCAACGGCTAAAAATGCTAAAGGAGCATTTTTAGCGTATAAAAGACTTAGTGATTTGGTGGTTCTGGGCATTCGATTTGATACCGCGAAGCAGTGGTAGAGTAACAAACGAAAAGTTGTTTCATTTAATAAATTGAAATAAGTTTATCAAAACGATCACCGAGGCCAACAAGTCAAAGAAGAACGCCGGACAATTCCAAATCCAAGGACAGGAACACAACATTGGTGCCGTGACCAGGATTAGAGCTACGTTCTCTAATCAAAAGAAAATTCTGGGTAAGAAGATTACTCCAACGTTTTTTTGGTGTCCAATCTTTCCAAAACTTTCAGGCATTTGCTAGGAGGTGTAACGGCACTTAGCCTTAGCATTTCCATTGATTTAGAACGAACTTAGACAATTCACATGACGTCGAACTAGGTCGACCTGATCGAAGAAGCAATAAAAAACAACAAAAACGCCGGTTTAAAACTCATCAGTTTAGAAGAATAGCGCAAACGGTATCAAGCTTCTCGAGTACCAGCCCAAATAAAACCAGAACCGACAAAACGACCAAGAGGACGGGTAGCAGCAAAAAGACGCCAACATATTAAAGACCTGCTATTACGGTTGGGTTGTACAAAAGAGCAGGAGCAGCTTTTCCGTAAACAAATTCGAGAACTGCGAGCTCATCAGCGTAAAAATAAGCAGCAAAAATGGTGCCATGCAATAAGGCCATATGCAATAAAGTCATAATGGCTTTATTTCCAATTCAAATGAGCCATAAAGCCATATTCGCAAAATGTCCGCGTATGGATTTATTTCTCAATGGAATGGGAAATAAAGCCATATGGTTCTATTTCTCAAATAGCTCTCATTGATTTTAAAAAGAACAGGATTGATTTTTTTTAAATTTACTTTTTGTTGACGCACATTTTTATTTTTTCGGCATTATAACATTCATTAAGTTGGAATGGAAGGATTAAAAATCAATTTTTATGTTTGATCATTTGATTCCGGGCGTCATTTTGTACATTAATTACAACAAAATTACAATATTTAATTTGAAAATCATAAAAGTGTATGAGAAATACATCTTTTTGAATTTGATTTTTGTCAAAATTACGATAATATTTAAAATCACGTAATTTCGGGACAATGAGAAAGTACTGAAATATTTTGTACTAAAGGAACTTATATTTATTTCGTTTACTGTATTTCTATGCTACATTTATATATTAAATAAAATTGCTTAACAACTGAGTTTCATATATTTTTATTGTATATGTATTATTATTTTTATTTCATAATCTTATCAACAACCAACGTAAAACAAAAAGTGATTAAATTTATTAAAATTCCAGTAATTTTTATTAAGAGATTGGAGAACTGAGCAATTTTGACTAAATTTTATTTTATAAAATTTAAAACTTTGAACAGGAAAAAAAAAATTATGAATCAAATTGATTATGTATATATGTATGTGTTTAATTTTGAATAGCAATTAAACTAATCAAAAATTATCCCTCTAAAAAGTAAAATTTTTGGTAAATCTTGAACATCTAGATCTAGAACTATAGATGAAAATTGCTTGAATATTGTTAATGGAAATGTGGAATATTCGTGGCTTAAAAAAATGACAAACATTAAAAGAACCACACTAAGCATTTGATGTTCTTTTAATTCTTCAAATATTCTAAATATAAAAATCAAATGCTTAGTGTGGTTCATTTTATGTTTGTCATTTTTTTAAGCATCAAATATTCCAGATTTTCATTAACAATATTCTAGCAATTTTCATATATAACAGTTTTAGAGCCTCAAGATCTACAACTAATTCTAATTTCTACTTTTTAGAGGCCTAGTTTTGTTTTTAAAAAGCATTTTTTTTACATATTTTTTTTATTTAGTAATTTTGAGGTAAAATATGTTGACAAATTTTGTTATTTTGGTCCAAGCACTATTTATTTGTTCATTGATTTAAAAATAAATAAACATTCGTTAAATTTCTTCAAAAAATATTTTATTTGCCAGTTTTCTTATATAAATATTATTTGCTGTACAATTTTATTCAATACACCATCCAGGGTCGGCGCTAACTCTTTTGGTACCCAATCAAAAAAGGCCGCCTTAAGAAAAAGTGATTTGCCTTAAATAATCTGTTTCCACGCCACCCATGAGGTAGGATATATAATTCGTTTTTAGCCACTATATTTCTCGCAGGTAGAGTCCTCAAAAATATATAGTTAAAAAATAAATGAACAAATTAAATGTTGCTATCGTACTAGTTCAGCATATGAATTTCTTTAACCAAAAATAAGTCAAAATCTATTTAACAAAAATATTTGTATAAAAGAAACTAAAATACACGGGTGCAAATAAAATAAATCTTTTGCGAAATATATTAATTAATTAATTAACATTTACTCTCCGTGTTTTAAGTTTTCCAATTTTGTCTATCAAGTCAGTATAATCCAAGTTGCTCAGAAAATCACTTTCTTTACTCATTCTAGCCAAATCTACCAGGTTGGTATGCCCCGTAGTACAAAGTAAATAAGTTTTAATAAATTTAATGTCACTCGGATTGCCAATAAAATTGTAAGTGCATCTGATAATAGAGTCTACTTTCTTTTTAAATATAAAATCTAAAAATTCTTAAGGGCTTAAAGAAGTTTCTGAAACTGTATTTTGAAATATTTAAATTTCAAAATACAGCTTCAGTTCTAATCTTACTATATCAGAATGCGAATTGAAAGTTAAAAATTTTTCTAGGGAAAGGAAAGACTAATATTTCTGTAGTTTCATTATATGCTTCTGATCTTTTAGATCCTAATGAAACTACAGAAATATTATAGAAAATTTTTAAAATGTTATTGTTTTCCGAAATTTAGTCAAATCGTTCGTTAACACATAGATAGAAGATTACTATTAAGATTATTAAATCCAAAAACATAACTTCCAAACTTAAATTACAAATTGCATCAAAATTACAATTTAAAAAAAAAACACAAAAAAAATTAAAAAAAATTCAACAACCGTAAAAGAGGACCCATGCCCACGTCGTTGGTTCTAGATCTCGGTTAGAGGGGGTAAAATGATAAGAATAGTTTACATTTACACTATAATTCAATTTGTTTGATTTGGGATGTTAAATATATTATTTTCATATTATGAACCTTTTAAACAGAAGCCCTTTTAAAAGAAAATTCATAAATTTACTTACTTACTATATTTATTTCAAATTTCCTACATTTCACAAATCCAAATAAAAACCCTTGTATGTACACAAAATTTTTTATTTTAGTAATTCTTCATTTGCATTTATAATATTTATTAGATATCTATAGCCGAGCAGGCTGCGAGCATTGCCTAGCGCTAGCATATAGAAGAATATGCGAACAAAAAATGCGCGAAAGGAATTTATTAAATTTTAAGAATATAGCGCAAAGAGGAATATACAACACAAGCTGATATAAATAAATAAACTTGTATATTTTGTTCTACTGCACCGCTGAAAATTTTGTCTTTGCACAGTTTTTTAGTTTTAATTATTAGTCTTTGAATCCAACCCGGAGGGGAAAGAAGAAAGGGCTTAAGATGGAAAGAGGGGTAAGGGGAAGGGTCGTCGGCTTCGCGAACTTAGCGTCTTTCTCCAGGTTAGGGGCGGCCTTGTGCAGCGTCGCAAACGATTTTTCCTCAATTCCTACTCTCACCTCCACGTGATGCCCCCTGGAGCCTGGTATACCGAGTGGACCGGATGGTTGATACCAACGGGAAGCTAGGTCAGGTCAACAAACGAGAGAGGGAGAAAAATCCTGTATCCAGACTAGCAGCTGGTCTGCATGCAGGTAGGCGTCTGACTCCATGTTAGGAGCGGCCTCAGCCATACACCTGGCGGAAGGTATAAAACGCATTTTTATAACAATGGAAGAGAAAACAGAAGGAAAGCGGGTAGGGATATCTACCCAAACGTCGGCAGTTACTGCGCTTGCCGGTGGGCCTCTCCCCCAAAGGGATACGTCGCCAGCAGTTTCAAAAATTAAGACCCAGGCAAATGTAACAGGTCCACGAGTTGACTCCTCAGGTGTAGCCAAAACCCCTGAAGGAGCTGATAAGGCTGCGGAAACGTTTCGCATCAACCTTAACGGCTCGGACAGGAAATGGCTTACTAGATGGATGAAGGAAGGTAAGTCTAAGGAAGAGGCATACTCCTTGCTGAAGGAGAAAAAGGTTAAGGCTTTGGTTGCGCCTTCTACCTCTGCAGCCAGTAACGCTCGGACGGAATGTCCGAGTAAAAAACGGAACAGGTCAGAGGAGGATTGGCATCCTGTCGCCAAGAAAGGGAAGGTTATAGGTTATAGGTGACAGACAGCCGGCATCGGGAGATGGCGTTGTTTGCAATGCCGATAACCAGCTGAAAATTGCGATCATCGACAGGAAACATCCGGAGGGAAAAATTCTCCTGGGAAACCAGAAGATCCTGAAGGATAGCTTCGAATCCTGGCAAGTCGATGCTCTGTTGGCAGTGCCGGAAGGCTTTATACCCCACTTTGAGTGGAGTCGGTTTTCTGGTGACGTCTTCAGGGTGACATGTCAGGATGAAGGTGTGTTTCGTAAAGGAAATGGTCAAGGAAAAAGGCAACCTATGGCCGAATTCGGACCTGCAGGTTGTCGGAATGAACGAGGTTCCGAAACTTAATAAGGCTTTTTTGTGGCTCCCCGAAGAGGGTAGAGAACCGCAGGAAGTGCTGAAGTTTATAAACCTCTTAAATAAGAAGTTGAACTTGAACACGCAGTCCTGGACTCTATACCATCGGGAGGTCAAAAAAGAAGGTCAATTCCTTATTTTGGGAATCCCAGACGAGTCTCTGATGACTCTAAAGGGTGTTTCTGGATGGGTTTACTACCTGTCCAGGAAGATCAAAATAACCTTCCCAAAATCAGAGGAGTCCAAGGTTGACCAGAGGGAAAAGGAGACCAACCCCAGTAAGAAAGATGAAGATCTTGACTCTCTATTGGGGGCGGTCGATAAACTCGTAGTGTTAGGATCGGAGGTGGGTTGAGACCTCGACAGTTATACTGACGAGGAAAACCTAACCGACGATTTAAATAAAACGGTTATTTTTATAGATGATGTAGAGTCTCCGCAGGTAGACAACACAGTCAAGGAGAACAGTAGCGAAAGCCCAGCAACATGAAGGTAATACAAGCGAACCTCCATCGTAGCTGGGTGGCTACAAATAAATTAAAGGAACACCTACTTAGAGGAGCTGTGGAGATAGCACTAGTCCAAGAACCCATGACTAAGGATAATATGGTTCTAGGGTGGAGTGCTAAGGATTTCCAGGTATTTTACCATAAAGCTGAAGGTAGGCCAAGAACTTGTATAATCTCAAAGAAAAATACTAAATTGATTTTTATTCCACAGATAAGTAGCAATGACTGTATCGCAGTTCTGGGGAATCTCAGTAATGAGACGCAATCGTCACATTTGATACTGGCATCATGCTGCTTATCTTATGACTCATCATATCCACCACCAACGCAGGATATGAGGAATATAGTGGAGTTTTCCAGGAACAAGAAAAGGGAACTAATAATAGGATGCGACTCCAATGCTCACCACTTGGTGTGGGGTAGAATGGATCCCAATGAAAGAGGTAAGTCACTACTTGAATATTTATTAAGCAGTGAGCTCTTTTTGGCTAACAAAGGCTCAAAACCGACCTTTAGAAATAAAAATAGAAGACAGGTAATTGATATTACTTTAGCCACAAAGAATATCCTTGATAACGTTATGAACTGGCACGTCTCGGACGAGCCCTCTTTTTCTGACCATGCATGGATATCCTTTGAGGTAGAATCTGTAATTAATTTAGGGAATAGATTTAAAAACCCCTTAAAGACAAACTGGCAAATATATAAGGAAAATTTAGACAGTAGGTTGCTGAATTGTTCAGCACCCAGAACTCTGACTAATATAGATGATATTGAATCTGAGGTCATATACCTCACGGAATCAATAATAGGAGCCTTCGAGGTAGCTTGCCCCTTCAAAAAAGAGGGGCAAAGGGGCAAACAACCTTGGATGAATAGTCAAATTCTTAACCTAAGAAAGGAGGTAAGAAGGCTATTCAACCGGGCGAAAAATTACAACACGGAGACTGATTGGGCAAACTACAGGAATGCTCTGAAGGAGTATAAAAAACAATGTAGGAAAGCCCAAAGAGAATCTTGGAAAAACTTTACCGAACAAGTCTGCAGTGTGACCGAAGGCGCAAGATTAAAGAAAATCCTGGCCAAAACACACACTCAGCCGGAGTTAATAGAATATGGAGACGGAAGTAAATCCGACTCTGCGGAAGAATCATTAAAAATCTTACTCAAAACCAACTTCCCGGGTTGCCTAGACTTCGAGGAAGTTTTGAGGGAAGATATAGGTTTAATTGACGGTAGGCCATCATTACTGGACGCACAGGAGACTATTACATTAGCAAAAGTGAGGTGGTCGGTAGATTCCTTTAAGCTCTATAAATCTCCGGGTACGGATGGAATCTACCCTGCACTTCTACAAAACGATAATGGAATGTTGTTAGACAGGCTATGTCCTTTATACAGAGCTTGTCTTGAATTAAGTTACATACCGGAAAAATGGCGATAATCTAAGGTGATATTCATACCGAAACCTGCGAAAAGTAGTTATGCCTCAGCGAATGCGTACAGGCCAATTAGCTTGACCTCGTTTTTACTGAAAACCTTAGAAAGGATAGTAGCAATAGAACTGAGATCCTCGATACCGACCTCAATGCTGTCACGATCCCAACACACCTATTGTAAGGGTAGATCGGTTGACTCGGCCCTTCATAGCGCGGCGGTTGTAATAGAAAAATCATTACTACAGAAGGACGTAACCCTGGGAATGTTCATAGACATTGAAGTCTCATAAACAAAGGGGCTGACAGTAAAATTGTAAACTGGATAGCGTCCATGTTGAGATATAGGAAATTACAGGCTAATTTCGGTAACTCTGAAAGGCTCGGATACGCCAGAAACGGTACCCCACAAGGAGGAATTTTATCCCCCTTTCTATGGCTCATTGTCATGGATGGCCTTTAAAAGAGTTGATGGAAGCGGGATGCCATATTGTCTGTTATGCAGACGACTTGGCTATCTTCGTAACAGGAAAGTTCGAGTCAACGCTAAACGAGTTAATGCAAAGTGCGATACACCTTGTCGTCGGCTGGGCGACGAGGAACGGACTAAGAGTTAACCCGGCAAAGACTGAGCTTTGTCTCTTCTCACGAGGAATTCCAGTCTAACCCTCCCCAAGATACAGGACACCCCTCTGATCTTGGTAAATAAGCTCAAATTCCTTGGTATTAGTTTCGATAGTAACTTCGTTGGAAACAGCACTTGAGCAAAAAACCGATAAAGCAATTCGGACTTTTTGGATATGTAGGACTACTATCGATAAAAGGTAGGAGTAATCCCCAAAGATAATTCACTGATACACACTAGTATAGTAAGACCCATTCTTACGCACGGTGTATTTATTTCTAGAAATACAAACGAGTTTGAAAATGAGCTTCGATACTAAGATGCGTTGGAAACAGCACTTAGAACAAAAAGCCGATAAAGCAATTCGGACCTTTTGGATATGTAGGAGTGCTATCGAAAAAAGGTGGGGACTATCCCCAAAGATAATCCATTGGATATACACTAGTGTAGTAAGACCCATTCTTACGCACGGTGCGATTATCTGGTGGAAGGCTTTAGAAGTAGGAACTAATCTGAAAATCCTCGGAAGGGTGCAAAGACAGTGCTGTATAGGTATTTCAGGAGCTCTGAGCAGCACACCTACCAGAGCTCAGAATGGAATGGGAAAACGGTAACCCTATCTCTCTAAACGGTTCGACCATTTATACTGATGGGTCAAAAATGGAAACGGGTAGTGGACCTGCTCCGGTAGACTTTCATTTATCAATAAGCATGTGCTTTGAAACTCACGTCTCGATTTTTCAGGCGGAAATTGCAGCCATAAATAAGGCAGCTGACGTCTTAATTGGCAGAGAAACACATAGTAGGAATATTATTATATGCTCGGACAGCCAAGCTGCTCTCAAAGCATTGAATAGTATCTCCACCAATTCCAAGCTACTTAAGAAATGCAAACTAAATCTTAATATACTAGCGAGGAACAATCAGGTTAAATTACTATGGTGTCCAGGCCATAGCGGTATTGCCGGGAATGAAAAAGCTGATGAGTTGGCAAGGAACGGGGCCAGCGCCAATTCCCCGCCATGCCAAACAGTTGGACTTCCACTAAGGACGGTTAAGAATACACTAGTGGAATGGGCGTCTAAAGTACAGGGAAGTAGATGGGAAAACTCAATGGGGTGTAGAGGAACAAAACTCTTTTGGGGTGCCCCAAACACAGTTAAGACCAAATCCATCTTAAGCATGAACAAGCAATCATGTAGCTTAATCATCAGAGTCGCTACTGGGCATATTCTTCTGAGAAAACATGCTTCACAGCTAAATTTATCAGAAGAGTCCATCTGTAGGGGCTGTGGTGAAGAAGATGAAACCTCCTACATATAATCCAGCGGTTATATGTAGGAGGTTAAGACATATGGGTTACCATTTCTTGACAGATCTTTGGGAGGCTGGTACTTTTAAGCTAGCACGGACGATCCAGCCGCCGGTGGGGGTACAACGGACCTCTTTAGGTCTTGGTGCGTGGTGGACTTCTTTCTCCCCCCCCCCCCCCTTTAAAACCAACCAACCAACCAAGATGGAAAGACCGGGTCACCAGTGACCTCCACAGTCTTCGAATAAGCAACTGGAGAGAAGAGGCACTGGGTCGCGACCGGTGGAGAAACATTTTGAACTCGGCTAACGACCCTAACGCCCTCTAATGTCAAGATAAGTAAGAAAGTAAAAATTTTAATTTATATTCATAATTAATTACCACTGAATAAAATATTTAAATATTAAACTTCAGTTTTCTTAATTCGATTATAGTCAATAAATTAATCGTGATTATTTTTTACTAAATTACATTACATATGGAATAGCATGAAGTATAATATAATAGAAATGTATTGATGTTAAATAAACTATAAAAATGAATATAAATATATAACTGATGTTAAATAAACTATAAAAATGATTATAGAGACTAGAAAAAATGTGTATGCAAAGAAGTTTTGAAATTTATTTTAATATCAAAAAACTTTTTGAGAGTAATTTAATTAATTAAACTTCGAGTATAATTTAAAATATATCTCACTATTATCCTAGATTCTAGAATAAATAGATGTAATTTATTCTATTTGTACCATATTATCATGGTACAAATAGAGAGACAATCAATTTTCAAATACCCCCAATTATCAATAATACAATTTGTTTACAAAGTTTAATGTTGTTTAATACGAAGATAAGTAAAATATTAAATATGTATATATAATACGAATTATTAGGTTTAAAATTTTTAATTACATATTTATATATGAGTCAAGTACTCAAATTTTTTATTTTTAAAATCAATTCCGCGATTGAAAATATATTTATATTCCTTAAAAATTAATCCTTCTGAGGGCAATACAGCAATTTGCTTTCCTGTTATTGAGGACTAACGCAAATGGTTCAAATATTGTTATTAGTTAGTACATGTGTCTTTGCTACATGTACTAACTAATAATAATACTTGGACTTTATTATTAGTTAGTACATGTGTCCATTTGTTTACATTTATAAACTTCAAGTAGTATTGTACACCTAACCAGAGTATTATTTTTACCAATGTGATAATAAAAATTGTGGCGCGTTTCATCAACACCTAAGAGGATCAATCAAATAATTTAACATTTCTTTTCCTATTCAACGGATATAATAGATTTCTAATGATAGTGAATTAAATATTTTATCAATACACTTAATTCTTTTGACACTAAATAAATTATGTATAAATGTGATAATATATAAGAAATTATACCATATATAAGTTTGTTGTCAACTTAGGCATATCATGTTACGTAGAAATGAGTAAATTCTTTTCCTTTCAAACTTTGATTAACCAGAATATAAAAAAGTAAAAAAAAAAATTTACTCATTTCTACGTAATAAAATTTTCGTAATTAAAATTAAATCAATTATTGTGGAATTTTTTCAAAAAAAAAAAATGTTCTCGTTGGTATTTAGGGTATAGGAAGTTAAATTTATTTAAAAACATCTATATTCCATATGTAATGTAATTTAGTAAAAAATAAAGACCGACGGTGGCTTAAGTGGTAGTGTGCTAAGCTGTGGTGCATTAGGTACTGGGTTCGACGCCCGTCCGAGACATCGATGTTGGTCTAAGTTTACTCAGCTTTAAATGAGTACCAGTAATAAAATTATAATAAAATGTAATTTAAGACTGGGAAAAATGCTAACGGCAGAGACCATTTGCTAACAACAAATGTCTCACGAATAAAAACCATTAGCTTGTTGCAATTAATAGTTTCTTCACTATAAAGAAATTTATGGTTCGGAATCCATATAAAAAATTAGTAGGTCCAAATTGCAATACAAAACTGTTACAGAAAACTTCAAGTGCAGATAACTCAGTACTTGGAGCCCTATACGCCCTAGCGGAGTGAACAGGAAAATAAAAATATTTACAATTTATAAAATATATAACTATATGTTAACCAATATTCTTATATTCCTAAAATATTACTGAAATATATTTATGCTAATAAATATTATTATTTTTCATTTACAAGGCTACCTATTTATGTATTCATATAATTTGATGTTTTGTTAATAGAAAACATTTTGAATTTGTTATTAAATGAAATGTAATATTTATTTTAAAAATCATGTAAATTCAAATTTTTATCATACAAATAAATTATAATAGGAAAACTATAGAAATATTCTATGCTTAAACATTTGTTTATATTTATAAAATCAATCGTTAAAATACCTATGCTAAGGGTGACAAACACTGTAAATTTTCCACTATCCTAAAATATATAGTAAATGTATATTGTTTAAAGTTGTGTTAGAACCTATTAGAAAAAAATTAATTAGTTTATTTATGTTAATTAAATTTAGTTACAATTAATATTCTTTTTGATATGAAAAATATTCCATGTGTCATAAAATTATATATATACGATACATTATTGCATGTGTCATAAAAATATAATAAAAATGATTCTTTGAATTTGTTAAGCGTATAATTTGGGACGCATATGTTTCAGTCATTTAGAAATAATAGTTTGGAATTTTTTCTCACATTGTTGTTTATAAATTTTTAATATTGTAGCTTTATTTTTGTAAAATTAAATTTAATTGCAAACACTTTAGTAATTGCAATTTAGTATAGTAATTGAAATATAAAAACTTCATAAATACTATATTTAGTAGTTTTAATTTAAACCGTTGAATTTTCTAAATAATCTGATTAAAGATATTTGGTTTTATATATATATATATATATATATATATATATATATATATATATATATATATATATACATATATATATATATATATATATATATATATATATATATATATATATAGATATATATATATATATATATATATATATATATATATACATATATATATATATATATATATATATATATATATATATATATATATATATATATATATATATATATATATATATATATATATATATATATATATATATATATATATATAACATATACTAACATATTGGCAGAGCCAAAAATTATGGAGATAGTGGCAATGGAAATATCAAGTCCAGAAAAAACTGCTGGAGGGCTTGATGAAAAGGTGAACCTTTCTCAAGCCAACCCAAAAACATCTGAAAATCGAGCTGGAAAAATTGCCTTCCGCCCGCCTATTAAAACCAATAAGGGCATCAACGAACAACAGTTATCAGCTGAGCTGAAACAGTTGACGTTGACAGAAGGAAAAAAAAAAGGCTTAGCGGCGCAGGTAGGCGAAGGTATACATACCCCCGCCAAAAAGGTAAGAGTATAAAAAACGCATACGAACTAGCGTGTCTACCAATGGCAGACACGAAGACAACGGCACAAACGTCAAAAAGGCTCAGAACACCTTCCACAACACCACCGACAGTGCACAATACTAATAAAAAGCAGAAAACCTCTGCCTATAATAGCAGCCAACATAGACCCGCAGCAGAGGCTCAGCCCTGCACGTCGGGTACTAGTTATAAGGATGCACTAAAGGGGACCAAAATCGGTATTATACACGCCGAACATCCCCATAAAATATTATCAGCAGAGCAGCTAGCTGCATACCAAAAATCCATCCTGGCAGCAATTCCAGCAGCTGCAAAGAGGGAACTCATCCACAATTTGGTGGATTAAGCCTCAAACCAGGATGGATGCTAATTACCTGCTTAGATGATAAAACATCAAAGTGGCTGGAAACAATTGCCACAAAAATATCAAACGAGTCCACCAAAATTCAGGCCGTCAAAATTCCAAAGGTGGAAATAGTGATGGGATTTTTCCCCCACGAGGAAGACGGAACAGATGAAATCCTCACCCTCATCGACTCCCAGAACCCAGAATTACGTGCGACGAATTGGAAGGTTCTGGGCAGACGCAAAGAGGGCACATGCACCGTCATTACATTCTCCATCGACAGGCAATCGATGAAGAAACTAAAGCAGAAGGGCTTCAGAATCTACTTTAAATTCGCTGGCATCACTCTTCGGCCAAAAAATAAAGAGGTAAATAGCGGCCAGCCGCATCTCACAAGTGATGTCAGCGAACAAGCCAAAGGACCAAGTTAAGATGATCCAGGCGAATCTCCATCGTGCAGCAGCGGCTATGGACGTACTCACTTAGAGATTCGCTAAAGAGGAATTTCAAGTGGCCCTTCTTCAAGAGCCTAGAGCCATAACAGGTATAATCCTGGGTATTCCTCAATCCATGGGTTAGTTAATCTTTGTTAGAATAATAGCAGACCTAGAACTGCTATCCTCTTATCAACTAAAATTAATTATCTAAATATTCCTAGTTTCATCCGTACAGATCTAGTAGCTATACTGGTGAAACTACCTACCACAGGGGGCTTCCAAGAGGCCATCATCCCCTCGGCGTATTTCCCCGCAGAGGAGACAGAAGCTCCACCTAAAGACATCATAGAACTAGTGGAATATAGCAAAACACACAATCTACCAATCATTCTGGGTTGTGACGTCAACGCCCACCACATAGTATGCGAAAGTAGTGAAATAAATAAAAGAGGTGAGTCGCTTTTAAACTATCTTACTTCTAACAATTTAGATATAATAAATCAGGGCAACACCCCTACCTTTGTCAATTCTATTCGGCAGGAAGTTCTAGACTTAAAAATAGCTAGTCCCTGCCTTTCTCACAAATTGACTAACTCGCATTCTTCAAAGGAAGCGTCGCTTTCGGACCATAATCACATATGTTTTCAACTGCAAACCCCTCTAAATATTATCAAAAAAATTAGAAACCCAAAACGTACTAACTGGCAACAATACCAGCACTTCCTTCAGTACGAAATAAATAACTCAGAGGTAGAAATCAGTAGCCCAAACTGCATAGACCTCCAAGCCAACCAACTTGTAAGTAGCATTATAGATGCATACGAACAAAGTTGTCCCATTTCTCAAAACAAAGGAAAAAAACAAGTTCCTTGGTGGAATGACGAACTAGTGGTAAATCGCAAAGAAACCAGGAAACTTTTCAACAGAGCGAAAGCCCTCGGTAACTGCGAAACATATAGAACTTCGCTCACCGAATACAACAACTTACTCAAAAAGTCCAAAAGAGATTCATGGAAGAAATTCTATGAGGAGATTAATGATCTCCCAGCGGCCTCCAGACTCCAGAAAGCCCTGGCGAAAGGTACAGTCGCAGACATTGGACTGTTCGAAAAACCAGACAGCAGCTCAGAAACTCTTGACGTGTTATTGGCAACACACTTTCCGGGTTGCAAAATAAAAAACCCTGAAGACATAGAGGAAGAGGAAAGGATTCAACGTCCTACTCCAAATAGCAGAAGCCTCGCTAACAAAATCTTCACTCCAGAAAAAATTAAATCGGCAATAAACAACTTTAAACCCTACAAATCTGCTGGAGTAGATAAAGTATTCCCTGCACTACTTCAACAGGGATTAGAGATTCTAATGCCAAAAATGATAAGAATCTTTAAAGCCAGCTTTATATGGTGGTATATTCCAAAAATCTGGAGAAAAGCAAGGGTGGTATTTATTCCAAAGGCAGGAAACCGTCCCTCTGAAAAGCCTAAATCATACCGCCCCATAAGTCTTACTTCCTTCTTCATTAAACAATGGAAAAACTAGTGAACCACCAGTTTAGAACAGGACCGAATAACGTCCGACTGCACCCTAGGCAACATGCCTACCAAAAAGGGAAGTCAACAGAAACAGCGCTTCATGACCTTGTAAGATCAATTGAAAAGGCAATAGAATACAAGGAAATAGCGCTATGTGCATTTCTGGATATAGAAGAGGCGTTTGACAATACCCCCATGAAGCATTAATATCAGCAGCCAGAAATAAACGTTTAGAACAGGCGACAACCAAATGGATACACGTCATGCTAAAAAGTCGCTTGACAACAGCCGACCCAGGAAATAGCTCAAAAACGGCACAAACCTACAGGGGTTACCCCCAAGGAGGAGTCTTATCTCCACTACTATGCTCTGTCGTGGTTGATGAGTTATTACAACTACTTGTGAATCTCGGTTACGAAACCATAGGTTATGCTGATGACATAGTCATAATAATAAGGGGCAAATATGACAATGTCATATCAGAAAGGTTACAATTAGCCCTAAACGGGATAATCAATTGGTGTAAATCCAAAAACGTTAGTATAAACCCAGAAAAAACAGTAATACCATTCACAAACAGAAGGAAAGTTAAAATTACACCACCTTCACTAAATGGTATTACAATACCCTGCTCCAATGAGGTAAAATTTCTAGGCGTTACAATGGATAGGAAACTAAGCTGGAACACACATATAGAGAAGACTCACGGTAAGGCAACCAAGGACTTTTGGGCATGCAAAAGTATGTTCGGTAAGAAATGGGGGTTACATCCCAGAATGATCTATTGGTGTTATAGAAGCATAATCCTACCGATAATAACATACGGATGCACAATGTTGTGGACAAAAATACTACATCATAAAACCCAGGTTATACTGGGTAAAATCCAAAGACTAGCTTGTCTTGGTATAACAGGCGCCATGAAAACCTGTCCTATTGCGGGAATGGAAATGTTCCTAAACCTCCCACCGCTACATCTCCATATAAAAAAAGAAGCGGCAAGAGGTATGCTAAGAATTCATAAGGAAAGAAAATACCTCCCAGGAGATTTCAGGGGTCATCTTTAACTGTTAAATAACCCCAAAATAGAGGCCATTGCCTCACATATATAGGACACTATGCCGAACCTTTATAACTTTGACATACCGTTCAAGATTATAATCAGCGAACGTAAAGACTGGTAATCTAAGCTTCCTGAACAAAATACGGGTGCAGCAATATGGTATACAGATGGCTTCCGTACCAAAGAGAGCACAGGTGCTGAAGTTAAAGGCCGAAACTTCTCAGCTTAAAAATCACTCGGAAGAGAAGCAACTATGTTCCAAGCAGAAATGATTGCGATGGAAATGTGCATACAGGAAAACCTGAAAAAAGCACACCGCAATAAAACCATTATAATTTTATCGGACAGTCAAGCTGTACTCAAATCTATATCCTCCCACAAAAATAAATAATACTGGCCAAAAGGAATAATGTAACCTTAATGTGCGTACCAGGTCATATTGGAGTAGAAGGCAATGAAGAGGTAGATAGCCTTGCAAAAAATGGTGCAAGCACCAGGTTTATTGGACCTGAACCTTTCTGTGGAAAACCTAAAGGTCACTCTAAACTTATTTTAAAAAGATGGCTAGAACAAAAGCACAGAATCTTGGAACTCAGTTCCAAAACTCGCACTATCCAAAAAATTTATTAAACCACAAACCATAAAAGTCGAGAAAATACTAAAATTCAGCAAAAAGGATATAAGAACCTTAGTAGGTCTCCTGACAGGCCACAGTCATGTACGCTATCATCTGGAAAAAATGGGACTAGCTGAAGATAACAAATGTCGCCTCTGTCTATCTGACAAAGAGGATACAGAACATCTACTATGCTACTGTGAAGCAACGGCACGTAGAAGAATAAATCATCTGGGAAAAGGAACCCTTACCCCAGAGGAACTAGCCTATTAGGCTCCCGAGAACATATTAAGTTTCTTCAGATCTCTTAATATTGGCTAGGGAAAGGGGCAATAAATGCACAATAGATCTTTTAGGTCGCAGTGCTCTCTCGTCAGGGATGATACTACATACATACATACATATATAGATTATCATCTTTGAAATATTTATATAAATATTAAAATACAACAATTAAATTATTATATTATATAAACTATATAAGATATTTTACATTTTATTATATTTTATTTTTTATTATATTTTACATTATATAAAAAACTTGTGTACTTTACACCATAAATTTTCAAAACTTTTATTCCAGTCTTGTTAGCACGATCTTATTTAGAAAGAGATTTTTTTTTTTGTTGTTTTGTGTGTTAATATTGAAGGAAAATTTATGTTCTAATAATTGTTTTATTTACAGGTTTTGTTTTTAAAATAAATAAATATTATTACTAGGACATACTTTGACATTTACTTACATAGACTAATAAATTATTTTTTGTTTTAAAATGGATATCAACAAACTGACGAATAAAGCTCTTAGGGAAGAGTTGAGAAAATTAAATTGTAATAATTTACAAGGGAAGAAACAACAGTTGATTGAAAGGTTACAATCATTAAATACGAGAATGAATTTAAATTCACCATCATCATCGTCTTGTAGTAGTGTGTTTTTAGAGCCTTCAGAAAGGGATGGTAATGCTTCAACTTCAATTTTAATAAATAAAGAATTGGAATTAATTCAAAGGGAAAAAGAATTAATTCAAATAGAAAAACTTATTTTAGTGAAAGGAAAGGAATTAATGTCAAAAATGGGAAATTTAGAAGCACCAATTAGTTTACCCGTGACTATACCAATGATTACAAACAGCAATAATAAATATAATATGCGGGACATTTCTGAAGTATTACCTGTTTTTGATCCAACAAATTTATCTGGGTTTTCTGCAATGCAATGGGTAAAACGAGTAGATGCATTAATAAAAAATAATAATTGGGATCATGGGCTGGTATTGTTGGCTTCGGCTAATAAAATGCTGGGACCGTCAAAGTTTTGGTATGACAGCATTCAAGAAAATATTGTGAATTGGGAACAGTTTAAAGAAAAATTAATAGCTACTTTTCCGTCATCACATAATGAGGTTTATATTCACCAGATTTTAAGTAATAGGAGAAGAAAATTTGAAGAGAGTGCAGATTCATATTGTTATGAGATGAATATGATAGGGAAACGATCCAATTTGAGCGATGATGCAATATTTCAATATATAATAATGGGTCTGAATGATTCGACTATGATTAATAATTTATCTGCTATTACTTTTACAAATCTTTTAGAGTTGATTGCTCATATAAAGCAGTATGAAAATATCAAAAATTATGTATACCAAAATCCTTATACACATTTTCAAAGAAGATTTCATCCATATAGTCCAAGGAATAACGAGAAAATTAATAGTTTCAATGGCAAAGAAAAAAAAGTTTTAAAATGTTATAATTGTCAAAAACCAGGACATTTTGCTAGGAATTGTTTTTTGAAGAAAGAAAATGTGCTAGGAATTGTTTTATGAAGAAAGAAAAGTAGTGTTGGTGGAAAACAAATTATAAACTTGGTTAAATCTTTCTCAGATTGTGTTTCTACAAATTGGGCAGATTTAGGAAAGTGTAACTTATTGGAAATAAAAATAGAATTATTAAACAATGATCCAATTGTTTACCAACCATATAAAGTTCCATTTGCAAAATAAGAAGTTTTAAAAAACATGATTGATGAATTAATAGCTAATAACATTATACAAGAGTCTCTGTCACCTTATGCATCTCCGGTAGTTTTAGTTAAGAAGAAAAATGGAGAAGATCGTATGTGTATTGATTACAGGAAAATTAATTTGGTATTGAAAAAGATAGGATATGCCAATAATTGAAGAACAACTGAATAGTCTTGCAGGTTATAAATATTTTTCAGTATTGGATCTTGCGTCTGGTTATTATCAAATTCCAATTGAAAAAGAATCAAGGCAGTTTACTGCTTTTATAACTTCTGAGGGTCAATATGAATTTAGTAGATTACCTTTTGGTCTTGCTAATGCTCCAGCATGATTTCAGCAAATAATGAATAAAATTGTTCAAATAATGAAGCCAGACCACATTATTGTTTATTTAGACGATTTAATTGTTCCAAGTGTAACAATTGATGAAGGAATTCAGTAAATTAAAAAAATTATTTCAAATTTTTAGAAAAGTTGGTTTAACCATAAACCTTAAGAAATGCTCATTTTTAAATGAACGAGTTGAATATTTAGGCCATATAATTAGTGGCGGCTGTATACAACCTGGTGAAAACAAACTATTGGCAATTAAAAACTATGTTGAACCTAAAAATGCACATGAAATCAAGAGATGGATTGGATTGACAAGTTATTTTCGAAAATTTATTAAGAGTTATGCTGAAATTGCTGAACCTTTAACCAAATTAACAAGGAAAGGTGTTGTTTTTAAATGGGAAATTGAACAACAGAATGCTTTTGATAAGCTTAAACAGATAATGACAGAAAAGCCTGTTTTAGCTATATACAATCCTAAATATAAACATGAATTGCATACAGATGCTAGTGCTGTGGGAATTGCTGGTGTTTTATTACAAGAACAATTTGGCTCATTACATCCAGTTGCATACTATAGTAGACAAACTAATGATTATGAGCGAAACTACCATAGTTATGAGTTGGAAGCTTTAGCTGTAGTTGATTCGGCTATTATATTTAGTCAATATTTAAAGCATTTTAAAATTGTCACAGATTGCCAGGCATTAAAAACGGTGATGAGTAAACGAGATATTGTTCCACGAATAGCAAGGTGGTGGTTAAAACTTTTAGAATATGATTATATAGTAGTACATCGAATTGGCAAGTTTATGAACCATGTAGATGCACTTTCTAGAGCTCCAGTTAATATTTCAGAAATTTTGGAACCTGCCCAAATTAATGTATTTCAAGTATCTGTTGATGATGAAGATTGGTTGCAATCTATTCAATTACAAGATGATGTGGTACACAAGATTAAAAATTATTTAGCCAAACAACCTGAAAATAATGAAGAGAAACAAATACATGTAGATTATATATTAAGAAATAATCGAGTATATAGAATAGTTAAAGGGGAATTAAAATTATATGTACCGCGAGATGTAAGAAGTCAAATTTTAAGGAAAAGTCATAATGAAAAGGGGCATTATTCTTTTTTGCGTACATTAAAAGATATACAAACACGATATTGGTTCCCTAGAATGACACAATTTGTTAAAAAATATCTCAAAGCATGTGTCGAATGTGCTTATAATAAATTCGAAGTTCAATCGAAAAGGGTATCAAACAATCAAATAAACCATTGATACAATACACATAGACCATTTAGGTCCATTTGTTAAGTCAACCAAAGGAAACACATATATTATAGTAATTGTAGATGCTTTTACTAAATTTACTATTTTGAAAGCTTTGCCTAATACAAAAAGTAGACCAGTATTATTATTTTTAGATAAAGTATTATCTAAAAATTAATATTTATGGTAGTCCTGCGAGAATTTTTAGTGATAAGGGAACAGCTTTTACTTCCGAAAGTTTTAATGTTTTCATGAAAAAATTAAATATTCAACATATACAAAATGCGACTAAAACGCCTAGAGCAAATGGTCAAGTTGAGAGATATAATAGAACTTTAATGAATATAATTTTGACGCGAACAGAAACAGAAGATAAATGGGACCAAAAAATTGAACAAATACAGTGGAGTATGAATAATATGTTTAATGAAAGTATTAATCAAACACCTTTTGAAGTACTTTTTGGTTATATACCAAGATATCCTTACGGGGACATTCTGGCAAATTCGATAGATAATGATGTTCCTCAAGTTCGTAAGTTAGAAGCAAATCGAGAAAAGGCAACAACTTCAATTAAAAAACGACAAGAAAAACAAAGGAAAAATTATAATCTACGGTCTAAACCAGCACAAGTTTATGCTGAAGGTGATTTGGTTACAATTATTAATGATACTTTAGTTAGTACAGGGAAATCTAAAAAACTTGAACCTAAATATAAGGGTCCATACATAATTAAAAAAGTATTAAAAAATGACAGATACGTGGTAGAAGACATACCGGGTACACAACGGACGTTAAGACATTTTTCTACAATACAGGCGTCTGATCGTATGAAGAAGTGGGTGCAATGTAATCAGGAACTGGACGAGTTGTCAAATAGTGACATCGAGGACGATTTTCAAGTCAGGATGGACGAATCTGTAACAGATTAATAACTAACAGTTATAAGTTTACGTACGGACGATCGCAGGAATTGTTGGCATTCGCATCAAGGAAGTGAAAGGAAGAAGACGTTTTTTTATTTTAAAGAATTTTATTTTTTGTTTTAATTTGTTATTTTGAATTGAATGTTTTGAATATAAATGTAATTAAAGTTTGAATTTAAGTAAAGTAATATTATAATAAACTAAATTTTGTTGTTAAATTAGTGTTAAAGATAATTGGAGGAACAATAATAAAATCAGTGAACGTTATATTTATCATTTGTTAATGCATTTAAAAACTCAAATACTAAGTGATACAATACTCCACTAGCTTGGAATAGCAGTTTCTCTATAACAATTTCGCCTTTCCTTAAGTTTTTGCAGAAATGTAATATAAATTTCGTGTGGAAAATTGATATTTTTTTGGTGAATTATAAGTTATCCTTGAATTATAAGTTATCTAATGAAAAAACTAGACTCTTCTTCTAATTTAATAAGACCACAACTCTTCTTCTAATTGAATAAGACTATTTTAATTTTTTTTAAATATTTTTATCAAGTAGATTAGAAAATAAATGATTTCTGTTTTTTTTGGATATAAGATAAGAAATATAAATAATTGAAAATATGATTTTGACCAGATTTATATTACTTATTTTTGCCATGATTAATTATAGGATATTTTCTGGATTACCTTAAAATGCTTTCAGTTTAAACAGAATTTGCAAAAACAAAATTCCATTTATCTTGACTAACTTTATCGTTTTCATTGATAAAATTAAATGCGTAGTGTCGCCACCTACAAAGAAAGCGGATGTTTACATTTCTTTCTTAAATGTTTATTTTTTTTATATATTTAATAATAATAAAAAATATTTTGCAAAAATCATAAAAAAATGTCAGTGTTGTTTTAAAAATTAAATATTGTTTTTTAAGATAAAAAACTTGACAGAAAAAAAAATATTTTAAATTATTTTAAAATATACTATGACCTTTCTTAATTGACACAATATTATGTTGTATTCATCGAAATATTATGTTGAATTTATCGATAGAGATCAAAATGATACTTAAGTATTGTAGGTGAATAGATTGGAAGGTCTATAATTTAATTTATATATGAATAACATAATATTTTGCAAATATAAAAGTGATGGACAAAGGAAATTAATTATTTCATACTTATTTTATTTAAATTTTTATTATTATTTTATTCAACACTTAGCCTTTTAGTATAAAAATATAAATCAAATTTTATTCAACACCATAAAAATTGAAAAAAGTGTATTTTTAAAGTCTTCACTTCAAAATTTAATTTTTTTGATTAAGACATTATGTCTATTACTGATACTTTTTTGAAGTGAATGAAATTGTGAAAATCCAGGAAATTAAAATTTTAGTCATTGTTTCAAAATAATATGACTCACTATACTTTTAGTTTTTTTTAACTATATCTCTTATTATTAAAACATCTGAACAAAGTTTATAAAACAAAGTTTATAAAACAAAATGTAATAAAAAAGTTTGTTTTTTGTACTGTTTTTATATAAATAAGTAAAACACCCTGTTTTACTTATTTATATATAAAAAAAATAACTTAACTCAATTAATATCAACTTCATTTTTACGAACTTTGAACCAATTTATATATAATATAACAGAATATCATGCAAATTAAATTAATATTTATTTAACTTTCTAATAGTTAAATTAGTAATCTTCATACACAACAACAAATTAATAATATACTTGAAACATGCCATAATATCAAAGTCAAGTTTCTGGAATATTCTAAAAGTTTAAGAAATAATACCAATTTTTTAAAAGTTATGTTCAAATTACATACTATATAAATCTTTATTATTGCATTTAAATAATATTTATTCCATTTACAATTTCTTTTAATTAATTAAATTGTAAAAAAATTTACACACAATAAATTTTTGTTGCTATAATCTTCATTTAATTCATAATAACTACCTAGTTCATTGCAGATTAGAAATTGTACTTGAAGTATTAATTTCAAATTAAATTTAGAATATTAACATGTATATATTAATAAAAACAAATATCGAGTTAAAGTTTTAATTAATTTATACAAATTTAATTAATTATGAACCTAAAATGGTAATAATTTCTAAATTTCATCATTTAAAGGTTATTAATTTGACTTCTAGAAAAATTTAATAAACTCTGGTAAATGACATTACTTGATATTTTAAATCAAACTCAAACACAATTTTGACCAATCAAGTCCATCAAAAAAGAAAATACATATGTAAATAAAATATTTTTTCAAAAATTGAGATTTTTTTATTTCTACATTCATTTAACATGTTTGACAAACATTCAAAAATTGCTAATTACATATACATATGTATATGTTGTTAGCCAAAATATGTTTCCAAAATTAATAGACTACATATGAATTAATTTTAAAGTTAAGAATAAAATATGCTGATATTTAGTGTAAATTTAGAATAAAATAAATTATGCTGAAAATATACCAAACGCAAATCAAGAATTTCGAGAAATTTGTTTAGTATTTTGGGTAATAAAAACTTTTAAAGTTGTAATTTTAAATGCAATAAGTAAAATAACTTTTTGTTAAATAACTACATATTTAAAACTTTTTTCTTTTATAAGCTGATTAAACCATTCGGATCTATATCCCATTAGAAGCTCTGCCAGGTTTAAAATAGAATTTTTACATGGTATATGGTTTAAAAACATACATTGTAGTAATGGACTGCACTATTAAATCTAATGATAATTCGCAGTGGATTGATGCGTAACTTTTAATACATATGTGTCAGAAGAAGTTATTCTACTTGTTTAATTTGGTGGCAAAATTAGTATTTATTTATAGTGTAGTTTATAATTTTTGGATATCCTGCCACGAAACTTATTTAACATGTATGTTAATAAGTTCCCCTTGTACCAATAATTGGATTATACGAATACTGGATGAATTTAGTTGTGTCATGGTTCAAAAGAGTGAAAAAGGATTTAATGTAAGGTTTAAATATTTCTTTAACTTTGTGCTTTAAATACAATTAACTTAAGGTCTACGGAAAAGCCTAGTTAACTTAAAGTCAGACAAAAAAAATTATTTATAACAGTAAACTACATTTTATATATTGAATTTATAAAAAACAATTTAAATGACTATTGATATAAAAAACGTGTTAGTTTGTGATGCAGTTGTTAACGCTGGTTTAGATATACTTAAAAGTAATGCAATTAGTGTAACATATAAATTAAAATTAACTGAAGCGGAACTATGCAAAGAAGTTTTGATGGTTTAATTGGCCGTTCAGATACTTAAATAACAAAGAGTGTTTTGGAAGCTGGAAATGGTTTTGTAAAAGTTGTTGGACGTGCCGGTACAGCGTGCAGGTGTAGATAATGTTACTGAAGCAAGTAATAATAGTATTATAATATTGAATAAACCGCGTGGTAATTTGATATGAACTAACTTGTTTATTAATTGGTGCATTAGCCAGACAGTACGAACTTGTGTTAATTTAAAAAATGGTCTATGGGAAAATTTAGTGGCAAAACGGTGGGAATTCTAGGATTAGAACTTATTGAGAAAAAGTATCTAGACGTATGTCTGCCTGGGGTATGAGAGTAATTGGTTTTGATCCAATTACAACTGATGATATGTAATATAATATCAAATGTAAGATTTGCGTTTATATATACATAGTTCATATATTATATTCAGTTGATTTATAAAGGGGGATTCATTTAGACTCTAAATTTTACAGGTACATATTTCAAAAAAAAAAAAAAAAAAAACAAATTTAATTTTATGAAACAATCTTTATCATCATAAACAGAACCATTCTTTATATTTATTACTTAAGGATTATTTCTTTCAAATATAACTGCGCATAACATTGTTCATTCTGCAGTTCCAATTTTGGATCATGCGTTCGACCATTTCGAGGTGTATTTGGCTACAGTTCCAATTTTGGATCATGCGTTCGACCATTTCGAGATGTATTTGGCTAATGGCGCGAATAATGTTGGTTCCTCAATCGTACCCGGCTGATCTATGTAGACTTTGGACCTTACGTACCCCCATAGAAACAAGCCTAGAGGTGTGATATCGCAAGATCTAGGCGGCTAATTCACCTGTCCGAAGCGAGAAAGTAACTGTTTTGTTCTCTCAATAAAGCTATGCTATCACGGGCTGTGTGGCATGTAGCGCCGCCTTGTTGGAACCAAATTTTGTGGAGATTACGGATTTAAATTTCAGGCAAATAGTCCGTTATCATAACGGGCACCGTTTACAGTTACGTTCTGGCGAGTCTCATTTTAAAAAAAAACATTTTGGACCAATCATTCCATAAACCACATCAAACTTTTGTTTTGGTATGAAGAGTAACCCGAACAGCACATTAAAATAATAATTTTCTTAATTTCAAGACTAAATATAAAAAAAGATATAAATTACCTATTAAAGCTATCCAAGGTTCATTTGTTGGTATTTCTTGAATTATTTGGTCTAGCACTACATCAATCTACAAAATGTTAAAATAAATATCCGTGAATAACTTGGCTTTGATTAAAAACGTTTGTAAACTAACATTAAATATTTTGAACAAAAGCGCAATATCTTCGTTGAAATTTTTAGTTAGAGCTACAATAGTACCTTTATCATCATCTTCTTTTAATTCATTAGACCTTTGTTATTGTTTTGTTACATTTTTTTAAAAATACTGTTAGGTTTTAATTTTCTACGATATAATTAGATTCAAAATCTTTATCATCAAAACCCATTTTTCGTCTTCATTTAAAATTACTAGAACTTGCTTTTCTGTAGCAAAATATTCTAAGCATTCGTCGTCACAGATCTCAGTTCCATCAATCTCCGTTACTAGTGTATGTCCAGGAAGACCACTTATATGAGCTAAGATATATATTTTATTAAAAAAATATATAATAGTCAGAAAAAAATTGTTACCTTTTTCAAGTACTGCTGTAATAGTTGCCTCGGGCATAAAACATTTCTTAGTAAATCTGTTAGTGCTCCAAACTTTGAATAAATACTTTCCCATGTTCGTATTATTAGTTTTACTTAATCTATATTTTATAAATATAATATTCTTAGTAGTATGTATGAAATACTTTTTAAAAAATTATAATGTCAATAATTTTTTAAAAAGTATTTCAGACTAACAATTTCAAATTTATAATATACCTAATAATTTTGTCGGTTTCGGAAAAGTATATTACAATTTTTATAACTTAAAATATACCTCATAACTATTTCTTTGCATTAATAATTTTTTAACTTATAATATACCTTTTTAAACATCAATTATTTTTTACGCTAAATTCTTCAGTGTAATATTGTTTTTTAAATTGCCGTTTGTAACTAGTTATCTTCGGTTGCAACTGCATTTGCAAACATACGTGCATAATAATATTTATTTTTGTATTTATATACATACAAAGATTTTTTTATAATTAAGTTTTTTACATCAATTAAACAGTTATCCTTTTCCACACAGTAACTTTCATAAAGTATTAGTGTCTCATTGTAAGTCATTATAATTAACTTGCCATAAAAAATTTCCTTTTCGTATGATTTATGGATAAATAAAGCTTGCCCTAATTGCAATATCTTGCTCTTGGTTACAACTAACCAATAAAAAATCATTATATTTGTAAACAGTGTTTAAGAATATAATTTTTTTGGATACAAATATGAAACCCTTAGGTAGATCAATGTTAAACATACCATGAACATTTATTTCAGGATCATCGCAAACAATAGAGAGTCTAAAACGATCTTGAAATAGAGTAGCTTTATATAATTGATGACTTTCAGCAAGAGTTTTAGTTAAATCATTATAATTTTTACAAACTTTAGCAATAGATTTAAAATGTTTATATTCCTCAAAAATCATAGTCCACAGTATTTTCAAAGGTCCACATTTTGTAATTAAACTAATGATCTAAACTAATCTTAGATGCACAAATTAAGCACCACATTTCGATTATAGTTGTCGAAAATATCCAAACATTACTTTTAGCATTTACCGCTCGTTCTAACATTACAATAGGCAAAAGTATTAAAATGTGCCATATTTCAACGGATTTTCCTGGAATTTTTGCCATTGAATGTTCTATTTTCGGAAAAGATAAAGAAAGTTTAAAAAGCTTTCTTAAGATTCTTAAAGAAAGATTAACATTATCTATACTACATACATTAGTGTGACAGAAATATTTCAAAATATTCATGAAATCAAATGGTATTACTCCTTCAAATAGATCGTGTGATATACAAGGTGGAAGTCCAGGGTTATTAACACGAAAATAATTTAGATGATTTAAAACTGCATCATATTTTACGCCCCTTACAGGCTTATCTAAAAGAATACATGATTCGATTTTAGATATGAAGGTAGATTTATTACGTACTTGACATGTATCAAATTGTTGACTTTTAAGAGAAGCTCGTTGGTAAAAGCAAAATCTACATAAAAATTCAGACGCGCTGAAATTTTCTACGAAACCACCTATCTGATGATTACCAAGATTGTCACCAATTACAGCAAATATGCTTCCTTGCAACTTTTTTTTGAATGATTAATAGGATTAATTATCTCGATACCAGTTTTTTCTAATTTTAATATATATCTTCTACCAATGGTTGTAAAATTTTATTCATACCAAATTTTTTGATATAGTCGGCTTGACAAGTTGAACGTTATGTACTTGAGATCTATATTGTGGTGGAATATTTCCAAGCATCATATATCTACCCAATAATTTATGTTTTCTCTTCGAAGATCCTAATGTGTTACAATTTTCAAAAGCTTCTTGAAAGAAAAAGCTTCTTGAAAGCAATTTCTATCCGCTGTTTTTCATTAAAATTTTTTGAGTTTTTGTAAATATCTCCATTGTTATAATCACAATATAAGTTAGGCACATTCACCCTTTTTTCGTTAAACAATTAACTGAGAAAAAATGATCTATCAGATAGGAGACATTTTATGGTGTCACAGACTAATATATACTGAAAAGTACAGTCATTGTCATATATATCGGTTCCAAGATATATTTCTCTTGGTTCTACAAAGGTTAAATTATTTTTCATATACTGTATTCTTTTATATTTTGAACTAAAAAATATGAGATGATTTTACAAATTATTTTGTCCAATTCGTCATACAAGAATTGCAAAGCCACATCTGTTATTCGAAATTTTGATTTCAAGTTCATTAACAACAATTCAAAACAATTTTGCGAAATATCGTTCTCATTTTGTGGAATAAGGCTTTTTTCATTTCAAGTTGGTCAGAGCAATGTGTCTGAATAGTTGAAGTTTTATTGAACTAGTAACACGTAGTAATACTGTATACAATTCTGCCTTTAAGATTTCGTCTTATGTGAGAGTTAAATGAAAATTTATTTGTAAATATCCCAGAACACTTGATGAACAGATAAGTTACTATATCTTTGAAAGTTAAATGAGTAAAAATGTGTGAAATTAAAATTTTTATACAACAGTTGAAGTTGCAGGAATTATTTGTACATTTACAATTTTCGGTTGCATTTTGCTTTTCTTTTTCGGTTTGTCTTGAATGAGCTCTAAAGTGATGTACTCTATACCTGTTAGAGGTAGAAAAAATTTTTTCGTAACTAATTTCTAAGCAGCAAAATTCAACATTATTCTTTCCTCCATGAATGTACAATGGTTATTAAAAGATTTAATACAAGACATTTTCAAAAGCCCATATTACACTGGTACATTTTTCATTCAATAAGCCTGATTTCTAATACGAAATGACACCTAATAATTAATGACACGAAAAAGTATTTGTATAAGAAACCTAAAAAAAAACACAATTGTTGTTTAATCTACTTATTAAAATGTGATATATTTCAATTGTAGTTATTTATCGGAATCGCATTACAAAATTAATTATATAAGTACAGATTCTTTTAAATAGTTTTATTAACACATATTTAAAAGAATCAATATTAATAAATAATTAGTGTCACTGAATGTTTCTACATTTTTCTAAGAAATTTGTTTATAATTGCTATATAGAATTACAAATAAGTAAAATATACAAAGCGATTCCAATAAAATCTTTTAAAAATGCATAAAACTAATATTATCTATTTTACCATTGATTAAGAATAATACCAGATGTGTTTTTTCTATATACTTTTTTTCGTACATTTTTTTTTAGAAAAATTTAAATATTTTAGTTGTATTGGTATCATCATACAGTTCATATTCATATAGATTATGATTGCATTTGTGAATACTATGTTTTATTCCTATTTTCTTTATTTTTCTTTTGATAAATACCCGAGATTACAAAAACAAATTACTTAACTCTATGAGATATTTTTAATTTCTGTATTGGCATTTTTTTCCTTTGCATATACTCGAGAAGAGAATAACAATCTTTATAACTCTTAGGTCTATGCGAAAAATACTACGAAGGCATCAATTTTATGCGTACATATTGTTTTTGGTTTATTATTTTCCTACCGATTGACTTTACTAGTGAAGTAAAAAATTTTATGTATCGAAAAAATTTTTATTTTTCTTCTTAGCTACTTATTGTGGATTTTTATAATATGTATTCTAAAATTAGGCGTATGTTCCATTACTAAAAAAGCAACCAACAAAAAATGTTAAAAAATTATATTATAAGAAAAAAAATAATAAAAATGTACAGAAATTATTATTATTACCGCAATAAATCAAATTAAATAAATTGTTTCAAAAATAATTTTTCTTTAATTCTTTTTCATTCAATAATAAATAAATTCGTTAATTTTAAAAATACTTTTTCTGTATAACAGAATTTTTAGTACAAAATATTTTAAAATTTAATAATTCTATATAATAATTTTATTAATTATAATTTTTAATAAAATTTACTACAATGATTATTTTTAAAGATATAAATATCATTAAATTTGGTTTTTTGACCAACCGGACAAAAATTTGGTACTTGTTAAAAAATATTATAAAAATCCACAATAAGTAGCTAAGAAGAAAAATAAAAAAATAAATATAATTGATAATTTTCAAAACATAAAATTTTTTACTTCACTAGTAAAGTAAATCGGTAGGAAAATAATAAACCAAAAACAATATGTACGCATAAAATTGATGCCTAAGAGCTATATAAAGATTGTTATTCTCTTCTCGGGAAAATAATGCCAATACAGAAATTAAAAATATCTCATCAGCAAATAGAGTTAAGTAATTTGTTTTTGTAATCTCGGGTATTTATCAAAAGAAAAATAAAGAAAATAGGAATAAAACATAGTATTCACAAATGCAATCATAATCAATATGAATATGAATTGTATGATGATACCAATTCAACTAAAATATTTACATTTTTCTTTAAAAAAATGTACGAAAAAAAGTATATAGAAAAAACACATCTGGTATTATTCTTAATCAATGAATTTACATACCTTCAATTTATTTTATTTCTTCCACAGCGTCTTCACTCTTTAAAATTACTAAACAAAATGACACGAATGAATATGTGCGTCTAACTTTACACTAAACTGGTGTATTTTTCAACATTACAAATAATTTTATTTCATTTTTACACACGTATTGTGCGTTTTTCGGAAGTACAGTCGTAAAAATGTCAAATACTCTTTTCTCGGCTTAAAATTGCACAACGTTATGTAAAATTATATAAGTACACAACAAATGTATAATTTTTCCCATATTTTAGACAATTTATGATAAAATTGTGTAAATTTCACTCGTTTTAAAGAAGGAATTTTACAATCATTTTTTAGACTGTAAGTATCAATAAAATTATGGTTAAAAGTTTCATTTGTAAAAGACCTAATAAAAATAGGATTCAAATAATTTCAATAAAGAAAAACAGGGAATGGATAAAAATAATTTTTCGCATTCATTTCCAACAAAAAAAATTCTTTTGCAAACTATGCATTTTCCTTAACTAAACTAAAGTTCATTGCGATTTATAAACCACTTGAATATTTAAAAATAATCTGTGAACTATATTGCATTTCCCATAAAAGTGGCAAGGGAAATCTTACTTTTCCCTTGGCACTTTTGTGGGAAATGCAAGTTCGGCTGTCTAAAAATACGTTTGAGGTAAAAGTCTTGTTTTCCTTAGTGTACATCCGAAGCTAAGGTACGGGGTTGCTGTTGGATTTGTTGAACAATTTATTACATTAACGGGTAAAAATAATCCGTATAAAGGTTACCAAGGCGTTATTAATTAAGATGTTTTAAATTTTATTAATCGAATAATTAAAGAATGAACAGAATGAACAATTCATATTTTTATATCACTTTTCGATTATTGAAACGTTATTTTATTTTTTATTTACACAAAAATCTATCTTTTTTATAATTATTCCAACCGGAAGTTCTTCACAATTATTTTAATTAAGATTAATAAAAATAAAAATTATTATTAAAAATGATTAGCTGTTTCCGTACAAAAACTCTTTTTTTTATTAACCCTTTCGCGGGCAATGACGTGATATCGCGTCATGTGGTAGTTTTTTGTAGGACATGACGTAATATCACGTCATTATTTGAAAACGCAGTAAAGCCAATACGTGGTACAACGTCTTTATTTTCATATGTTTACATTGCAATCCAACATATTGTGTCCGCATAGAAGACATGTAAACAAAATGTGTGTCCCGTCAGAAATATTTATAAAATATATTGTTTTACGTGAACATGTTTGATCGTGAAATGCTTTGGTACCAACAAGTGTCCTCTTAGAAAACACAATAAAAATATAGTGACCGCGAAAGGGTTAATTATAATTTTTTTAAATTATATGCCATTATTAAATAATGTAAATTTTATTTATCTAATTATACACATTTAGTATTTGCTATCATTTCAATTTTTTTACTTTTTTACACAATCTTAAACTAAAGTATATTTATTTATGGCTAAGTAAAAATTATGATTTTTTTCAGAAAACATCTTTTACAAAAAATGCAAATTGTATTTATAAAAAAATAGTTTATTAATTTAGTAATTTTTTCATTTTGTAATTTTTATTATTATATATAATATATCCACCAAAAAATTATAAACTAAAATTGTTGATTTTACTTCCTCAAATGATGATTTTTAATAATCGTGACATATTCGCACCTTTTAATACTTTTTTTAATGAAAATAAGTATGTATATAGAAATATATTTTTTTTCGAACTAATTTATTTTTTATGAAATGGTATGGGTAGAATGAATTAAAAAATTAAAAATAATAATATTTATTTTGTAGTCTAAAATTATTTATTCGTTTAAAAAAAATTAAATTTAAATTTATTAAATAGTTAAATCTAATTAATTGCAAAGAAAAATATAACAAATTTATGATTAATAAAAATTACATAATCGTAAATATTTTTTTCTTTATTATTATTCAATTATATAACAATATGAATTATTTATGCGGATTAAAGTATTAAGAAACTTTGAAAAAATTTAGATAAATTAAAATCAAAACGGATGCAAATAGTTCAACTTATTGTTTTTTACTTAGAAATTGCTAAACATTTTTAGAAATACACCTTAAAAATAAAAAAAAAATATCATCAAATTACAAAATATGGCGCATTTTATTGTTATCGTCTGTTTTGCCATTTAATATATCACTATCTATCAACTCTAAATCACATTATTGCCCAATGTTTTCGTTAAATTTCTATTAAATTTATATAAATAAATAATTATTAATATTTTCTATTAAAATTATTAAATATGAAATTATATTTGGAAATAGAATATTTCTTTACTTTACTATACAATAAATTAATATTTTTATAATCTTTGAGACATGCGAGAAATTTATCAGAAAAACAAATAAATAACTAAAGAATTTCTGAAAAATTAATTTTTTGGTTTTAGGTGTAATTTACGAACTCTTTATAAAATTATGAAATTTTATTAACTTGTGAAATTTTAACATAGTCTCCAAAGTCTCCAGTGAAATCAAGATATATTAGACATGAAAAATGAGTGTTAGATCAAATTACAAAATAAGTAAAGACTTTTCCATACTCTTGGCACTTAATTTACATTAACATTAAAAACTAATCATTATTTTGATTAATTTTTGAAAAACTTAATCTTTTAATGGTTTGTTTATGCAAAAATTTCGAGTTCTATATTTAAAAATATAAAATGTTATTAACTAAATCTTAAAAATTATTTAATTAATAATTTTTTTGTATTATTTATAATAAAATCAAAGTTAATCTGATTAATAGTAAACAAAATTTAAATAATAAATCACTAGTAATTATTTTAATTCATGAAGCACGCCTAAAACATATAATTTTTTTTATCCACAGAATTTATAATTTAATTTACATAAATAAAGAATTTATACAAATATTAATAACTTAATTTGATTAGTTTTAGCTTGATTTCAAGTGAATATAAATATTAGTCATTATATTTCGCTGAGTATAATCATACATTTACTTAGCAGAAGTTAAAACAAAAAAAAGGCTTAACATTTATTAAATTTAGAATATTAATTTGTTAGCACAACAGTTTAACAATATTAATTAGATAGAATTCTAGTAATTCAATGTAAGTATTTTAATTAGTAATTATAAGCAATTAACTATTTTTCAATGAATTATTAAATTAAGATGAAGGAATAATTTTTCATTTAATATTTAAAAATAAAAAGAAAATCTAATTCAAGAATCTCATTCGATTTTAAACCAAAATTGAATTAAAATTATTTTCTAAATTTTGTTGAAAAATCTAAATTAATGAACTGAATGGAAAATTAATAAGAACTGTTTAAGGAGGAATCATAATTGGAAATTGGTATAAATTTTTTTTTGATGAAATTCAATTTAAATCAATATTTTAATTTATTATAAAAATTTTCTTTGTAATTAGGTACATAATTTTAAGAAAAATAATTTTGAAATATTCCAAGAAATTAATAAATTTCATATCTTTAAAATCTGAATAATCATAAATAATTGATAAATTTGATAAATTTCATATCTTTAAAATCTGAATAATCATAAATAATTTCTAATCGTTAAATTTACTATAATAGCTATAGAGAACTCATATAACACATAGTGAATTTCACTATAATAACTCATATTAGTGAAATAATCTAATCCAACAATAATTATTAATCTTACTTACTTACTTACTTACCCGGCAGTACAGCCCTAGGGGCCAAGGCCGAGGAAAGAGAGTTTTCCCATAGGACTCTGTCCTGCGCAGCATTCCTCCAGCTTCCGGATATGTTCAGCTTCCTTACGTCCGCTTCCACACCATCCTTCCACCGGAGACTTGGTTGTCCCCTTCTGCGCTTACCTCAGGTTTGGAGTGAAAACTAGCTTTGGCTGGAGCTGTATCTTCCATTCTAGCCAGCGGAGTCTTTGTATGTGGTATATTTTGACTAGGTCAGCATCCCGATACAGCTGACATAGCTCTTGATTAAAGCGAATTCTCCAAACCTCATTAATGTTGACGGGGCCAAAGATGCAAGGAAGAATTTTCCTCTCGAAAAATCCTAAGAGCTGCTCATCGCTACTGGAGATTGTCCAAGACTCAGCTCCAAATAGTAGCACAGGTATGATCAGTGTCTTATAAAGTTTGATCTTGGTCTTTCGCGTAAACGATTTTGATGTCATTAGCTTACTCAAGCCATAAAAACGCCGGTTGGCAAGTACAATTATTCGTTTTATCTCCAGACTGGTGTTATTGCCTTCTGCCGTCACCATCCAACCGAGTATCTAAACTCTTTGACCGTCTCAAAGTTGTATTCTTCCATGGCGACATTTTGACGTAATCGGTGGGTGAGGGTATTGTTGGATGAAGCCACCATGTATTTGGTCCCGTTTATTTTCAGACCTAACCTACTTGCGTTTTCTTCAACAGCTGCGAAGGCTTTGCTGACGTTTCTTTGCGTTCTACCGATAATATCTAGATCGTCCATATCGAACTGCGCATAACGTACAGGCTAGGGTTATCCTGCAGAGATTGACGAGTTTTGCTGGAAACCCGAAATCGACTATTGCCGTACGCATTTGTACGACTATTTATACATAATACGAAAAAAAATAATCTGAATGCAAATTTTCATAATATATATGTTAAATAGTTAATAATAATATGCTGGTTTTGGAAACTACAAAAAAAATAATATTTCGAAAAAGTATAGATACATAACAAGTTTATTGCTTAGCATATAACTATACATTATATACTTATATACTATAACTATATAATAAGTATATAATGTATAGTTATAAGCATATCTATATACCTTGCACTTGAGACACTGCGACTAGTTTCTATCTCACGATTCCTATCATTGCTACTATTATTATTAGTGTTGTTTTGATGCAGCAATAATAATCTTTATTTTTGTAAATATAGTTTCACTATTAAAATGTTTATGCTATTTAATGTTTTGTTTGTTATTCTTCTATCTACCGCGAAGAAAAAAAATATGAACGTTGAAATTTCCGTAGATTTTTGAAGATAAAGCAGAAATTTGAAATTTTGATTTCTATCATTTTTGTAAAAATATTTTGGTTTTGTGTCTCTATTTTTTTTTTGTAGAAATTAATAAAATGTTATAATAAAGCAACATTTTGAAATTATATTTGGAAAATATAAACATTGTTTATTGTGCTGTTATTATTTTGTGGAAACGTAATCTATTATAATGGTTATAAAATAAAAAGAAAAAAGAGTGAAAGTTTTTCGTACCTTAAAGGTTAAAAATAAATACAGAAATTTATTAGTGAATTATAAAATAATTATGGAAATAGATACTTTACAGATACTTTTATAATATTTTTTTAAATTTCAGAATTAATTATCTAACCTTATATATTCGGTATACTGGAAGAAACCTTGCAGAATATTTCTTTAACCACATTTTTATTGCAATTTGATATAATCGATCTAAAAACCGAAAAAAAATTACTCGGTTCATATTAATTTAGTTATAAAAAATAAAATATTAAAACCAATTAAATTTTTTAATATAGTAGGTTTGTTTAAAATACAATTAATTTTTATTTAACTAAATCATACTAAATAATAACTAATAACTAACAAAAATACTTAATATATAAATAAATAGACTAGAAAATTGTGAGTTATGTATTATATTTTAATAATATTTTTTAAGTAAGTAAGTCTTATTACTCGGGTTAAATCAAGTTCACTAAGCAAACGTTTTGAATCATTAATTGATCAATCTTCATCATATTATAGAAGAAAACCATAAAATATTAAGTAAAACTATAAAATATATTCAAGTTGAAAAAAAAACATTTTTTTTTTGTATAATAATTAGCAATATTTTTTAAAGATTCCATGTATAAAGAATATACTGATTTTTTTACTTCAAAATGTTAGTAATTTTTGAAGGGTAAATTAAAAGTCAATTTCCCTTTGACTGAGCACGTAACTTTGCACACCATTTAAGTAAAACAAAAAAAAATTATATTTTTAATAAATAAAAAATTATAGTATTTTTAGTTATTACCACGGCCAATAATTGAACGATATTAATCAACAAAAATATTATATTAAATCTATGAAATTATTTTTCAAAATATATGTACAATAATTTAATAGGAAATGAGGAGACGTACACCTAAATCCGAAGTGAAATTAATGGATTTTTTTATGTTCAATTATTTACCTAATAATTTGTGTGATCAAGTAACCCACAGATAATTATTTTATAGCTATTTAGATTAGAAGATCATTAATCAAGAGTTTTTTTATAATTCTCCTTTAGTAATTGGTAATTTATTAAAAATAATTATATTAAATTATTTTTAATAAATTATCAATAACTAAAGGAGACTATTTTTAGTTTTTTTGGGAAATTATATAAATTTCTATAATTATTGTGTTTTACAAGTGCTATACAATCAATTAATGGAATGAAAGGTAATAACTTATGTTCGTCTTAATTGGCTAAAACATAAAATGTTAATCTATTAATAAAAAAATATATTGAAGCTACTAAAAATTGACCTTAACTTTATTAATATTTTGTAACAGCCTTGACTCAACAAATACCGCATAAAAAATCATAGATTTTTTTTTATTTAATCAAAATATATATTATTATCAAATAATTTGAAATAGATGTTTTTCAACAATAACAGAAGTTTCTCTCAATAAAATAAAATTTTTTGACACTATATTCACAAAATATTAAATATTTTAAGTGGATTACAAAAAAAAAGTTTTTTAAATATGTAAATAACAGAAATAGTACACAATAATTTACTAATAATAACATTTCTATATCTATGTAGTCAATACATATATCATAAGTTGGATAATTACATTTTACAAAAAGCATTAGAAAAGTATTTAAAACAGGCTTTAATTTTACGATCAACCTTTGAGATTCTTCTAAGTAATGCAAATTAACATAATATAATAATTATATTTGTAGTACAATAAAGTAATGTAAACAACAATTTAATAGTTATATTTGCTATTTGCGTTTCAGCTTATTTTATCACACTTTTAAAAAGTTGCTTTTACAATGTTAAAGTTTATTCATAATCTGTTCATACTATTTGTGGAATAAATGATCCTCATTATTTTAATAGTTTAATAGATGAAAGTATTAAGTGAATCATTTTGAAGAAGTCATGTTTTTTCTGAGTTTGCTATATTTCAAAATATCTATATTTCCAATATTTCTTTTAAAAATTTCAGTATTTCAAAGCTCATCTAAAAATAATTTAAACACAATTTCTGAATTTAAACAAATTAAGGATATCTAATTTTTTAAAAATACCTAATTAAAAACTATTCTAAAACTAAGTAAATATGAAATTGAATGAATTAATTTATCTAGTAATTGTTCCGATTAAGTAAACCTAATAATAATTGAATTAAGAAAATATTTGAATCTTTCATGCCACAATTATACCTTGACCTTGGTAATGACCATAATTTTTTTTAGTATTTTAATAAATAAAATGTACTTAATTTTTTTTTTTTTAAGTTTTACGCTATTAACTTTTAAAAAAAAATTTTTTTTTAAATTTAATATAATTATGTAATCAATTTTTGACTGGACAGATATAATAAAAACTATTTAATTGATGAAAAATTAATTTTAAATAATTTAATGATCATAACAAATATAACTGAATAATTTCAATTTTCTTTATTATGTAATTTGCACTCAAATATTCCAGATTTCCATTAACAATATTCTACCAATGTTTATTTATCATATAACAGCTTTAGATGCGTAAGATCTACTACCAATTTTATTTTCTACTTTTTAGGCGGCTAGTTTTGTTTTTAAAAAGCATTTTTTAAAAAAACTTTTTTTTTACATATTTTTTTATTTTATACTTTTTAGTTTTAAATGTTAAGTGAAACACATACAATTTTTTAATGTTATTTAGAATGCAGATTGCTAATAACTATGCCATACCAAATCTTTTTGCATTCATTTTATAGCTCTTTGACTAAATTACCTGTTCTTATAATGAAATAAAGAACCAGGTAATTTTTTTTGATCAAAAAAAAAAAATTCTAAATAATTCTAAAATATTTAAGAAAGTAGATATTTAAAAAAAACAATAAAATCAATATAAAGGGGCGTTAGTTACACTCATTGTTTTATTTACTTTTATTTCAAACGACGCCAAAATTTAATGATATTTTTCTGCCTCGGACGCATTGAAGAAGTAGGAGAGCCGCAGTTTGGCCAAGTATTATTCATATCCGTATGCATAAAAGCCATATATTTTTATATTTTTTTGGTAAAGTTTAGGTAAATTTACCTAAAAAAATTAATGAAAATAATAATTAGGTAAATTTAAATTTAAATTGAATGCCTAATTATTATTTTCCTTTACTTATTTTTATTTGTACCTGGGTTTTTCTACTTTCTTTTGCAAATGTTGAAAAGTATGAAAAGTTTTTTCGATATTCATTTTTTCTTATGTTAATAATTCTTATAAAATATCATAGAGAAATTACTCTGGTCCAAATCATGAGGTATATCAATATTTCTTTTTATACATTATTATATTGATCAAAACATTAAATGAATTTTATAAATTATGTAAGTAGAAAAATTACTAAATAAATAAATATAAAAACGTATTTTATCAAGTGTTATCAAATTTCTTTAATTTTAGTTTGATAAAACTTACATATAAAAATTTTTTTGCATTCATTTTAGTTGTTTGAGTAAATTGTCTAATTTTTTATGTTATCCATATAAAAAAACCTAAATTTGTTTCTAGTTAATTTTACCTAGATTATTTTTTTTTTTTTTGGTAAATTTACATAATAAATGGCTAATTAATATTTTTATTATTTTTTTTTTGTAAATTTACCTAATTATTTTTTTCATTTAATTTTCGCTGATCTGTTGATTTTTCCACTTTTTTTGCAAATGTTACAGACCAAGAAGTTTTTCTCTCACTGTGTAAATTTTTTTTCTATTTCTTTTTCGTCGTCTTTATGCCTAGAAATATTTTCTTATTGCTCTCAGGTAATGAAAATGAATACAAAACATCTCTCAACACAAAACAAAAGTAAAAAAAATATTCTCAAAGAAAACAAATTACGCAAATTTTTGTTTGTTATGTTATAATAATTATTAAGAAACAAAAATTCAATACACACATCCCTCAATTAACTCTTTATACGGAATTTCCCTTTAACTTAACGTAATAGAAAAATTATTCCACGGTCTCTGTTAACGTTAAAAAAATTGGATTTACGGAAAAAAAAATCAGAAGTGCACACAAATTTGTTCTAGTACACATAAATTTTTGTTTTTTGTGTACATTTCGTATTTTTTATATTTACAATATGTAATAAATTTCAAATAGTAGCTGTTGCTAGGCAATATCTACTATTTGAAATTTGAAATTTGTATTTATATTCAACTATGTAGATTATGTAATTATCTTATTGTCTCAAAGTAAATGAGCAAGTGCACATACATAACAGAATTTTGAAATTATTCTGTTAATGGAAATTTTTCCATTTTTAAGAAAATGTATAAATCATATATAACTTTTAGTATACATATTACGTTATTTTTACGTATATGTACCGTACACAATACGTACATACATTATGTTTGTTATGTTAAAAAAAATCGATTTACGGAATTTCGATTTACGGATAACTTTTCTGGAGCGGAACCCGTCCGTTAAGCGAGTGCATATGGTATGGTGCAGTTGGTAGGTCGCCAGATTCAAAATAATTTAACTCTGGTTCGAACCCTGATAATGTCAGTAATATTTTTTTTTTAATTATAAAAAATTTTTTATAAACTTTTTTTAAAATCAATCAATAGGCTAAAATTTTACATGAATTTTATAAATTTTGTAAGAAATTACTAAATAAATAAAAATGAAGAAATGTTGTTATTAAATGTTATCAAATTAAAATTAAATAAATTTGATAATACTTGATAAAACATGTCTATATTTATTTTATTTATTTATTTATTTAGTAATTTCTTATATAATTTATAACATTCATTAAAATATTAAACAATATAATAATTAAAAAAAAAATATTATTCTCGCATCAGGAATGAACCTGGGTTAAATAATTCTTAAGCTAGTTACACATCCACTACACCATATCCCACATACAAATTCTTTGTCTTAATAATTATTATGAAATTCATAGAGACATTTTTCTTAAAAGTATTGGTTACTCATCATTTGGATTGCATAACAATTTTTCATTATAGCTATTTTCTTTCAGTATTTTTAATTACTTTTTAATTTTTTTTCGTTTGTTCTGAGAGCGATAAAAAAATATTTAAGAGGAGAGATGACGCAACACGATGGAAAAGAAATAGGTGAAAATGTATGTAATAATTTATAAAATTAAATTAAAATTAAAAAAAAAAAATCGTTAAGTCAGGACTTGAACCCGAGTTGAATTTCTCAGACGCTGGTGGCTTACCCACTAACACCATACCACATATCTAATTTGTTTATCTTAAAACTTAATATAAGAAACTTATGTGACAGACTAAGAGACAGACACGACCAAGTTAATTAAAAAGCATTTAATAAAGTACAGTATATTGCAGCATTATTCCTTACACGTGTTTTTATTGCGGTTGATAGTTTTTTTTAAAATACGGTATAACATTTGATTTTGTAGAAATTTGAATCACTAAACAAGTTGAGTTATTAAATGTATTTGTAAAATTCTAATTATTATTTTTTTTGCCCCAAAATTGAAAAAAAATATCATATTTCAAATAAAAAAAATTTAATTCAACAAAATTTTGGTTTTTATTATGTTTTTCACCTGCTCAAATAAATTCATTGCTCATTTAAATAGAATTTTTAATTAATAGTATGTATTGTATAGTTTTTCGTAATAATAATTTATAATAATTAATAATATAAAAACAAAAACATTAAATACACAAAAAAGTACTATAAAAACACAACACAATCGTTTATGAAGATACATTTTCCCATAATAGTAACGTAAATAAATTAAACAACTCATTAATATACAAAAATTGATCTAAAGAGTTCAGATAACAACATTAATGTTTAAAAGCACATACCTGATTGCTTGTTATTAAGAAAGTATATACGAATTCAAACAAACACAAGTAAAATTATTTGGTACACAGCATTCTGGCAGATAATTTATTAATTATAATAATACCGCTTTAAAAGTTTATAGGAGTTAAAAGTAATAACTGGTTCACAATGTAACTATACTAGTGGAAAGTAATATCGTAGTTTCGCACATCGCACATAATCGCCTGTATGTAAAAGTGCTTTCGTCTCTATTTTCGGACCTGACGATGTTACAACAACAATATTCATTACTACGAACATATCCTTTAATTGATAATATCATCATATTTTCTTAAATTATACAAATTAATTTGTAATAAGTACAAAGTATGCTTCATTAAATCTTGAAATTAAAGCTTGAAGTTAATTTTTAGAAATATTTATATTTTTGTTATTAGCAAATTTAATATGAATTTCCAAAACATTGCGCAGGTTAATTTAATTTCCATCATTACATTTTTGTTGCTACAACAACAAAAACTTTAGAAAATGGCTAAAACACCAATGTCAGCGAAGATTTAATTTCTTTGTCATGGAATTAATCTACAAACTTTGTCTTTTCATAATATCCTAGTTTTATTTATATATTTTAGGATTACCGTACCCACTATGACCAGCTTCTATAATTGCATTAGGATTATCGTCAAAGGATTTGTTAAATCATTATAAAGAACTATGAAATCATTTTCCAATCAGTCTAGTCTGTAAATTGAACTCAGATATTTTTCTATCATATAAAAAAAATCCTCTCAACAAGAATTAATAATAAATGATTTTTTGAAATGATAATTTCACAAACTTTGAAAACTAAACTGGTTTTTTGTTGTTTATAACTAAATATAATAAGACATTAAAAATTCAAAAAATAAAATAAAATAAAATCTGCATAATATTTTTATTACACCTATGTTTAATAAATTCATCACGATGTAATTTATTTACTCAAATATACAAGAAAAAAAAACAAGATCATGTCTAGTCGTTTGTCACGTGTTTAAATTAAATTAAATACCTTTTTTTTAGCTTTTTTTACCCAATAGTTATAATATTTTTTGTTGTTGTTATTGTGTATCTTGTATATAATAATTTTTATGTAAATTAAATAAAAAAAATAGTTTAAAAGCTAAAAAAATCACGTGAATATTACCATAATAGCAACAACGAAATTTTATTAAGTGACAATAAATTATCATATAAAAATCACATTTTTTCGATATTTACTAATTCATTATTAACCACATAATTTTTATGTATATTATTTTCTGTCAAACGTCAAACACAAGTAAAATTATTAAGTGTGATTTAACCCCATTGGATTATTTTCTTTGGGGTTATGTAAAGTCACTTATCTACGCCGATAAACCAGAGACAATTAAACATCTCAAAATCAACAATGCTGCGAAAAGTGTGTGAAAATTGGAGTTCGAGATTGCGCTTTCTACATTAATATCATAAAATTATCTATCCAATAATGCCAGTTATTGATATTACAAATATTTTTCTTTGTTTTATTTTAATTTAAAGTTGTGTAACTCTAAAAAGAACACCCTTTATTATAATAAAAATAATATTCAACAGATTTTAAGTTTATATCTATAAATAGTACTTTATATCTATAAACAGAAGAAAAAAAATATGACTCTACTCAAACTTCACCAACATCGTTTCATAATGAAAGCATCATATCTCTAGCACTATACTTTTTTTATTCTATTTTGTTTCTCAGGAGCATTCTACGGGGTTATGTAAAGTCACTTGTTTACGCCGATAAACCAGAGACAATTGAACATCTCGAAATCAACATTCGAAGAGTTCTGGGGTTTGTTGTCGGAATGACTGTTGATAATAAGGGTGAATATTGGTGGTGATGGTTGATAATAAGGCCGAATGTTGGTGGCGATTATGGATGGTGTTCGTGAATGGTATTTGTGGGTGGTGCTGATAGTAGGCGGTGATAGTAGGTTGTAATGGTGGGCTTTTTTCTTTAATTAGTACAGACTAGCACTATAATTTTGGTTCTAAAAATTAATAATTAGGACAATGAAATTTTTTATCAAAATACTTAAGTCATCAATTAAAAAAAACTCATTAATTACGTACAAATTTTACTTATTAATTACGTATAAAGAGAATTATAGTAAACGGAATAAAAACCAACCAAAAAGTAATTATTTTAAAATATGTGTTAAATTAAGCAAAAAATTTTACAGCACGTGCTGTAATAAAACTAATTTTACCAAATTATTATAAATTTTATTTAGTTTATTTTTTACAACTTCTTTATTATAAATACTTAATGTAAATATATATAAATAATAATGTATTATTATTGTAGAAAATAAAATAAAGTAAAATATGGAAAATTTAATAAATTTATTGACTTTGGAATTGACAACGCAAAACTCATATGTATATAAATAAAATTTGTGTATTTAATTATTATGTATTCAAATTTTCTTTTTCATTATTATATATCGGTTTATAAATAATTTATATTTTTTATGTTAATTAACTCTTTTTTTTTGAATATGTATTAAAATTTAATAGTAATTAAACTATATTTTCTCTAAATGTATATGTCAAGTATTAACTATCGGAAGTCGTTGCTTATATTTTTTAATGCTGTAGTGATGTAGTTCAAAACAAAAATATGACACAATATCAATATGCAATTTTTCATCAATGATAATTGTACTTTTAATTATTTAAATTATTTAATTCAGAAAATAGGAAATATTTAACTAGGTAATTTGTTAATTTAATCAAAATAGGTTATGTGGCTACCACAAAACATACCGTTAATACAAAATAAAATAAGTCTGAATAAATCAATTTTGTTAAATTAAATATTCATAAAATCATAAGTATAAGTATACATAAAAGTAATAAAATGAAAAGTATAAGTATACATAAAAGTAATAAAAGTATACATAAAAGTAATAAGTATACATAAAAGTAATAAAATGAAAAAAAAATTACCAATTTCGTTCTGTAGCAAAACTTGATTTTGTAGCAAAAATTTAAATCTGTAGCAAAAATTTAAATATTCATTTAATTCAAATTAATTAAGAAATTCAGCTTAAATATTAAATGTTATTCAAAATTACATTCAATTACATTTGTTCTGCAGAGACAAACAGACATAAAATCTTTGTAAAAACTATTTTATGTTAACAAGAGCCTAATTAATGGTGGTCTGGTGAAAATCTCAAAAGTCAAATTTGGTATAATAACAATTATCTCCGTTACTGCCGTATAAGTATACCGTATACGTAATTGTCGGTAAAAACAATATGAAATTGATTATATTTTGAAAATTATCAATTTTCTTCTAAAAACAATCCAATAAGTTTTTGAAAAAACTTTAAATAAAAAACTTACCTGAATTTTGTAATTGCATAATTGATTTATTTCCATGGTAATACGCAAAATATTCCAGTTTAAATGGTAAAATTAACTTAAAAATTTCAATTTTTTTTAAATTTAACTATAATAACACTTTTACTTTATAACTAAATAATTTTATCATTTATAATAAAATTCTACAAGATTAAATTATGAAAATTTATTAGATTTTTTTGCTACTATATTTCTTATTTTATTAATATATATGTACTTTATAAAAAAACACTTAACTTCGAAAATATACAAATATAATTAAAAATATCAAGTAGCGAAAAAAATGTATTATAAAATAAATATTTTTTAAGAAATTTATCACATAAAAAATTGTAACTTAATTACAAAAATTTCTTTTTGTACTTAAATTACTTTTCTGTAAATAATTTTCACTTTACGTTTGCATTACAAAAAATCTTAAAAAAATTCACAATTATTATTGAAGCTAAAAAAAATGTCAGAAGATAAACTAATAAAAAAATAATAAAAAAATTAGTAAAATTTCAGATAAATTTTTTTTTCTTTGAATATTAACAACGGAAATATAAACTAAATAATTAATAAATTTTTTTAACGAAAAAAAAAAAAAATAAACGAAAAATTATAAAATATTAAATCTTTACTGGATTGTTTTCATTCGTGACTTCTAACATCAACGCGAGAATCTCATCAACTGGGGAATATTTCAATAAAGAACTTTAACTAAATAATATATTAACCAGAATAAAAATATGTATATATAGAAATTATATCTATAAAAAAACATAAATAAATGACGGCTGGTTGTACTATTGACAATTACATATACAGGTAACTTGTTATGACGTATGTCGGCGGTGGCTTTGAAATTTGATTATTGTCGCTCAACAAATAACAATATCTATGTTTTTTTTTTGAGAGAAAAGCATTTATCCAGGTAAAAAAGTTTTTATTTTATAGATAAGGAAAAATTCAAAGCATGAGAATTTCAGTTGAGGATTTTTTTCTTGCCGCCAGAATTATTATGAACTTTTAGTTTCTTTTTTCTTTGAAGATAGTGAAATGTTGCAGCAAACAAAAGCTTTTTTTTATAAATAAACATGAAAAAAAAAAAAATAAAATAACAACGCGATCGCGAACGTAGTAAAATGATATCAGGGAAGAGGTTTAAAAAAATTGCGAACTAAAGAATTTATGATATTCATTAATTATGGTATATTCATATTAAAACCGAAAATTTACGTCAATAAAAGATATATTTTTTATTTTGGATAAAAGCAAGAGCATTTTTATATACCAAATCAATGACGGTGGGAAAAAATGTGTTATTTCAAAAAAAAAATTATGAATCATTTAAAAATTTTATAATTTCACTCTTAAGAAATTTTAAATATATTTTTTTGTTTGGGCATTTTGTTTTACAACGCTCTTTTTAGTTTAAAGTGAAACTGTTGTTTAATAAATAATATTAAAAGTTTCAGGTGTATATTTCAATATTTTGTAAAATAACAGTTTTTTATGTCATATGTGTAGGTAATTATCTAGTTAAAAAAATGTAAGAAATTTTGTTAAATTTTTTAAAAGTAAACATACATAGATATGATTACAATATTTCTTTCTTCATTTGTTTTATATTAGAATTATATTACTAAATTGGCAAATTCAGAGTTTAAACGTACTCGGGCTGAAGTAGTACAAAGGCTACTTGAACCTGCGTAGGTTTATAGTCTGAATTACCTTTTTTTTATAAAGCAATAAAATTTAAAAGTCGTGAATAAAATTTGTTGTACAAAAATTATTAAGCTCATTTAATAATTTTGCAAAGTTTTATATTCCGAAAATCTTTGCTCATAACCACAAAAACTTATTATAATATCGTAAATTTCTTAATAGCTACAGAACTTGTAGATAAATACTAAGAAATATTTTTTCTTTTCTTTTATAAATGAAAATTAAAAAATTAATTAGGTTCTTGTTACTTTATACTGACTTCATGAATAAATTTGTAAAGGACAAGTTCATAATCTCTAAATTATTTCTATTTTTATAGCATAAAAATATATTGATCAGGTTCTTTAAGCAACACCAAAAACGTGTTCTAGAAAAAGCTGCGATCCAAACTTCTAGAATTTATTATTGTTCAGAAAAAATTGATTTTCTACGATTTATTGAACTTAACTTCAATAAATTCCAGAAAATCTAAGATCTCAAAATTGATATGCTCATATGAATTGTGTTAGTTAAGTTATTGAAAATTCAAACGACTTAATACCTTCGGCATACGAAACTCTTAAGCCTAGATATAAAAATAAAATCATGTTACATATAGATTTCTTGTCACCGAAATTTCTTTAAACTATGTATAAAAAAAAGTTTATACTTCAAGCTAAATGTTGCAAAATCAAAACAAAAAACAGGAAATATCCTGTTTAAGTAAAATATCCTGCTTATAAAAAACTAGAATTTCTTGGGTCTCCAACATCACTTAAAACCAGATATTTTATTAACTTTTTATTTGGATTAGTTTCAATTATATTTATGTGAAGTTGAAAATCTTTATCTTTTGTGTCATAGTTGATTATGAAGACAAAATAAGTAAAATGTGAGCCACTTAATATATATTTTGAATATTCAAAAAAAAAAAGATATGTAATGTACCAATTTCAGGGAAATTACAATTGTAAAACTTGGTAAAATTTAAATGCTTGTCATGTACGTCATTTATTTTAATATCCATTATAATTTTTAGAAAATAATATTTTTATTTTTGCGATTGTCATAACATTTTTTTAAAAAAAGTATTTAAAATTTTCCAAAGAATTTGTGTTAAAATTTTTATAATTTGTATTTGTGATTATAGTCTCCAAAATTTATAGCTTTTTTATTTAAAATATGTTTTTCAGCTTTTTTTAACTATATGTAGTTCAGAATGTGAATATTTTATATTTGGTTTATTAAATTAATTCGGTAAAATATTATAAAATGTACATTTATTTTAATTAACTATCTTACTAAAATCTGAGTTAAAAAACTTATATTGGGCTTATTTAATTTGGTATAATTAAACCATTAAAATGTGGAAGAAAAATATATTAAATTTATAATTGTATCATTACTGAAACGATCACCTTTATATAATATTAATTATGAAATAATATTTAATTATGACTAAAATTTTAGTTGGTAGTCATAATTAAAAATTATTTCATGTACCAAAAATTATAATTACATTAATTTGAAGTTCTAGGCGAAAATTTGCCTTGAATTATTTTTATAAAAAATTATTTCCGTTGTAAATAAACTATTTGGTTTCTTAATATAAAATATATTTTAGAACATTTATAATAATTTAATTTTCCTTGAATTTTTATAGAATTAATATTTTACTTTATGCCTACTTCAATTTTTCATTGATAATTAATATATTTCTTCCTGAAGTCTAATAATAACATAAAAAAACATAGTATATATGTATATTTATGTTATTAACATTTTATTAAAATCATAATAATTTATAAAAAACAACTATTTGAAATGTTAAAGACCTTTTTAGTTACCCCATAGAATTTTGAATAACATTAATATTCATGGATATAAATTGAATGGCTACGGCGAAGGTTAGTCATTTATATGTTCAAGATAAATAAATGTAAAAAAATTAACAAAACATTATTATATTTAAATATATTTGATGCATTTCTAAAATACCTTTATTATAATTTTAGGTAGATTGTCTCTATTGTAATTGCTGTAAGCAAAAAAAAAAAAATACTAAAAAAGTTTGAGTTTAAAAATTATAACCATGAAGAAATTTCCATTTATTTGATTGTCATCAAATAAATGGAAATTCTATAATTTCCTATAATTTAATTTGATGTGTCATTAAACAAATAAGTAAATACTTAAGCAGCTGCAACTGCGATTTGCATATTTTACGATTTTAAAAAAAGGATAGTAGGAAGTTCATATAGTAGCAAGTGTTTAGGAATCAATTGAACTCAAAAGTTTATTAAACTTTAAAGTTTAGAGTACAATTGATTTAAAGTAAATATTAGAATACAAATTTTTAAATGAATTTATGTACCTTATTCTTACTATTCCATTGCCACATGTCGTCTTTAAATTAATTAATATTGAATTTTCTAGATAAAATGACACTTTTCATAAAGTATATACTATCGATTACCAAAACCTAATCATTTTCCCTGCTTATAAAACAGCTTTTGATCTTGCAATTAAAAAAAATTTAATCAAGTAAAGAATTTAATTTTGTCACAATTTTTTTTTCAACAAAGTCTATCAATTTATTTTAACTATTATTTCCTAAGCAGATTTACACTAGCATAAAAATAATTTTTATAGTTTTATGTATTATTTAGTAATTATGATGACAATGTTAATAATTTTCTGTAAATCCCAATTAAATAAGTTTATTTACATAATTACATATTTTATATTTAACGGAACATTAAACAATAATATATCAGATCAGTTTAATAAATTCATGACTATTTTTTTTACAACATAAAAAGTTTTGTTGTTCCTGGATAACGTTGAAAAATATGTAGATTTATATGTTACCATGCATATGTATATGATGTTAATTGTATATTTTTTTTCACCTTTTTTTTAAAAAGAAATAAAACAATTTTCATATATCTTCTTTTTAAAAAAAAAAAGCATAGAAATCTTATTTTACCTTTTGTTATTATTTACAGGGTTTATAAACAGACTCATAAAGGAAAATCATATAGCATACCTACTTTAATTACAGTAAACCCTCCAACTGCGCGGTAGATACGTTCCACAGAAACAACGCGCAAACCGAAACCGCGCACTGTGAATCCGATTTTATATGTAATTATGGGGTTAGGTTCCAGATATTAGAAAAATTGCAAAAAATATAATAAAAGTCTTTATTCAACGACTAATATACATATTTACATTAATATAAACATAAAAACTATATAACAGTCTCAATTCAACGCCTTATACATAATGAATATGTACTATAAAGATTAATAAAAATTGAAAATAAATTAGAATTATGTAATTTTACATCCTCATCCTATCCCGACCACTAGAAAAATGAAACTAAAATTTGGAATAAAATTTCAAATTTACAAAATAAAGTATGATTGACGTGAACGTATATTTTGTTGAAAATAATGTTTTTGGTAATTTTCGCAGTTGGTAATGATATTGCCAATGTTTTGAAATTTATTTATAGAATTTATGCAATATGATAAAACTTTATTAATTTTTCATTGGTAAATGTATTAAAATTAGCATTTTTTATAATAATATAAAAAAGAGAAATTTTAATAAATTTACCAGTCTTCGTCTTTTTTAAAATAATAAATATTCACCATTTACTAAGTTTTACAACAAAATAAAATTTAACATAATCTAAAAAAATGACGTTACAGCGTATGTCAGAAATATCAAAATATTATTTCAAAAAATACTAACCTGAAATTATGATATTTTTTGAAATATCATAATTTAATTAAATAAACAAAGAAACATTAAAAATCTTTTCAAAATTTCTTCTTTACATTGACGGTAAGCGCTGAGTATCTTTGGTTTTAATCAAAAATGTGTTGTTGGTGCTGATTAAACTTATTTTCTTATTTTGTTGCTTTCAAATTTAATTACAAAATTTTTAAAGTCCTAATAAAAAACCCAAAATTTAACAATTTATATAACACTCAGTAGTTGTTACATTAATTAATAAAAAGATATTTGTTTAACATAAAGCAGATTAGTAATCTTTAGAAGGCAGGATAAAACCAGAATATAAGCTTGGTTTTTTTTAATTGCAAATGGAAGTTAACGTTTTTGAATTATAAAAAATAGAATTAATTAGACGAAATTGTAATTTTAATTATTCTGTCAACAAAGTTGAAAGATATCAAATATCATATCTAACCGTTCAAGGTCAGAGAAATTCAACTCGGGTTCAAATCCTGACGTATCCATATTTTTTTTTAAAATTATTATATTGATTGAAATTTTAAATTAATTTATAAATTTTTAAATAAATTTTTTTCCTATTTCTTTTCCGTGGTTTTGCGTCGTCTCTCTTCTTAAATATTTTTTCATTGCTCTGAGAACAAACAACAAAGGACAAAAAAAATATAAAAAGTTAAAAAAAAATATACTAAAAAAAAACCATTAAGAAAAATTGTTGCAATCCAATGATATTTCACCAAAACTTTTAAGAAAAGTGCCTCAATGTTATTTTATAATAATTATTAAGATAAAAAAATTATATGTAGGATATGGTGTGGCTATCCAACTAGCTTAAAAATTATTTAAGTCAGGTTCAATCCTGATGCAATAATATTTTTTTTTTTAAATTATTACATATATTGTGTGAAATTTTTAATTAATTTTATAAATTATATAAAAAAATAAATAAAGTAAATAAATAAATATTTTTTATCAAGTATTATTAAATTTCTTTAATTTTAATATGATAACATGTATAATTACACCATTTCATGACTTTTATTTATTTACTAATTTCTTACAAAATTTATAAAATTCATTTAAAATTTTAGCATATTGATAAAGTAGATTTAAAAAAAAATTAATATATAAATTTTTATAATTTATATAAAAAAAAGTATTACTCACATACTATCAGAATTTAAACCACAGTTAAATTTTTTTTTAAACAGGCGGCCTAACCACTGCGACTGCACCATACAATATATCGAATTTGTGTCTCTTAATAATTATTATAACATAACATAGAAAAAATTTTTTAATTTATTTTCTTTGAGTACATTTTTTTATTTAATACTTTTCTTTGTCGTTTGTTTTGTGTCGAGAGAGAAATTTTTATATTTTCATTTTCATTGCCTCTGATATGAGAGAAATAACAAAATATTTCTAGGCAGACAGACGAAGGAAAAGAAATAGTCTGTAACATTTGCAAAAAAAGTGGAAAAATCAACAGATTCAGCGCAAATTAAATGGAAAACGTAATTAGGTAAATTTACAAAAAAAAAAAAAATATATTAATTAGCCATTTATTACGTAAATTTTCCAAAAAAAAAGTGAAGTCTCAAAATGAGTAAGTACTAAAACAATAGAAATTTTATACCGCAATTCAAATTGAATCTTTATTGAAGTAGAATTTTAAAAAAACAATTGCATTTAACATATCCGTATTCAAACAAGTTCTAATTTTAGTCATAATTTTAGTCAGAAACAGAAAACGCTTGTTGACTATTTGTCGAAGTTGGTTTCGGAACCATCGAAAAAGAATCAATAGGTTTTTTGCATTTTTATAAATTCAGATTCAAGTCCAGATTCACCAGATTCTTCTTCAACATTTAATAATTATTGTTGTGTTATATTATTTTCTTCAAATGTAAATAATCTTTTGTATATTTCACTTTTTACGACATAGGAAAAATATCTATTGTCAATTAACCGATTAATAGGAAATCTCTATGGATAACATAAAAATTAGGTAATTTACTCAAACTAAAATGAATGCAAAAAAATGTGTATAACTCTTTTTACTCTTCCTGAATTGAATTCAAGATTATCGAGATAGAACACAACTGAATCATTTAACCTCTAACACAACTGAATCATTTAAATACGTTTTATATGAAAAAAAATGTGTTTGTAAATAATAAAATACTACATATCTTTTAAATTAAAATTGTATGCGTCTCACTTAACATTTTTAACTAAAAAGTATAAAATAAAAAAATATGAAAAAAAAAAGTTTATTTAAAAAATGCTTTTTAAAAACAAAACTAGCCCCCAAAAATGTAGAATATAGAATTGTTGGCAGATCTCGAGTATCTAGAACTGTTATAAATGAAAATTGCTAGAATATTGTTAATGGAAATCTGGAATATTTGCGACTTAAAAAAATGACAAACAGTTCTAGATCGTAGATCCTCAAGATCTAGTTTTGTTTTTAAAAAGCATTTTTTAAAAAAATGTTTCTTTTACATATTTTTTAGTTTATATTTTATTTCGTGTACCGACCCGTTTTTAAATTTTACGGAGTGATTACAAATAAAGCAATAGTTCTGAAATATTTTGTATTAACCTCAAATATTTTATAGACATACTCCCTCTGTCCCATAATACTGGATAGTTTTCGTTTCGTGTCCGCGGATTATTGCGAAGATACGGCTCTACCTCAATATTTTTTTCTTATGAGTTAAATTAATCATACTACTTTCTAAAAAACATAATTTACCATAAATATAACCGATCTTCTGGTTTTATGTCATCATTATTTCATAAAAGGTCAAAAATTACAAAAATCGTTGTCCCACATTACTGGATAGTTTTCACAAAATGCTTAAAATACTCTATAATTTGTCAAGAATTAAAGAAAGTAACGATAATTTTATAACTTATTTGTTCACTTTTAAGAATATTTCATGATTATTGGAGGAACAAAGCCGTTATTACGTTGAAACAGACGAGGTTGAACCGCATCGCCAAGTAAAATCAAAAAGATTCATAACAAAAGTGGTTTCTTGCAGCCGTTGCTAGACCTAGATATTATGGACATAAAAATGAATGGTTTGATGGCAAAATTGGAATTTGGTCATAAAAAATGGAACCTGCACAAAGGAATAGCAAAAATCGTAGTAGAGGTACTTTAGTTTCCACACCCCCTTGTTGTTGATAAAAAGGAGCACCGAAAAATGGTGTTGGAAAAGTACTTCCAGCAATTAAACCTAAGTGGCCTGGAAATCGAAGTAAAACTTTAGTTCGGCCACAATGAATGTGTGCTTTTTTTCGAATCATTAAATAATTTTTTTGCAAGTCTTGTACCAAAATCTTCGGACATATAGCTGTGATTATGCATTATACCGTGGTAGGTTAATGCTATTTCAGATATTACAGCTTCATCCTCATCAACTTTTGTAAAAAAAATTCGTCAGTCTAATATTTACGTTCATTGCATTCGTAATTTGTAAATGTTTTTTACTATACTTGCATGTTTCTTTACCATTCCAAAACCCTCAAATTTCACGCAAATATAAGCTTGCAAAGATTACAATCAACCAACTCTGGAAATCAGGTAGCTTTAACCAATCAGGCTGAAACTTCCAATACATCTTTGTTTTTTCTTTTTGCGATGTTCCATGTAAATCTGCTGTTCTTTTTCTATTTCCATTCATTTTTCTATTCAAGGGTTATTTGTTTTAAAATAAAAACAATTATAGCTCTACAAAAAATGACGATCTGTTCTGTTTAAAATTTAATTTCAAAATGAAAGTTGGTTTGTTTTGACAGTAACAGAGATGACATAAAAAATTCAAAATCTACCAGTGCGGCTACTCTAGTATAAAAATTGACAGTGTTGCTAATAACAAAGAATATAGAAGAATGAGTAGAGTAGTGCCAAAATATATACAAAAGTTTTCCAGTTTTTTTTATTGTGACATTGAAAAATGTAGTTTTTAAAAAAAAACGGGACAAATGGCGTCCCGTTCAGTGTATCGTCGGGACACGGGACATTTTACTATAAAACTGGTATGTCCCGACGAAAACGGGACGGGTGGCAAGTCTATGTGACATTTCATCACGTTTCTAAATCGAGAAATGTTCCAAGTTGATAAATTTTTGTCATAGCTTAAAAACTACACGTCTAAATACAATTTTATATATTAATATTACAGCTTATTTTTGGCAGTTGCTGTGTGTATAGAGTGAAAAGAAAGCTTTCATTGTTACTATAGATTATAATTAAGCTTTTAAATATTTGCGATAATAAAATCAAAACTTACAAAAATTTAAAAAGAAAATTACTTAAAATATAAATATTGCTTTCACATCTTTTTTGTCTTACTCAGACCCTAGTCATTTTCTTAATGAAAAACTAAATGAATATGCCACAAAAAAAATAGTTAATTAACATCTTATTCTATATTATGTTTATATTGAACGGTAAATGTAAATAAAATTTGTAAATAAACAATATTTTATTTTATTTTTTTTAGTTGGTTTATAAATTTACATTTTGATTATAATATTACAAGGACAAGGTTTTTCCCATATTGAGACATTAAAATTAAAAAAATTGTATAACTCAAATATTTGAGTTATTAAAAATATGGTTGATTATGTTATCAATAACCGAACATGTGAAAAACAAAATTATATTTAATATTGAAATTTATATGTAATATAAAAATTAACGAATTCTGAATATTTTATAATAAATTCGGACATATTTTAGCAACGTATGTTAGCAATACAAAAAAGCTAAAATAAAATTTAAATAATTTATCGGCATCTTTATAAAGTGTAAATTATAAACTTTATAATTACAATTTAATTTATGGTTCAGTTTTAACTTAATCTAAATTTTTCACAAAATATTTGTTAAATATTTATATAAGTTAGAATGGTGTCCGGTCAGTTCCTGGAACATAAAAATAAAATTACAGAAAAATTATTTAAGGAAAAATAATTCACAGAAAATATTTCATAGAAAATGTGTAAAACAAAATTCACAGGAAATAAATTCTACGAAATTTTTTTCATAGATACGTTAAATATTAAAATGTAAACCACTTTTAATGTAATTAAATTTTTAACCTACTAACAATTCAATTTTAAAAGCAAATAAGTAATTGACATAGTAATTTTTTTTTAATCTTTTTTAAAAAGTACCAGATAGCTACCCCTTGCATACCTCATATACAATGAATATTAGTAATACAAAAACCGAAAAAAATAAACGGATTCCTATTTATTCGCGACAAAGAATATAAAGGAAAATGTTATTGGTTGTGCAATAATTATTATAAGATGGAGAATTGTACAGCAAGAATTCATACCAATAAAATTAATAGAGAAATAATAAAAATTATGTGTGTTCATAACTATAAGCAAAATCACAGCAACGTAGTTTATGGACAAAAGTCGCGTTGACTTTCAGGAAAATATTTTTTCCGTAAGCTCAGTTTATGTGAATTCTGCTTCTGTGAATTGTATTTCTGTAAATTGTTTTTCTGTGAAAAGGTTTTCTGCAAATTAACCCCGAACCCCACCCGACAAAAATAAACAATATTAAAAATTTACATAGAAGATAAGAAACTTAAGTTTAATATTATCCTATGAAATTATATTATCCCAGTAAATTATTAGATTAATATTATCCTAGTAAATTATTAGATTAAGACATTTAGACTTTCAGCAGACGTTAATTGGAGTTAACAACCGACAGACATGTCATTCATTCTTAAAGCTATATCTTTATGTACTGTACAGTGTTGCACAGCACGAGCACAATCACCATCAATTAGTGTTTTTAGCATTATTATCCAACCGCACAGAATATGCTGTTGAGATTGTAATTGATACTTTCCGAAATACAATTGACATTTTCTAAATTAAAACTGATTAATCTGAATTACAATAGACGCGTTTTGAATTAAAATTGACTAATCTGAAATACAATTGACGCTTCCTGAATTAAAATTGACTAATATGAATTACAAATAAAATTGATACCTTCTGAATAACACTTGGAAAAGGTGTAGATAAGTTACCATTTTCCATTATCCGGGATCCGGGGCTCAGATAAGAAATGATATTTCAAATGGAAGGAGCAGGGAAGACGGACGAAGACGCTTCCATCTAAAACGAACTTCTAAAGGTGGATCTAATGGACAGAGGACATCTAGATGATCACTCCTAGTCCATTAACAGTAATATGTGATATAATCGCAAAAAACGTGATAATATGCTTTATATCCTTTAGAGTAAAAAATTGGTACTGGCAGATAGGATTTCTATTATTTGAACTCGTGACGTATATTGCACAGTTCATGTGGAGTAAATTCAAGGATGATGTATTAAGAATTACCTGTTCAAATATAGAAACTGTTTCCTTCTTAAAGAATCATGTTAATATATGGGAACCGATATCGCCGAAGGCTGAACTAGCGTTGCTGGCTATGCTGGAGATGCCGAGACTAGCTAGAGTTACACGCTGGCTAAGCAATGATAAAGGGGAACCCAAGGACGTGCTTAAATTGATTGAGGTTCTCAACCATAATATATATTTAAGAACATCCGACTGTACAATCTATCACTGCCAAATACGGTAAGATAGCCCGTATTTAGCAGTGATAGAAGGGTATTTTACCTCTTCAGAAGAGCCACGATTAATCTCTCAAAGCCAGAAGGCGATCATGCACCAAACATGGACACTAACCTAGAATCCTTGCTTGGTGGTGTTGGTGAGCTAAATTTTGAATTTTCCAAAGTTGGTACTGATTCCCCAGTTTATCTGATGAAGACACCCTGACGGAAGATGAAATGTATTAAGTAATACGTGTATCTTCACAGGTAGTGTAATATCGTCGGATACTGATATCGAGAAGTTAGGGGTGTGAGGTGGTAGATGCAGATTGCCCAAGCTAACAGAACGCGTTCTGTAAGCTGACTTTGATGTGGCACTCATCCAACAACCATGTTCAAATGGTCACAAGGTTCTCTGTAGGAATGCAAAACAAATTCAGGTTTGTTATGACGCCCATCACGGTAGGCCTACGTCTTGCGTAATCGCAAAAAACGTGATAATATGCTTTATATCCTTTAGAGCAGTGCTTCTCAAACTTTTTTATATTGCGGCTCCCTAAACTTGAAAAAAAAATTCAATCCTCCCCAAAAAATAATACCAATAAACACCATTTATTATTATATTTTTAGTAATATTTTTATTACAACTAATAAAAAACCAAATAACCATCAAAATTATTTCAATAATAATAGAGGGATGTGATTGCATATTATTACATAAATAATCAATATGCGGTGAAATTGCAGAAATGCTAATTCGAAGGTTTTGCTCCAAAGCGTTCGATGAAAGACAGGATCTATGTTGATTCTTTATTATTAACAATAAAGAAAAGACTGTTTCACAAAGATATGTTGTCGCAAAAAGACATTAAATTTAGCAATGCTTCTTTTGCGATGGACGAATATTCTTGCTGTCGCCTTATCCAAAATTCTGTAAGACTTTTTTCATGAAACTCTAATTCAACAGAATTATCTGATCTAATATCAATCAATTCTTCTTCAGCCGCCAAAGTAATATGATCATATTTCAATGATTTAGCAAATGGCATTCTTAACCAGTCGTATTTTCGGTATTTATTTAAGTTTGGAAAATATTTAGCAAAAAATCGTTTAGATTCGTTGTTTAGATTAGTATTTTTTTTTTAACTGAAGTTGAAATTAATATTTCATTGGTGCTAAGAAACTCATTTAGAAATGGGAACATTTCCATATTTCCTTCGTTAATAAAATTTGACCATAAACAAAGCTTTTGTTGGAAAGCAATAAGTTTTGTATTCAAAACTAAAATGTTGGTATGCCTTCCCTGCAGAGAAAGATTTAATTCATTAACTTTATCACTTTATTATATTTTTTTAAAAGGAATTTAAATTTTTTTTAAATAAATGTAAGAATACTTAAATATTTCGCGGCCCACTTGTAAAAGCTCTACGGCCTCCCTAGGGGGCCGCGGCTCCCAGTTTGAGAACCATTGCTTTAGAGTAGTGACAGAGATAATCGATACGATGGATAATGGGTGTGATCATGACATATTTTTCGCATCGTTAAGAATATTGTTGACTAATTCAAATAACAGGGTTAACAGAAATACGGGCACAAATAACAGGGGTAAGTCACTTTTTGATTTTCTTCGTTTTTAATAAAAGCAACAAACCTACCTTCCAGAACGAAAACTGAAAGCAGGTCATAGATATTACGATAGATACAAAAAGAATCCAGGATCCCCTCTTGAAATGGTAGGTCTCACAAAAAGCTAGGTCAGTTTTTTTAGGAATTCTCTTAAAACAATGACAGGTTTATACGGAACTCCACCCTTATGTAGGTTCACAGACTGAAATCGAGAAAGAGGTCCAACACATTACAAATGTGACGTCAGAACCGTTCAAACCGCATGTTCTCTTAGGAAGCTTCACTGCAAAGCTAGGCAACCTTGAATAACACGGAAACTTCTAGATGAACAGAAAAATGTAAGACCACTTTTAAATAAGGCGAGGAACGGTAGGTCCAAATCTTTCTGGGAACAATGCTGAATTTTTTTTGAAAAGAACTGTCGGAAATCTAAGAGGGTATCATGGGAAAATTTCACGGAGCAAGTGAAAGGTGTGAGTAAGGCAGTCAGGATTAAAAAGATCCCGGCTATCCCGCATTACCCACCCAGATTTACTAGATGAAGAACATGAGAACAACACAAACTCCATACTTATGTACTTTCCGGGACGCTTGACGTCAGGCCATGAGATAGACGAGGTTATCCCGGTATAGGTAACAAGTGAATCGATTCGTATGATAGATGGTATAATAACTGAATTTCTTCATTAAATTGGCAATCGACTGGTTCAAATCACTTAAATCTCCGGGGACTAACGGTATGTATCCCCACTCTTCTGCAAAATACAAAGAGAGCCTTCAATAAAAAGCTTTCCAAGTTATATGACGGGTAGTCTGAATGTAGGTTGTAACCCAAAGTTGTGGCAGGATTCAAAATTAGTTTTCATTCCTAAACCGGGCATAATTTGCTTCTGCTAAGGCATAGAGGCCAATTAATATAACTTCCTTCTTACTGAAGACGCAATAAAAAGTAATTGAATACGAAATCAGGACGGTTGTTACCCCCTTAGGTTTCGCACCCCCTACATCATGCAGTACACACGATTGAGAAAGGCCTTGGATGTAAGAACATGACTCTAGTCATATAATAAGTTACCATTTTAGTATATAATAAAACTTCGAAGGAGCTTTCAGTTAAAATTGAGTCGATTAGTAATAAATAGTCATGTATCATTAGATTGCGGAATTCGGTGGCTCATCCATTAACTATATTACACATTTTTATTTGTTTTTTCTCAATTTTTGCATGATTAGTTTTTAAGAAATTGCTTGCATAGTATCAACATTTTCAGGTATTATTTTTGTTGTGTTTTGAAGACGAGAAACCAAATCGTAACGATTTTTCAATCGTTGACAACACACTGCTGAATGTTTGAAATTCATCAACTTAGCATTATTTACACCTGTCAGTTTCAAACATCCACAAAGTTCTTGTGCCTTTAATTGGATATACTTATTTTAACCCTTAACGCTTTATAGTTTCTATCCAGTACCCATTGTAATACTTCATTTTCAATTTCAATAAATTGTGATTTTCGTCCACCACCAGGTAATCTTCGTGCAACTTTTATTTGATTGATTTTTTTAGTCTTAAGAAAGTAGGATTTTGATTATTCCATCCCCCTGAGAATGGATGTGCCAATGTTGTATTTATCAAAATTCGCTTTTCAAAGATTTTTTTTTATTCAACAGCTAGTCCGTGTGCTTTCGATGCAAAATGTTTGCTCATTTTTTTTCTTAAGGACGCTTGTTGCACTATTTTATTTTTCCCGATGTTGTAACTTTACAATCTTTCGTATCTTTAGATATAAAATTTGAATCCAATTTTGAACAATACTCACATCCCAACCCAACTTCTGATTAACTACAATTAAACCATCATATTTTTTTTAAAATTGTTCCAACTGTTTCGTATTCCAACAGTTCGGTAAATTGTTAGTGGTGTCATTTTGGGAACTAGAAATTTCTAATGTTGGTTACTCTAAAGTTGATGGAGATGCAACTATCTCCAATTCAGACGACCTATCATCAGTTGCTGATATTCCATCTCTAAATTTTTTTGGAAATTATGTGGTTAATACATTTTGTCGCTTCATATTCTAAAAATAAAATAAAAATGGATAATAAATAATGTGGTAAATCACAAAAATGTTTTGTTGAACTTACTTTATATGATTTTTTTTTAAAAATCTCCAGTTAAAATAGCAACACAATTACGATTTTTTTGAAAATTATGTGGTTAATACATTTTGTCGCTTCATATTCTAAAAATAAAATAAAATGGATAATAAATAATGTGGTAAATCACAAAAATGTTTTGTTGAACTTACTTTATATGATTTTTTTTTAAATCTCCAGTTAAAATAGCAACACAATTACGATTTTTTTGAAAATTATGTGGTTAATACATTTTGTCGCTTCATATTCTAAAAATAAAATAAAAATCGATAATAAATAATGTGGTAAATCACAAAAATGTTTTGTTGAACTTACTTTATATAATTTTTTTTAAAAATCTCCAGTTAAAATAGCAACACAATTACGATTTATAATTTATATGATCTGAACTAAACAAAAGAACTATAATAACTGAAAAAGAAATAGTTTCATCTTTTACGTATAATCGCGATGGTAACTAGATTAAATTTTCAAATTGTTTCAATTAACTGAAACATTTCTTATGATACAAATGATTTAAATGCAATACTACTCTTTGTGTATGAATAAACAACAAATTATTTATAGAATTTTACAAAAAAAAATTACAAACGTTAAGAAAACTAGATCAAATTTTCAAACTTTGTATACTTTTTTGAATTTATCAAAGTAAATTTATTTTGTGATCATTATTAATAGCCGGTTCGCAAGAACCATAAGTTTTACAACAAACTGTTCGCGCGAACCGGTAGGAAAGCATTGTTGGTTATATTAAATGCTTTTTAATTAACTTGGTCGTGTCTGTCTCTTTCTCTGGCACACAAATTTCTTATATTAAGTTTTAAGATAAACAAATTAGATATGTGGTATGGTGTAGTCAGAGAAACTCAACTTGGGTTTAAATCCTGACGAATCCATTTTTTTTAAAATTATTATAATGATTGAAATTTTAAATTAATTTTATAAATTATTAAATAAATTTTTTTCCTATTTCTTTTACGTCGTGTGGCGTCCTCTCTCTTCCTAAATATTTTTTATTGCTCTCAGGACAAACAACAAAAGACACAAAAAAAACATAAAAAGTAAAAAAAAAATATACTGATAGAAAATAGTATAAAGGAAGATAGTTATGCAATCCAAATGATGTTTAACCAATATTTTTAAGCAAAATGTCTCAATGAATTTTATAATAATTATTAGGTTGGTTGGTCGGTTTGCAAGGAGGGGGGGAGAAATAACTCCACCACGCACCAAGACCTAAAGAGGTCCGTTGTATACCCCCACCGGCTGAATACTATGTCTCCCTACAGCGCGCCGGCCTACCCTTCATCTTTCATGAAAGAGATCGTCCTTGCCGGCTAAAAGGTACCAGCCTCCGAAAGATCTGTCAAGAAATGGTAACCCATATGTCTTAACCTCCTACATCTAACCGCTGGATACCTACATAGCAGGTGTTCCGTTTCATTCTCCTCACCATAGTCTGTACAGGTGGACTCTTCCGATAAATTGAGCTGTGAATCATGTTTTCTCAGAAGAATATGCCCAGTAGAACCTCTGATGAATAAACTACATAATTGCTTGTTCATGCACCCCAAAAGATTTTTGTCCCTGTACACCCCATTGATTTCTCCCATCTACTTCCCTGTACTTTAGACGCCCATTCCACTAGTGTATTCTTAACCGTCCTTAGTGGAAGTCCAACTGTTTTGCAAGGCCGGGATATGGGGCTGGCCCCGTTCCTTGCCCACTCAATCGCTTTTTCCTTTCCGGCAATACCGCTATGGCCTGGACATCCTAGTAATTTAATCTGATTATTCCTCGCTAGTATATTAAGATTCAATTTGCATTCCTTAACTAGCTTGGAATTTCCGAAGATGCTATTCAATGCTTTAAGAGCAGCTTGGCTGTCCGAGCATATAAGAATATTCCTACTATGTATTTCTCTGCCAATTAAGACGTCAGATGCCTTATTTATGGCTGCAATTTCCGCCTGAAAAATCGAGACGTGAGTTTCAAGGCACATGCTTGTTGATAAATCAAAGTCTACCGAAGCTATATTTTTTAACCATCAGTATAAATGGTCGAACCGTTTAGAGGGATGGGGTTACCGTTTTCCCATTCCATTCTGGTCGGTATACGAATTCTGTACTTCCTTTCAAAACAATTCTCCACCAACTGGTAATCACATTCTTGTTCAGGGTCTATGCCTGCTTCCCTGACTGTGTGAAAAATACCACAGTGTGGTAGGTGAGAATTATAACCTTTAAAGAGGCCGTTTAACTTCAGGCATATGGCTGCATTTGCCGTTATTTTCTTAACATGTAGCTCGATTGGTTCTATGCAAAGAATTATTTCCAGGGCTCTGGTAGATGTGCTGCTCAGAGCTCCTGAAATACCTATACAGCACTGTCTTTGCACCCTTTCGAGGATTTTCAGATTAGTTCCTACTTCTAAAGCCTTCCACCTGATAATCGCACCGTGCGTAAGAATGGGTCTTACTACACTAGTGTATATCCAATGGATTATCTTTGAGGATAATCCCCACCTTTTCCCGATAGCACTCCTACAGATCCAAAAATTGCTTTACAGATCCAAAGAATTGCTTTATCGGCTTTTTGCTCTAAGTGCTGTTTCCAACGCATCTTACTATCAAAGCTTATTCCAAGGAATCTGACTATATTTACCAAGATTAGAGGGGTGTCCTGTATCTTGGCGAGGATTAGACTGGAATTCCTCCTTCCTCGTGAGAAGAGACAGAGCTCAGTATTATCCGGGTTAACTCTTAGTCCGTTCTTCGTGGTCCAGCCGCGGACAAGGTATATCGCACTTTGCATTTACTCGGTTAGAGTTGGTTCGAATTTACCTGTTATGAAGATAGCCAAATCGTCTGCATAACAGATAATATGGTATCCCGCTTCCGTGAACTCTTCTAAAAGGCCATCCATGACAATGAGCAATAGAAAGGGGGATAGAATTCCTCCGTGTGGGGTACCGTTCTGGCGTATCCAAGTTACCGAAATTAGCCTGTAATTTCCTATATCTCAACATAGACGCTATCCAGTTTACAATTTTACTGTCAGCCCCTTTGTTTAAGAGACTTCCTGTTATTGATTCCCGTTTCACATTGTTGAACGCCTTTTCAGTGTCTATGAACATTCCCAGGGTTACAACCTTCTGTAGTAATGATTTTTATATTTAAATTGCCGCGCTATTTCCGTGTAGGGAATCTTCGTGTAGGGAATTTAATGGTATCTCCGTGTAAGGAATATAATTTCTAGCAAATTTCCGAACACCTTTTCAAAAATATTCAAAATTGCCCGAGAAATGGGGAAAATATGGAAATTTAATGAGATTTAATACAAAACATAAGAATTTATAGCAAAAAAATGAAAACCATTAAAACTGAACGCAATCCCCACACATTTGGTATCTCCGTGTTTGGAATTTAATTTCTAGCGCATTTCCGACGACCTTTTCGAAAAATATTCAAAATTTCCCGAGATATGGGGAAAATATGGAAATTTAATGCGATTCAATACAAAACATCAGAATTTGTAGCAAAAAAATGAAAACCCTTAAAACTGAAAGCAATCCCCACATATTTGGTATCGCCGTGTAGGGAATTTAATTTCTAGCGAATTTCCGAAGAACTTTTCTAAAAATATTCAAAATTTGCCTGACAAATCGCTATAATATTGAAATTTAATGAGAGTCAATAACAAACAACAGAATTTGTAGCAAAAAAATGAAAACCCCTAAAACTGAAAGCAATCCCGACATATTTGGTATCTCCGTGTACAGAATTTAATTTCTAGCGAATTTTAGAAGACCTTTTCTAAAAATATTCAAAATTTGCATAACAAATCGCGATAATATGGAAATTTAATGAGAGTCAATACAAAACATCAGAATTTGTAGCAAAAAAATGAAAACCCTTAAAACTGAAAGCAATCCCCACATATTTGGTATCGCCGTGTAGGGAATTTAATTTCTAGCGAATTTCCGAAGACATTTCCGAAGACCTTTTCAAAAAAATTTCATAATTGCCCGAGAAATCGGGTAATATGGAAATATAATGAGATTCAATACAAAACATCAGAATTTGTAGCAAAAAAATTAAAACCCTTAAAACTAAAAGCAATCCCCACATATTTGGTATCGCCGTGTAGGGAATTTAATTTCTAGCGAATTTCCGAACACCTTTTCTAAAAATATTCAAAATTTTCATGACAAATCGCTATAATATTGAAATTTAATGAGAGTCAATACAAAACATCAGAATTTGTAGCAAAAAAATGAAAACCCCTAATACTGAAAGCAATACCGACATATTTGGTATCTCCGTCTAGGGAATTTAATTTCTAGCGAATTTCCGAAGACGTTTTCTAAAAATATTCAGAATTTGCATGGCAAATCGCGATAATATGGAAATTTATTGAGAGTCAATACAAAACATCAGAATTTGTAGCAAAAAATTGAAAACCCTTAAAACTGAAAGCAATCCCCACATATTTGGAATCGCCGTGTAGGGAATTTAATTTCTAGCGAATTTCCGAAGACCTTTTCGAAAAATATTCAAAATTTGCATGACAAATCGCTATAATATTGAAATTTAATGAGAGTCAATACAAAACATCAGAATTTGTAGCAAAAAAATGAAAACCCCTACTACTGAAAGCAATACCCACATATTTGGTATCTCCGTGTAGGGAATTTAATTTCTAGCGCATTTCCGAAGACCTTTTCGAAAAATATTCAACATTGCCCGATAAATGGGGAAAATATGGAAATTTAATGCGATTCAATACAAAACATCAGAATTTATAGCAAAAAAATGAAAACCATTAAAACTGAAAGCAATCCCCACACATTTGGTATCTACGTGTTTGGAATTTAATTTCTAGCGCATTTCCGAAGACCTTTACGAAAAATATTCAAAATCCCGAGATATGGGGAAAATATGGAAATTTAATGCGATTCAATACAAAACATCAGAATTTGTAGCAAAAAAATGAAAACCCTTGAAACTGAAAGCAATCCCGACATATTTGGTATCTCCGTGCAGGGAATTTAATTTCTAGCGAATTACCGAACACCTTTTCAAAAATATTCAAAATTGCCCGAGAAATGGGGAAAATATGGAAATTTAATGCGATTCAATACAAAACATCAGAAATTGTAGCAAAAAAATGAAAACCCTTAAAACTAAAAGCAATCCCCACATATTTGGCATCGCCGTGTAGGGAATTTAATTTCTAGCGAATTTCCGAAGACCTTTTTTAAAAATATTCAAAATTGCACGAGAAATCGGGAAAATATAGAAATTTAATGGGAGTTAATACAAAACATCAAAATTTGTAGCAAAAAAACGAAAACCTTGAAAACTGAAAGCGATCCCCACATATTTGGTATCTTCGTGTAGCGAATTTCATTTCTAGCGAATTTCCGAACACCTTTTCGAAAAATATTCAAAATTGCCTGAGAAATCGGGAAAATATGGAAATTTAATGAAATTCAATACAAAACATCAGAATTTGTAGCAAAAAATTGAAAACCCTTAAAAATGAAAGCAATCCCCACATATTTGGTATCGCCGTGTAGGGAATTCAATTTCTAGCGAATTTCCGAACACCTTTTCAAAAATACTCAAAATTGCCCGAGAGATGGGGAAAATATAGAAATTTATAGAGATTAAATAAACATCAGAATTTGTAGCAAAAAGATGAAAACCCTTAAAACTGAAAGCAATCCCCACATATTTGGTATCTCCGAGTAGGGAATTTTATTTCTGGCGAATTTCGGAACACCTTTTCAAAAATATTCAAAATTGCCCGAGAAATCGGGAAAATATGGAAATATAATGAGATTCAATACAAAACATCAGAAATTGTAGCAAAAAAATGAAAACCCTTAAAACTAAAAGCAATCCCCACATATTTGGTATCGCCGTGTAGGGAATTTAATTTCTAGCGAATATCCGAAGACTTTTTCTAAAAATATTCAAAATTGCACGAGAAATCGGGAAAATATGGAAATTTAATAAGAGTCAATACAAAACATCAGAATTTGTAGCAAAAAATGAAAACCCCTAAAACTGAAAGCAATCCCGACATATTTGGTATCTCCGTGTAGGGAATTTAATTTTTTGCGAATTTCCGAAGACCTTTTCGAAAAATATTCAAAATGGCACGAGAAATCGGGAAAATATGGAAATTTAATGAGAGTCAATACAAAACATCAGAATTTGTAGCAAAAAAATGAAAACCCTTAAAATTGAAAGCAATCCCCACATATTTGGTATCTCCGTGTAGGGAATTTAATTTCTAGTGCATTTCCGAAGACCTTTTCGAAAAATATTCAAAGTAGCCAGAGAAATCGGGAAAATATGGAAATTTAATGGGAGTTAATACAAAACATCAAAATTTGTAGCAAAAAAAACGAAAACTTTTAAAACTGAAAGCAATCCCCACATATTTGGTATCTCCGTGTAGGGAATTTAATTTCTATCGAATTTCCGAACACCTTTTCGAAAAATATTCAAAATTGCCCGAGAAATCGGGGAAAATATGGAAATATAATGAGATTCAATACAAAACATCAGAAATTGTAGCAGAAAAATGAAAACCCTTAAAACTAAAAGCAATCCCCACATATTTGGTATCGCCGTGTAGGGAATTTCATTTCTAGCGAATTTCCGAACACCTTTTCGAAAAATATTCCAAATTGCCCGAGAAATCGGGAAAATATGTAAATTTAATAAGGTTCAATACAAAACATCAGAATTTGTAGCAAAAAAATGAAAACCCTTAAAACTGAAAGCAATTCCCACATATTTGGTATCTCCGTGTAGGGAATTTAATTTCTACCGCACTTTGGAAGACCTTTTCGAAAAATATTCAAAGTTGCCCGATAAATCGGGAAAACATGGAAATTTAATGGGAGTTAATACAAAACATCAGAATTTGTAGCAAAAAAATGAAAACCCTTAAAACTGAAAGCAATCCCCACATATTTGGTATCTCCGTGTAGGGAATTTAATTTCTAGCGAACTTTCGAAGACCTTTTCGCAAAATATTCAAAATTGCCTGAGAAAGCGGGAAAATATGGAAATTTAATGGGAGTTAATACAAAACATCAGAATTTGTAGCAAAAAATTGAAAGCCCTTAAAACTGAAAACAATCCCCACATATTTGGTATCGCCGTGTAGGGAATTTAATTTCTAGCGAATTTCCGAAGACCTTTTCACAAAATATTCAAAATTGCCCGAGAAATGGGGAAAATATGGAAATTTAATGAGATTTAATAAACATCAGAATTTGTAGCAAAAAGATGAAAACCCTTAAAACTGAAAGCAATCCCCACATATTTGGTATCTCCGAGTAGGGAATTTTATTTCTGGCGAATTTCGGAACACCTTTTCAAAAATATTCCAAATTGCCCGAGAAATGGGGAAAATATGGAAATTTAATGCGATTCAATACAAAACATCAGAATTTATAGCAAAAAAATGAAAACCATTAAAACTGAAAGCAATCCCCACACATTTGGTATCTCCGTGTTTGGAATTTAATTTCTAGCGCATTTCCGAAGACCTTTGCGAAAAATATTCAAAATCCCGAGATATGGGGAAAATATGGAAATTTAATGCGATTCAATACAAAACATCAGAATCTGTAGCAAAAAAATGAAAACCCTTAAAACTGAAAGCAATCCCCACATATTTGGTATCGCCGTCTAGGGAATTTAATTTCTAGCGAATTTCCAAGACCATTTCTAAAAATATTCCAAATTGCCCGAGAAATCGGGAAAATATGTAAATTTAATAATGTTCAATACAAAACATCAGAATTTGTAGCAAAAAAATGAAAACCCTTAAAACTGAAAGCAATTCCCACATATTTGGTATCTCCGTGCAGGGAATTTAATTTCTACCGCACTTTCGAAGACCTTTTCGAAAAATATTCAAAGTTGCCCGATAAATCGGGAAAACATGGAAATTTAATGGGAGTTAATACAAAATATCAGAATTTGTAGCAAAAAAATGAAAACCCTTAAAATTGAAAACAATCCTCACATATTTGGTATCGCCGTGTAGGGAATTTAATTTCTAGCGAATTTCCGAAGAGCTTTTCGAAAAATATTCAAAATTGCCCGAGAAATCGGGAAAATATGGAAATTTAATGAGATTCAATACAAAACATCAGAATTTGTAGCAAAAAAATGAAAACTCTTAAAACTGAAAGCAATCCCCACATATTTGCTATCTCCGTGTAGGGAATTTAATTTCTAGCGCATTTCCGAAAAGCTTTTCGCAAAATATTCAAAATTGCCTGACAAATCGGGAAAATATGGAAATATAATGAGATTCAATACAAAACATCAGAAATTGTAGCAAAAAAATGAAAACCCTTAAAACTAAAAGCAATCCCCACATATTTGGTATCGCCGTGTAGGGAATTTAATTTCTAGCGAATATCCGAAGACTTTTTCTAAAAATATTCAAAATTGCACGAGAAATCGGGAAAATATGGAAATTTAATAAGAGTCAATACAAAACATCAGAATTTGTAGCAAAAAATGAAAACCCCTAAAACTGAAAGCAATCCCGACATATTTGGTATCTCCGTGTAGGGAATTTAATTTTTTGCGAATTTCCGAAGACCTTTTCGAAAAATATTCAAAATGGCACGAGAAATCGGGAAAATATGGAAATTTAATGAGAGTCAATACAAAACATCAGAATTTGTAGCAAAAAAATGAAAACCCTTAAAATTGAAAGCAATCCCCACATATTTGGTATCTCCGTGTAGGGAATTTAATTTCTAGTGCATTTCCGAAGACCTTTTCGAAAAATATTCAAAGTTGCCAGAGAAATCGGGAAAATATGGAAATTTAATGGGAGTTAATACAAAACATCAAAATTTGTAGCAAAAAAAACGAAAACTTTTAAAACTGAAAGCAATCCCCACATATTTGGTATCTCCGTGTAGGGAATTTAATTTCTATCGAATTTCCGAACACCTTTTCGAAAAATATTCAAAATTGCCCGAGAAATCGGGGAAAATATGGAAATATAATGAGATTCAATACAAAACATCAGAAATTGTAGCAGAAAAATGAAAACCCTTAAAACTAAAAGCAATCCCCACATATTTGGTATCGCCGTGTAGGGAATTTCATTTCTAGCGAATTTCCGAACACCTTTTCGAAAAATATTCCAAATTGCCCGAGAAATCGGGAAAATATGTAAATTTAATAAGGTTCAATACAAAACATCAGAATTTGTAGCAAAAAAATGAAAACCCTTAAAACTGAAAGCAATTCCCACATATTTGGTATCTCCGTGTAGGGAATTTAATTTCTACCGCACTTTGGAAGACCTTTTCGAAAAATATTCAAAGTTGCCCGATAAATCGGGAAAACATGGAAATTTAATGGGAGTTAATACAAAACATCAGAATTTGTAGCAAAAAAATGAAAACCCTTAAAACTGAAAGCAATCCCCACATATTTGGTATCTCCGTGTAGGAAATTTAATTTCTAGCGAACTTTCGAAGACCTTTTCGCAAAATATTCAAAATTGCCTGAGAAAGCGGGAAAATATGGAAATTTAATGGGAGTTAATACAAAACATCAGAATTTGTAGCAAAAAAATGAAAACCCTTAAAACTGAAAACAATCCCCACATATTTGGTATCGCCGTGTAGGGAATTTAATTTCTAGCGAATTTCCGAAGACCTTTTCACAAAATATTCAAAATTGCCCGAGAAATGGGGAAAATATGGAAATTTAATGAGATTTAATAAACATCAGAATTTGTAGCAAAAAGATGAAAACCCTTAAAACTGAAAGCAATCCCCACATATTTGGTATCTCCGAGTAGGGAATTTTATTTCTGGCGAATTTCGGAACACCTTTTCAAAAATATTCCAAATTGCCCGAGAAATGGGGAAAATATGGAAATTTAATGCGATTCAATACAAAACATCAGAATTTATAGCAAAAAAATGAAAACCATTAAAACTGAAAGCAATCCCCACACATTTGGTATCTCCGTGTTTGGAATTTAATTTCTAGCGCATTTCCGAAGACCTTTGCGAAAAATATTCAAAATCCCGAGATATGGGGAAAATATGGAAATTTAATGCGATTCAATACAAAACATCAGAATCTGTAGCAAAAAAATGAAAACCCTTAAAACTGAAAGCAATCCCCACATATTTGGTATCGCCGTCTAGGGAATTTAATTTCTAGCGAATTTTTAAGACCATTTCTAAAAATATTCCAAATTGCCCGAAAAATCGGGAAAATATGTAAATTTAATAATGTTCAATACAAAACATCAGAATTTGTAGCAAAAAAATGAAAACCCTTAAAACTGAAAGCAATCCCCACATATTTGGTATCTCCGTGCAGGGAATTTAATTTCTAGCGCACTTTCGAAGACCTTTTCGAAAAATATTCAAAGTTGCCCGATAAATCGGGAAAACATGGAAATTTAATGGGAGTTAATACAAAATATCAGAATTTGTAGCAAAAAAATGAAAACCCTTAAAATTGAAAACAATCCTCACATATTTGGTATCGCCGTGTAGGGAATTTAATTTCTAGCGAATTTCCGAAGAGCTTTTCGAAAAATATTCAAAATTGCCCGAGAAATCGGGAAAATATGGAAATTTAATGAGATTCAATACAAAACATCAGAATTTGTAGCAAAAAAATGAAAACTCTTAAAACTGAAAGCAATCCCCACATATTTGCTATCTCCGTGTAGGGAATTTAATTTCTAGCGCATTTCCGAAAAGCTTTTCGCAAAATATTCAAAATTGCCTGACAAATCGGGAAAATATGGAAATTTAATGAGATTCAATACAAAACATCAGAATTTGTAGCAAAAAATGAAAACCCTTAAAACTGAAAGCAATCCCCACATATTTGGTATCTCCGTGTAGGGAATTTAATTTCTAGCGAACTTTCGAAGACCTTTTCGAAAAATATTCAAAATTGCCTCAGAAATCGGGAAAATATGGAAATTTAATGGGAGTTAATACAAAACATCAGAATTTGTAGCAAAAAAATGAAAACCCTTAAAACTGAAAACAATCCCCACATATTTGGTATCGCCGTGTAGAGAATTTAATTTCTAGCGAATTTCCGAAGACCTTTTCACAAAATATTCAAAATTGCCCGATAAATCGGGAAAATATGGAAATTTAATGGGAGTTAATACAAAACATCAGAATTTGTAGCAAAAAAATGAAAACCCTTAAAAGTGAAAGCAATCCCCACATATTTGGTATCGCCGTGTAGGGAATTTAATTTCTAGCGAATTTCCGAAGACCTTTTCAAAAATACTCAAATTTGCCCGAGAAAAGGGGAAAATATGGAAATTTAATGAGATTAAATACAAAACATCAGAATTTGTAGCAAAAAGATGAAAACCCTTAAAACTGAAAGCAATCCCCACATATTTGGTATCTCCGAGTAGGGAATTTAATTTCTGGCGAATTTCGGAACACCTTTTCAAAAATATTCAAAATTGCCCGAGAAATGGGGAAAATATGGAAATTTAATGCGATTCAATACAAAACATCAGAATTTATAGCAAAAAAATGAAAACCATTAAAACTGAAAGCAATCCCCACACATTTGGTATCTACGTGTTTGGAATTTAATTTCTAGCGCATTTCCGAAGACCTTTACGAAAAATATTCAAAATCCCGAGATATGGGGAAAATATGGAAATTTAATGCGATTCAATACAAAACATCAGAATTTGTAGCAAAAAAATGAAAACCCTTAAAATTGAAAGCAATCCTCACATATTTGGTATCTCCGTGTAGGGAATTTAATTTCTAGTGCATTTCCGAAGACCTTTTTGAAAAATATTCAAAGTTGCTCGAGAAATCGGGAAAATATGGAAATTTAATGGGAGGTAATACAAAACATCAAAATTTGTAGCAAAAAAACGAAAACCTTTAAAACTGAAAGAATCCCCACATATTTGGTATCTCCGTGTAGGGAATTTCATTTCTAGCGAATTTCCGAACACCTTTTCGAAAAATATTCAAAATTGCCCGAGAAATCGGGAAAATATGGAAATATAATGAGATTCAATACAAAACATCAGAAATTGGAGCAAAAAAATGAAAACCCTTAAAACTAAAAGCAATCCCCACATATTTGGTATCGCCGTGTAGGGAATTTAATTTCTAGCGAATTTCCGAAGACCTTTTCTAAAAATATTCAAAATTGCCCGAGAAATCGGGAAAATATGAAAATTTAATGAGAGTCAATACAAAACATCAGAATTTGTAGCAAAAAAATGAAAACCCTTAAAACTGAAAGTAATCCTCACATATTTGGTATCTCCGTGCAGGGAATTTAATTTCTACCGCATTTTCGAAGACTTTTTCGAAAAATATTCAAAGTTGCCCGAGAAATCGGGAAAATATGGAAATTTAATGGGAGTTAATACAAAACATCAGAATTTGTAGCAAAAAAACGAAAACCTTTAAAACTTAAAGCAATCCCCACATATTTGGTATCTCCGTGTAGGGAATTTAATTTCAAGCGAATTTCCGAAGACCTTTCGAAAAATATTCAAAATTGCCCGATAAATCGGGAAAATATGGAAATATAATAAGATTCAATACAAAACATCAGAAATTGTAGCAAAAAAAAGAAAGCCCGTAAAACTAAAAGCAATCCCCACATATTTGGTATCGCCGTGTAGGGAATTTAATTTCTAGTGCATTTCCGAAGACCTTTTCGAAAAATATTCAAAATTGCCCGAGATATCGGGTAATATTGAAATATAATGAGATTCAATACAAAACATCAGAATTTGTAGCAAAAAAATGAAAACCCTTAAAACTGAAAGCAATCGCCACATATTTGGTATGTCCGTGCAGGGAATTTAATTTCTAGCGCATTTCCGAAGATCTTTTCGAAAAATATTCAAAATTGCCCGAGAAATGAGGAAAATATGGAAATTTAATGAGAGTCAATGCAAAACATCAGAATTTGTAGCAAAAAAATGTAAACCCCTAAAACTGAAAGCAATCCAGACATATTTGGTATCTCCGTGTAGGGAATTTAGTTTCTAGCGAATTTACGAAGACCTTTTCTAAAAATATTCAAAATTGCCCGAGAAATCGGGAAAATATGGAAATTTAATGCGATTCAATACAAAACAGTAGAATTTGTAGCTAAAAATGAAAACCCTTAAAACTGAAAGCAATCCCCACATATTTGGTATCTCCGTTAAGGGAATTTAATTTCTAGCGCACTTTCGAAGACCTTTTCTAAAAATATTCAAAATTGCCCGAGAAATCGGGAAAATATGGAAATTTAATGAGATTCAATACAAAACAACAGAATTTGTAGCAAAAAAATTAAAACCGTTAAAACTAAAAGCAATCCCCACATATTGGTATCGCCGTGTAGGGAATTTAATTTCTAGAGAATTTCCGAAGACCTTTTCTAAAAATATTCAAAATTGTCCGAGAAATCGGGTAATATGGAAATATAATGAGATTAAATACAAAACATCAGAATTTGTAGCAAAAAAATTAAAACCCTTAAGACTGAAAGCAATCCTCACATATTTGGTATCTCCGTGTAGGGAATTTAATTTCTAGCGAATTTCCGAAGACCTTTTCTAAAAATATTCAAAATTGCCCGAGAAAACGGGTAATATGGAAATATAATGAGATTCAATACAAAACATCAGAATTTGTAGCAAAAAAATGAAAACCCTTAAAACTGAAAGCAATCCTCACATATTTGGTATCTCCGTGGAGGGAATTTAATTTCTACCGCACTTTCGAAGATCTTTTCGAAAAATATTCAAAGTTGCCCCAGAAATCGGGAAAATATGGAAATTTAATGGGAGTTAATACAAAACATCAGAATTTGTAGCAAAAAAATGAAAACCCTTCAAACTGAAAACAATCCCCACATATTTCCTATCTCCGTGTAGGTAATTTAATTTCTAGCGCATTTCCGAAGACCGTTTCGCAAAATATTCAAATATGCCTGAGATATCGGGAAAATATGGAAATTTAATGAGATTCAATACAAAACATCAGAATTTGTAGCAAAAAAAATGAAAACCCTTAAAACTGAAAGCAATCTCCACATATTTGGTATCGCCGTGTAGGGAATTTAATTTCTAGCGAATTTCCGAAGACCTTTTCTAAAAATATTCGAAATTGCCCGAGAAATGAAGAAAATATGGAAATTTAATGCGATTCAATATAAAACATCAGAATTTGTAGCAAAAAAATGAAAACCCTTAAAACTGAAAGCAATCCCCACATATTTGGTATCTCCGAGTAGGGAATTTAATTTCTAGCGCATTTCCGAAGAGCTTTTCTAAAAATATTCAAAATTGCCCGAGAAATGGGGAAAATAATGAAATTTAATGCGATTCAATACAAAACATAAGAATTTATAGCAAAAAAATGAAAACCCTTAAAACTAAAAGCAATCCCCACATATTTGGTATCTCCGTGCAGGGAATTTAATTTCTAGCGCACTTTCGAAGACCTTTTCTAAAAATATTCAAAGTTGCCCCAGAAATCGGGAAAATATGGAAATTTAATGGGAGTCAATACAAAACATCAGAATTTGTAGCAAAAAAATGAAAACCCTTAAAACTGAAAGTAATCCTCACATATTTGGTATCTCCGTGCAGGGAATTTAATTTCTACCGCACTTTCGAAGACTTTTTCGAAAAATATTCAAAGTTGCCCGAGAAATCGGGACAATATGGAAATTTAATGGGAGTTAATACAAAACATCAGAATTTGTAGCAAAAAAACGAAAACCTTTAAAACTTAAAGCAATCCCCACATATTTGGTATCTCCGTGTAGGGAATTTAATTTCAAGCGAATTTCCGAAGACCTTTCGAAAAATATTCAAAATTGCCCGAGAAATCGGGAAAATATGGAAATATAATGAGATTCAATACAAAACATCAGAAATTGTAGCAAAAAAAAGAAAGCCCGTAAAACTAAAAGCAATCCCCACATATTCGCCGTGTAGGGAATTTAATTTCTAGTGCATTTCCGAAGACCTTTTCGAAAAATATTCAAAATTGCCCGAGATATCGGGTAATATGGAAATATAATGAGATTCAATACAAAACATCAGAATTTGTAGCAAAAAAATGAAAACCCTTAAAACTGAAAGCAATCGCCACATATTTGGTATGTCCGTGCAGGGAATTTAATTTCTAGCGCATTTCCGAAGATCTTTTCGAAAAATATTCAAAATTGCCCGAGAAATGAGGAAAATATGGAAATTTAGTGAGAGTCAATGCAAAACATCAGAATTTGTAGCAAAAAAATGTAAACCCCTAAAACTGAAAGCAATCCCGACATATTTGGTATCTCCGTGTAGGGAATTTAGTTTCTAGCGAATTTACGAAGACCTTTTCTAAAAATATTCAAAATTGCCCGAGAAATCGGGAAAATATGGAAATTTAATGCGATTCAATACAAAACATTAGAATTTGTAGGTAAAAATGAAAACCCTTAAAACTGAAAGCAATCCCCACATATTTGGTATCTCCGTTAAGGGAATTTAATTTCTAGCGCACTTTCGAAGACCTTTTCTAAAAATATTCAAAATTGCCCGAGAAATCGGGAAAATATGGAAATTTAATGAGATTCAATACAAAACATCAGAATTTGTAGCAAAAAAATTAAAACCGTTAAAACTAAAAGCAATCCCCACATATTTGGTATCTCCGTGTAGGGAATTTAATTTCTAGCGAATTTCCGAAGACCTTTTCTAAAAATATTCAAAATTGCCCGAGAAAACGGGTAATATGGAAATAAAATGAGATTCAATACAAAACATCAGAATTTGTAGCAAAAAAATGAAAACCCTTAAAACTGAAAGCAATCCTCAAATATTTGGTATCTCCGTGGAGGGAATTTAATTTCTACCGTACTTTCGAAGATCTTTTCGAAAAATATTCAAAGTTGCCCGAGAAATCGGGAAAATATGGAAATTTAATGGGAGTTAATACAAAACATCAGAATTTGTAGCAAAAAAATGAAAACCCTTCAAACTGAAAACAATCCCCACATATTTCCTATCTCCGTGTAGGCAATTTAATTTCTAGCGCATTTCCGAAGACCTTTTCGCAAAATATTCAAATATGCCTGAGATATCGGGAAAATATGGAAATTTAATGAGATTCAATACAAAACATCAGAATTTGTAGCAAAAAAATGAAAACCCTTAAAACTGAAAGCAATCCCCACATATTTGGTATCGCCGTGTAGGGAATTTAATTTCTAGCGAATTTCCGAAGACCTTTTCTAAAAATATTCGAAATTGCCCGAGAAATGAAGAAAATATGGAAATTTAATGCGATTCAATATAAAACATCAGAATTTGTAGCAAAAAAATGAAAACCCTTAAAACTGAAAGCAATCCCCACATATTTGGTATCTCCGAGTAGGGAATTTAATTTCTAGCGCATTTCCGAAGAGCTTTTCGAAAAATATTCAAAATTGCCCGAGAAATGGGGAAAATAATGAAATTTAATGCGATTCAATACAAAACATAAGAATTTATAGCAAAAAAATGAAAACCCTTAAAACTAAAAGCAATCCCCACATATTTGGTATCTCCGTGCAGGGAATTTAATTTCTAACGCACTTTCGAAGACCTTTTCTAAAAATATTCAAAGTTGCCCCAGAAATCGGGAAAATATGGAAATTTAATGGGAGTTAATACAAAACATCAGAATTTGTAGCAAAAAAATGAAAACCCTTCAAACTGAAAACAATCCCCACATATTTGCTATCTTCGTGTAGGCAATTTAATTTCTAGCGCATTTCCGAAGACCTTTTCGCAAAATATTCAAATATGCCTGAGATATCGGGAAAATATGGAAATTTAATGAGATTCAATACAAAACATCAGAATTTGTAGCAAAAAAATGAAAACCCTTAAAACTGAAAGCAATCCCCACATATTTGGTATCGACGTGTAGGGAATTTAATTTCTAGCGAATTTCCGAAGACCTTTTCTAAAAATATTCGAAATTGCCCGAGAAAACGGGTAATATGGAAATATAATGAGATTCAATACAAAACATCAGAATTTGTAGCAAAAAAATGAAAACCCTTAAAACTGAAAGCAATCCCCACATATTTGGTATCTCCGTGCAGGGAATTTAATTTCTAGCGCACTTTTGAAGACCTTTTCTAAAAATATTCAAAATTGCCCGAGAAAACGGGTAATATGGAAATATAATGAGATTCAATACAAAACATCAGAATTTGTAGCAAAAAAATGAAAACCCTTAAAACTAAAAGCAATCCCCACATATTTGGTATCTCCGTGGAGGGAATTTAATTTCTACCGCACTTTCGAAGATCTTTTCGAAAAATATTCAAAGTTGCCCCAGAAATCGGGAAAATATGGAAATTTAATGGGAGTTAATACAAAACATCAGAATTTGGAGCAAAAAAATGAAAACCCTTAAAACTAAAAGCAATCCCCACATATTTGGTATCGCCGTGCAGGGAATTTAATTTCTAGCGCATTTCCGAAGACCTTTTCGCAAAATATTCAAATATGCCTGAGAAATCGGGAAAATATGGAAATTTAATGAGATTCAATACAAAACATCAGAATTTATAGCAAAAAAATGAAAACCCTTAAAACTAAAAGCAATCCCCACATATTTGGTATCTCCGTGGAGAGAATTTAATTTCTACCGCACTTTCGAAGATCTTTTCGAAAAATATTCAAAGTTGCCCCAGAAATCGGGAAAATATGGAAATTTAATGGGAGTTAATACAAAACATCAGAATTTGTAGCAAAAAAATGAAAACCCTTCAAACTGAAAACAATCCCCACATATTTGCTATCTCCGTGTAGGCAATTTAATTTCTAGCGCATTTCCGAAGACCTTTTCGAAAAATATTCAAATATGCCTGAGAAATCGGGAAAATATGGAAATTTAATGAGATTCAATACAAAACATCAGAATTTGTAGCAAAAAAATGAAAACCCTTAAAACTGAAAGCAATCCTCACATATTTGGTATCTCCGTGCAGGCAATTTAATTTCTACCGCACTTTCGAAGACTTTTTCGAAAAATATTCAAAGTTGCCCGAGAAATCGGGAAAATATGGAAATTTAATGGGAGTTAACTGTGGTAAAATGTAGTGTAAATAAAACGAAACTACTTCCACTATATGTTGTATTTATTAGCTTATCTATAATAGACTTGTTCCGCTTATCAATAGTATTTAATAATAATAAATAATAATTAATTTCCATAAACTGATTGACTTCTTGACTGCTTGAGTTCCAAACGAAAAAGAAATAGAAAAATTCCGAGAACACATGTGTGTACTTGTAATTTTTCTTTTCGTCAAATATTGACCGAACGACACTAACACCATCTACCATGTTTAGTGCGTGTTCCCGCCGATGGTCGTTAGTTTGTCGCTTGCGGTTTTCAATCAATACGTTCCACATTTCTTTATATTGACGTTTTAACTGACATTTGAAATATGTCAACTTAATATGATCTAAGGTAAGTGGAATTATTTCTTTATTTAATTCATTTTAATTATTTTCTATTTTAGGTTCCTACATCACCCCCTTTCCAGCTGAGTGTTCGGAAGTGATACGATTTTTTTTTGTTTTTTTTATTTTTTTTTTGAAAACTATATTACTAATTAATACTAATTAAACCGAAAACGAAGCGTCATTTTCGTAAAACGTAACATTCTTTTTGTGAACTTGGTTTATATTAGCTGCTACGAACGCAGGTTTCACCCGGTCGATCGATATCGATTCGTGTTTGCCATTTCTGTCGATAATAAATACTTTCCTTAATCTCTTGATGACTCTAAAAGGACCTTCGTATGGAGCGGTTAACGATGAACGGACTTTATCGATTCTGACGAAAACATTCTCACACGACCCTAAATTTGTCGGTACATAAAAATCTTTTTGTTCAGTTCTAGTTGGTGTCGCTCGAATCTGACGAAACTTATTTCGGAGTCGATCTACGAATTCTCCTGGGGTTATTTCGGGGTCCGTTACTTCCGTTACCACGTCGGCCGGAAGTGTTAGATTCCGTCCATATACTAACTCGGCTGGTGTGCAGCCCACATCTCGTTTCGTTGCAGTACGTAGACCTAATAAAATTATTGGCAATTCTTCGGACCATTTCGCGTTTCCCCGAGCTACTAACGCAGTTTTCATAGTGCGATGAAATCGCTCTACCAAACCATTCGCCTGTGGGTGATATGCCGTCGTCCGTATTCTGTGCGTACCTAAAAGTCTAGTTAATTCTTTAAATAACCTGGACTCGAACTGTGTACCACGATCTGTCGTAATTTGTACTGGCACACCAAAACGCGAAATAAACTCATATACTAACGTTCTGGCACAAGTTTCGGCTAATATGTCGGAAATCGGGTACGCTTCTGGCCACCTGGTGAATCTGTCGATTGCTGTCAATATGTAGCGATTATTGTTTGATGGAGGTAATGGGCCTACTAAATCGATGTGTATATGTTCGAATCGCGTCTTGGGCAAATCAAATATTACGAGTGGAGCTTTTATGTGTCGGTTGATTTTACCACGTTGACATGGTATGCATTCGCGACTCCAAATCGCCACGTCTTTGTTCATCGACGGCCAAAAATAGCGATCTGTAACCAATTTTCTAGAACTTCTTATTCCAGGGTGTGCAATGTTGTGTAAATTGTCGAAAACTTTTCGACGTAACATTGACGGGACGTAAGGACGATTAATATTCGATGACGTCTCGCACCATAATTTTACATTTGTACACGGTATAATTATTTCTTCTAATTTTCGCGACTTCGATTCAGTTTCTACCATCTTTTTAACTTCGTCGTCGGTTTGTTGGGCATGTAATAAAGAATATACTATATCGTCGGTTTTACTGATTGTCGATTCCTCTAATCTGGATAAGGCGACTGCGACAACATTTTCTTTTCCTTTGACGTGTCTTATGTCGGTAGAAAATTGAGAAACGAAATCTAAGTGATTTGCTTGTCTCGGACTTCTTTCACATTTCGAAGTCATTGCATATGTCAATGGTTTATGGTCCGTGTAGATCGTGAATTCTCTACCGGATAAAAAATAACGGAAATGTTTCACTGCTAAATAAATCCCTAGCAGCTCCCTGTCGAAAGCTGAATACCGTGTCTCTGTCGTAGTGAGTTTTTTTGAGAAGAACGCTAAGGGTTGCCATATTCCTTCGACTAATTGTTGTAAAACTGCCCCTACAGCAGTATTTGACGCGTCGGTCGTGATGCTATACTTAACTTCATTCAACGGATGTACCAACATCGCAGCGTTTACCAAGATTTGTTTAGCTTGCTCAAAATGTGATTGACAATCGTCGGGCCACGAGAATTCTCTTTTGTTTTTACGTTTACGATTGGTTAATGTAGCTAAATGTGTGTGTATTGGTGCTAAAATTTTCGCGATTTGCGGTAAAAACCGATGGTAATAATTTATCATTCCTAGGAATCGCTGGATTTGTCTAATGTTACTCGGGCTCGGAAAATTTTTAAGTGTTTCGATTTTCGCGTGTGTAGGTCGAATGCCATCTTGCTAAACTTCATGCGATAAAAAATCTAATTTTGACACCCCAAATATACATTTTGACGGTTTGATCGTTAATCCGTACTCTGTCAAACGCTTGAACAATATATCTAAATGTCGGAAATGTTCCTCTGTCGTCTTACTCGCGATCAAAATATCGTCGATGTATACGAAAGCGAAATCTAGCTCTGCACAAACCTGGTTCATAAAACGCTGAAATGTTTGTGCAGCATTACGTAATCCGAATGGCATTCTCACGAATTCGTATAATCCAAATGGTGTCATTATAGCAGTTTTATGTATGTCTTCTTCCGCTACCGGTATCTGGTTATACGCGCGTACCAAATCTATTTTTGAAAATACCGTACAACCTGCTAATTTTAGACTAAAATCTTGAATGTGTGGTATAGGGTAACGGTCCGGTATCGTAATAGCATTTAGTCGGCGATAATCTCCACACGGTCTCCAATCTTTATCTTTTTTTTCGACCATATGAAGTGGCGACGCGGCTTGCGATTTCGACGGGCGACAGATACCTAACTCGACCATGTTACGAAATTCGTTTTTCGCGGCTTGATGACGTACCGGATCGAGACGTCTCGGACGTGAAAACGGAAGTCTTCCAGTCGTCTCGATATAATGTACCACCGTGTGATTAACGGGGTGATCGTATCGCGGGTTTTGCGTTAACGATGGATATTTCTTTAGCAAATTGGTCGCCTGTTCTTGCTGTACACTACAAATTTTAATGGTCGGTTCGGTAGATCGTCGAATTGTCGCGTTTACCGATAGTAATGTTTCCCTATCATGTAATTTTTTACTTGTTAAATCAACCAATAAACCATATTTTTGAAGAAAATCTGCGCCGATAATTGGTCGCGTTACGTTAGCTATAGTAAAAACATGATGGAATTCTCGTCATAAGCCTAAATTTAGTTTTAAAAATTTTTCTCCGAATGTCTTGATATTCGAACCGTTTGCAGCCGTTAATCGTGGTAAATTGTCTTCTTTTGAGTTTGGAAAACTATTTCGAGGTAGAACAGACAAATCGGCACCAGTATCTATTAAAAAATTAAGTTTGTTATTGTTATCGAATATAAATAGACGGCGTGACGGAACGGAACTGCTGAACGCCGCGTTTTCAGCAGATAATTCTAGTTTTTTGGACTAGTGTTGGTTGAATTTACCGAGTTCCGAAATTTACACGGAACTCGACACTTTACCGCGTTTGCTCCAAATTTGAAATGGTACCAACATGTATCGCGTTGTTGCGATTGACTAGGGGATGGGCTTCGATAGCTTTTGCGACTGACTGCCCTATTTCGCGAAAAATTTCGTCGATGCGATCTCCCGCGAAATTCGTGATTACGTTTTAATTCATCAATCTCGTTTTTCAATGCGCTAACTTGTTGGCACATCTCACTAACGCCTGCGCAGAGTGCTGTAATCGCGTCGTTTGGTTTATTCATACCTGTCGTTACATCGGATTTCGATCGGACTTCCGAAATCGAATCTTTGTTCAGCGTATCCCATATTCTGTCTGCCATAGAAATTAAAGCATTTTGGTCTGTCAAATTCGACGCTACCAGTGCTACGTTTAATGTATTGGGTAACCGCCTCATCCATAACTTTAATAGAAGTGCCTTATTAACACCTGTACCAGAATCGGCTAACTGTCCCAAGTGTCGAAAAAAATCAGATGGCCGTCGGTCTCCCATAACCGCATTGGACTCGCTAAGTAGCGAATTCAATCTTTGCTCCTCTGTTAACGAATTTCGCTCAATTAACGCAGTTTTTAAATCCTCATACCCATTAGAATTATCGGTTAGTATATCGAAAACTGAAGTGACAATGTGTTGAGGGAGTGCGGACAAAATATATTGATATTTTCTGGAGTCCGACTTTACTCCTTTCAACCGAAATAAATTCTCGACTGTTAAAAACCAAGCTTGAGGACTTCTGTCCCAAAAATCGGGAATTCTTAATGTGCTCGTTTCGGCTACTTCGCCTTTCGTGTCGCTTTTATCGCCATCGTTATTACCCTCCAGAACGTTCTTATCGTCTGTAGTATTTCCGAGGGGCATTATTGATATTTAATTTGTAAATAAAAAAAAATGATAATGGTAGATAAAAATGTGGTACGCGTTGATAAATTTGTATTCTTATTTTTATTGAATAATATATTTTCGAAATTAATTAAATAATTCGTTTTTTTTTTTTTTTTTTTTTTTTTTGTATATATTATGGAAAATTAACTAAAATTTAATTGTAATATAAATTCCCGTGTATATATTGATCGAAATTTTTTTTTTTTTTTTTTTAAGAACAAGGTACCCTGTACAAAACCTTAAAACTAAAATTTTAAATATGATTTTTGAATTTGATTTATAGTGTAACTTAAATTTATTAAATATATGTATTAATATTTTATTGTATTTATAAGAATTTAATTCAAAATTTGTTTTATTTTTTAAAATCTAAAAATATATTTAAATATAAAAATTGTATTTGATTAATCAATATTATATAAAAATATTGATTTTTTTAATTATATAAATGATTTTACTAAATCTTGATGATTAATTTTTTATATTAATAATTTTACTAAAAATTTAATGATTTTACTGATAAAGATTTTACTGAAATTTTGAATTTATTTCGTTATCGAAGTTTATTCAAGCCGAATTAAATATGTTATTAACTTTATTGCATATATAAAATGTTTCAATAATTTATAATTGTATGTACTCTAAAATTCTGCACTTCATTAAAAAAAAAAAAAATTTCGGCTGTTAAAAAATGATAATTTCTTTTTAAACCACAACCATGATTAAATAGTATAAGGTTAAAAAATGCTATTATTATTATTATATTTTGTTTTATATACAATTTATATGGAATATGCAAAAATTTTTAATTTTTACTTCGATTTAATTCAATTTGGCTTTACTATGATTTATTTTAATTTTATACTTTAATTTTTACTTTAAAAAAAATTTTTACTCTATTGTAACTATATGCGATTGTAATAGATTTTTTAAAAAATTTATAATTGATTCAGCGGTAAAATTAACAGTATTATTATATTTTATATTGTTTCGATCACAGTTATAACATGTGATTTCACAGATATTTTCAGTATGCTGAATCAACCATATATATTATATCAAAAGGTCGATATTTATGAATCGAATTAATTAATATATACACACTGTCATGCGAATTTGTAATAACGTGGTATATTCACAAATTGTACAATAAAAAAAAATTTTCAGCAACTATTGTAGCTCTGGGTCTACACGGGGAATTTTTATAAAATTACGACGTGAAACTGCAGCTTATTCTTAATTATTTTATTACTTACAGCTTGTTACTGGAATAATTGATGAGCGGTTCCAACTCTTATAGAGATAATTGATTACGTCGATGGAATACCAGCTATTCAACGTGGATGAAATATTAGCTATTTGTTGCTGTTGCTAATGATAATGATGTACACTTGTGGATTCGATGATGATGTTCACTTGGTTATATTGCTGGTGTTGATTACGTTGACCACGTTGACTAAGTTGATCACGTCGGGGTCACCAATTGTGGTAAAATGTAGTGTAAATAAAACGAAACTACTTCCACTATATGTTGTATTTATTAGCTTATCTATAATAGACTTGTTCCGCTTATCAATAGTATTTAATAATAATAAATAATAATTAATTTCCATAAACTGATTGACTTCTTGACTGCTTGAGTTCCAAACGAAAAAGAAATAGAAAAATTCCGAGAACACATGTGTGTACTTGTAATTTTTCTTTTCGTCAAATATTGACCGAACGACACTAACACCATCTACCATGTTTAGTGCGTGTTCCCGCCGATGGTCGTTAGTTTGTCGCTTGCGGTTTTCAATACGTTCCACATTTCTTTATATTGACGTTTTAACTGACATTTGAAATATGTCAACTTAATATGATCTAAGGTAAGTGGAATTATTTCTTTATTTAATTCATTTTAATTATTTTCTATTTTAGGTTCCTACAATACAAAACATCAGAATTTGTAGCAAAAAAATGAAAACCCTTAAAACTGAAAACAATCCCCACATATTTGGTATCGCCGTGTAGGGAATTTAATTTCTAGCGAATTTCCGAAGACCTTTTCTAAAAATATTCGAAATTGCCCGAGAAATGAGGAAAATATGGAAATTTAATGCGATTCAATATAAAACATCAGAATTTGTAGCAAAAAAATGAAAACCCTTAAAACTGAAAGCAATCCCCACATATTTGGTATCTCCGAGTAGGGAATTTAATTTCTAGCGCATTTCCGAAGAGCTTTTCGAAAAATATTCAAAATTGCCCGAGAAATGGGGAAAATAATGAAATTTAATACGATTCAATACAAAACATCAGAATTTATAGCAAAAAAATGAAAACCCTTAAAACTAAAAGCAATCCCCACATATTTGGTATCTCCGTGCAGGGAATTTAATTTCTAGCGCACTTTCGAAGACCTTTTCGAAAAATATTCAAAATTGCCCGAGAAATCGGAAAAATATGGAAATTTATTGCATTTCAATACAAAACATCAGAATTTGTAGCAAAAAAATTAAAACCCTTAAAACTGAAAGCAATCCTCACATATTTGGTATCTCCGTGCAGGCAATTTAATTTCTACCGCACTTTCGAAGACCTTTTCGAAAAATATTCAAAATTGCCCGAGAAATCGGAAAAATATGGAAATTTAATGCGATTCAATACAAAACATCAGAATTTGTAGCAAAAAAATTAAAACCCTTAAAACTGAAAGCAATCCCCACATATTTGGTATCGCCGTGTAGGGAATTTAATTTCTAGCGAATTTCCGAAGACCTTTTCTAAAAATATTCAAAATTGCCTGAGAAATCGGGAAAATATGGAAATTTGCCCGAAATATGGAAAATTGCCCGAAATATCGGGAAAATATGGAAATTTAATGAGATTCTATACAAAACATCAGAATTTGTAGCAAAAAAAATTAAAACCCTTAAAACTGAAAGCAATCCTAACATATTTGGTATCGCTGTGTAGGGATATTAATTTCTAGCGAATTTCCGAAGACCTTTTCTAAAAATATTCAAAATTGCCCGAGAAATCGGGAAAATATGGAAATTTAATGCGATTCAATACAGAACATCACAATTTGTAGCAAAAAAAATGAAAACCTTTAAAATTGAAAGCAATCCCCACATATTTGTATCTCCGAGTAGGGAATTTAATTTCTAGCGCATTTCCGAAGACCTTTTCTAAAAATATTCAAAATTGCCCGAGAAATCGGGAAAATATGGAAATTTAATGCGATTCAATACAAAACAGAATCTATAGCAAAAAAATGAAAACCCTTAAAACTGAAAGCAATCCCCACATATTTGGTATCTCCGTATTTGAAATTTAATTTCTAGCGCATTTCCGAAGACCATTTCGAAAAATATTCAAAATTGCCCGAGATATGGGGAAAATATGGAAATTTAATGCGATTCAATACAAAACATCAGAAATTGTAGCAAAAAAATGAAAACCCTTAAAACTGAAAGCAATCCCCACATATTTGGTATAGCCGTGTAGGGAATTTAATTTCTAGCGTATTTCCGAAAACCTTTTCTAAAAATATTCAAAATTGCCCGAGAAATCAGGAAAATATGGAAATTTAATGCTATTCAATACAAAACATCAGAATTTGTAGCAAAAAAAATGAAAACCCTTCAAACTGAAAGCAATCCCCACATATTTGGTATCTCCGTGCAGGGAATTTAATTCCTATCGAATTTCCGAAGACCTTTTCTAAAAATATTCAAAATTGCCCGAGAAATCGGGAAAATATGGAAATCTAATGAGAGTCAATACAAAACATCAGAATTTGTAGCAAAACAATGAAAACCCCTAAAACTGAAAGCAATCCCGACATATTTGGTATCTCCGTGTAGGGAATTTAATTTCTAGCGAATTTCCGAACACCTTTTCAAAAATATTCAAAATTGCCCGAGAAATGGGGAAAATATGGAAATTTAATGAGATTTAATACAAAACATCAGAATTTGTAGCAAAAAAATGAAAACCCTTAAAACTGAAAGCAATCCCCACATATTTAGTATCTCCGAGTAGGGAATTTAATTTCTAGCGCATTTCCGAAGAGCTTTTCGAAAAATATTCAAAATTGCCCGAGAAATGGGGAAAATATGGAAATTTAATGCGATTCAATACAAAACATCAGAATTTATACCAAAACAATGAAAACCCTTAAAACTGAAAGCAATCCCCACACAGTCAACCGATCTACCCTTACAATAGGCGTGTCGGGATCGTGACAGCACTGAGATTGGTATCGAGGATCTCAATTCTATCTCTACTATCCTTTGTAAGGTTTTCAGTAAAAAAAAAGGTCAAGCTAATTGGCCTATACGCATTTGCTGAGGCATAACTACACTTTCCAGGTTTCGGTATGAATATTACCTTAGATTCTCGCCATTTTTCCGGTATGTAACTTAATTCGAGACAAGCTCTGTATAAAGGACATAGCCTATCCAACAACATTCCATTAGCATTTTGTAGAAGTGCATTCCACCTGTATCCGGAGATTTATAGGGCTTAAATGAATTCACCGACCACCACACCTTTGCTAACGTAATAGTCTCCTGTGCGTCCAGTAATGATGACCTACCGTCAATCAAACCAATATCTTCCCTCAAAACTTCCTCGTTGGCTAGGCACCCCGGGAAGTTGGTTTCGAGTATGATTTCTAACGATTCTTCCGCAGAGCCGGATTTACTACCTTCCCCATATTCTAGTAACTCCGGTTAAGTGTGTGTTTTGGCCAGAATTTTCTTTAAATTTCTTGAAGTATATAGACAGACACAGAAAAACGAAGGAAAAGAAATAGCAAAAAAAATTTACACAGTGAGAAAAAAAAATGGTTGGTCTCTATAACATTTGCAAAAAAGTGGAAAAATCAACAGATTCAGCGAAAATTAAACGAAAAAAGTAATTAGGTAAATTTACAAAAACAAAATAATAAAAATATTAATTAGCCATTTATTACGTAAATTTACCAAAAAAAAGTATTGATAATAATAATCATTAGTCATTTGTTAGGCAAATTTAACTAGAAAAAAATTTGGGTTTTTTTTATATGGATAACTAGAGATTTGAAATTAATGGATTTTAGAATAATCGGTTAATCGGCTAATCGATTATATTGAAATATTCAAAAATTTACAAATGCTCTATTCAAAAACATGAAGCCTCAAAATGAGTAAATACTAAAACAATAGAATAATTTTATACCACAATTCAAATTTAATCTTTATTGAAGTAGAATTTAAAAAAAACAAGAGCATTTAAGATATCCGTATTGAAACGACTTCTAATTCGTATTCAAACGACTTCAAATGCTCAGTGTGCGTATTCAAACGACTTCACATGCTCAGTGTGGTTCTTTTAATGTTGGAATATCTAAGGTTTAAAAAAATGACAAACATTAAATGAACCACATTTGATGTTCTCTTAATTCTTCAAATATTCTAAATATAAACAGCAAATGCTTAGTGTGGTTCTTTTAATGTTTGTAATTTTATTATGCCTCAAATATTCCAGATTTCCATTAGCAATTTTCATTTATAACTGTTCTAGATGCTCAAGTTCTACCACCAGTTTTATTTTCTACTTTTTAGGGGGCTAGTTTATGTTTGGTCTGTATGACTTTTTTTGTTATATATATTCTGTACCCACATAAAAGTAAACTGGATAATTTTTATTCTATAAGAACCAAAATGAAAATACCGTTATACCGGAAAGTAACGGAAAATAATTTTGTTGAATACCGAATAACGGAACAGTAACGCTAAATTTTTATATTGTAAATTGTAACGAAATGTGTAACGTTACCTTTTGTTGCATTCCACAACACTGATAAATAGGCATTTCTGTAGGAATAATTAAATTTATATTGTGAGAAAAATTATTGTTGTGAAACACTTTTAATTCTACTTGTTAAATCATCATTTCTCATATATTTGATATATGAAATATTAGCTTGCAAGTTTGTGATGCGCCTGCCAAAATATGAGAGTTTTATTCAACCGCGGACGAAGTCTTGTATTTAACAAAAAGATCTAAGTCTTATATATAACAAGAAGATCTGAAGATGTAAAATATCTCTTACTTCTCCACAAAAATCCTAGGCACTTAGCTGTGTTTTTTGTAATTGGAAAGATGTGATTTTTCCGAGACAGCTTGCTATTTATTTCCATGCCCAGGATATTAATTGTTTCAGAGTTATCGATATTTACATTTTCGATAGGAGATAATAACCCCACTTACATATTTCATTTAAATCACGAATTAGCGATTAAGAAATATTAGTTCAACGACATTGAAAAGAAGCTTGAGATGCTTCGGCTAAGGTCGCGAAAGAATATGATGAATCCAGGGTATTATTGTCAGCAAAGCTATGGATTTTATTCCAAGGCGTGGACAGAAGGTCATTTATAGAAACTATTAATAACGAAGGCGACAGAACATAGCCTTGAGGGACATCAGCATTAATGTCAAAGAGGTCACAGGTGAAACCATCCAACACAACCTGTATTGAACCATTCGAGAGAAAGCTTTCAATCCACGTATTGAAAGTGTCTCCAACACCAATAGCTTTGAGTTTATTAAGTAAAGCAGCGTGTCAGACTCGATCGAATGCTTTTGAAATGTCGAGAGCAATGACATTTGCATCGCCAAAATTATGAATACAATGATTCTTTTTCTCTGACAAGTACGTCATGAGATCACCAGTTGATCTACGAGGCCTAAAGCGACTACTTATGAAATCATTGCATTCAAGGTACTCTCTAAGATGGTGGTTGATGATGGTTTCCATTATTTTAGAGAGTACCGACGTCAAGGCTATGGGTCTATAATTAGATGGGTTGCTACGGTCATCCTTTTTAGGAATTGGTCGAACATTCGCTGTTTTCCATAAAGTGGGGTAGAATCCTGAAGAGTAGGAAAGATGAAACAGCTTAGTTAATGGACCACCTAGGGTGTTTGTACATTTTTTTAAAAGTATTGTAGGGATACCATTAGATCCAGACAACTTATGAATATTAAGATCTTTAAGTTATGAACATTCAGATCTCTATTTTAGCCACAATACGAGGACGACAGTTTATACGCCTTAGGGCAGGTTTTAAGGGCACTAGCTTAGGTGGTGTTTGTGTTGATGGCGGAAAAGTATCGTTCTTTGCGAATAGATTAGCTAGTAGATTGGCTTTTTGCTTAGGATCTGTAATCACAGCATTGTTGTGAATTAAAGGAGGTATTGATGAAGGCGCAAAATTTCGTTCACGGTTTTTGTAAATGACCAAAAACTTTTGCTACCCCTAGGGTACCGAAGAAGGTTTTGTTTTAAGTTTTGATCATGCAAAAATTTTTGCTGTTTGGTGACTCGCTGTGCTGTTTGGTGACTTGTTTCGAAATAATGAGATAGGTTTTCGCTGGAGATTTCTGATCAATCCCGAAAGCCTTTTCTTTATTTAACACTGCCTCTATTATGGAATAGAGGCAGTGTTAAATAAAACACTGCCTCTATTCCAAATAGAGGCAGTGTTAAATAAAAAGTGTATCAAACCAGCTAACGTATTATGGAACCAACTGTTGGTGTTAGCTGGTTTGATACTCTTCATAGTACAGGAGAGATGTAGAGCGCCATTCACAGCAATATGGTTTTTGTGACCGCCGCTGTAGAGAAATCAACATTATTGTGATTGAAGCATAAAGACCAATCAAAGTTATTAAAGGATTTGTTTAAACCGTCCCAACGGGCTGTCTCGAAGAACCAGATTTTACGTTTCGGCATTCTGAGTGGGCGGAGGATAAATTGAGAAACTTAGATTAATTAGGCAGTGGTTAGAGCTATCTAATGGAGATTTCACAGAAATGTTGAAATTATCAGTTCGACATGTCGCCTTTCATGGATAGAGTATAGGAGGCAGTCTGGGTTATGGACAATAAAATCACCCGCAAGTATGATTTCAGCGTGAGGAGAGTCCTGAAGAATTTTATTGATTGAGCCAAACAATGTATCTAACTTTGCAATAGTCTTCGAAACATCCGCGTTCGGGCTTCTATAAAGAAAGCAAAAATATATGATACGCTTACCGAACATAAATTTAACCCAAACATAGTTGAATTCTGCACACAAGCTCTTATTAAATTTGTGTAGAATTTGATAAGCTATTTCATTGCGGATATATAAAGCAACTCCTCTATGTGGTAATATCATGGAAATTTAAAAAACACAATATTTCTATACTATATGTATTTCTTATTGGATAAATCAGAATTATATTTAAACTATATTTTAATAATAAGTTTATTCATTAAATTTAAGTTTTGGTTGTTACTATAGAACTCACGTTGTCAGGACATATGTATTCTGTATCTTGAAAGTGACTTAAGTTAGATAACATAACTCGCATGCACAGTCTTGGTATTCTGTGCAACAGTCCAACCCGAAAAATATTTTTGAAAATTATATATAAAAATATATTATATACGAAACTTATATAAATAAATATTCTGTTGCACTGTAGCACAAAATTTAAACACTGTTCATAGTTCCATAAGGATAGAAAAAAAATCAATGAAAATCCCCTTCCGTTTCTCATAAGAAAAATCCTCTCGCAAACACAGTCTTTTTATTCTGTGCAACCACAAAATTTTCATATACAGTAAAACAAAGCCACAAAATTGTACAACCACAAAATTTCCAGCCATGCAGTAGAACAAAATATACAAGTTTATATATTTATGTGCAGCTTGTGTTGTATATTCGGCTTTGTGCTATGTTCTTGAAATTTGATTTCGCGCGTATTTGGTGTTCGCATATTCTTCTATACGCTCGGCTTTGCTCGCAGACTGCTCGGCTATATATTTCTACTAAGCAAATACAAACGAAGAATAAACAAAATTTTCTGTGATAAGTATAGTAAGGAACTAAATTTATGAATTTTCAAAAGGTTCATAATATGAAAATAATATGTTTAATATCCAAAATCAAACAAATTAAATTATAGAGTAAATGCAAACTCTTCTTATCATTTTATCAGACTCTAACCGAGATCTTGAACCAAACTCATCTTATAATTTTATCATAATCTAACCGAGATCCTCTTTTACGGTTCTTAGATTTTTTTAAAGTTTTTTTTTAAATTCTTTTTGGCGGTTTTTTTTAATTTCATTTTTGATGCAATTTGTAAATTAAGTTTTTGGATTTAATAATCTTCAAAGTTAAGTCACAGTCTTGGTATTCTGTGCAACAGTCCAACCCGAAAAATATTTTTGAAAATTATATATAAAAATATATTATATACGAAACTTATATAAATAAATATTCTGTTGCACTGTAGCACAAAATTTAAACACTGTTCATAGTTCCATAAGTTCATAGTTCCACTGTAGCACAAAATCTAAACTAAATCTATACAAACAACTAGATTTTTATCAAAAAAATTAAATCCTGAATGATAGTTTAAAGTTGAATTTTATTTCCAAATCCTTGATAGGGCTGTTCGAAGTAATCGAATTATATATCCTACCTCATGGGTGGTGAGGAAACGGATTATTTAAGGCAAATGAGCTTTTTTTCTAAGGCGGCATTTTCGAAAAGAAGTCAGCGCCGGCCCTAGTAATGAGCTCAAGAAGTATTATTACATAAGGATCTGAACCTGATTCAAATCAGGTGCAGATCCTGATGTAATAATACATTTTTTTTAAAATTATTATATTGTGTATTATTATATTGTTTGAAATATTTAATTAATTTTATAAATTATTTAAGAAAGGACTACATAAATAAATAAAATAAATATAGAAATCTTTAATCAGCTATTTCTTGAATTTTTTATATTTAGTAATTGCTCAGAAAATTTATAAAATTCATTTAAAATTTTAGCCTATTGATTGATATAAAAAAAAAAATTTATATAAAATTTTTTATAATTTATAGAAAAAAAAATATTACTAACATCAGAATTTGAACCACAGTTCAATTATTTTGAAACTGGCAATCTAACCACTGCACCGTAACACATATTAAATTTGTGTCTGTTAATAATTATTATTACATAACATAGAAAATTCTTAATTTCTTTTCTTTGAGTATATTTTTTTACTTTAATATTTGTCTTTGCCTTTTGTTTTCTGCCAAGAGAGAGTTTTTGAAATACGCTGTAAATGCTTTTTATCGTAACTTTGTCGTGTCTGTCTGTTAGTCTGCCACAATTTTCTTATGAGAATTATTAACATAAATAAATTAGATATATGGTATGGTGTAGTGGATAGGTTACCAGAGTTAGAGAAATTCAATTAAGATTCAAATCCTAACGTATTCATATTTAATAATTTCCCAAAAAATTTATAAAATTCATTTAAAATTTCAATCAAAAAAATAATTTAAAAAAATAAATATTTGTATAAAAGAAATTGTTATACATCAGGATTTGTACCACAGTTGTATTAAACAAATGACAAACGTTAAAATAACCACGCTAAGCATTTGATGTTCTTTTAATTCCTCAAATATAAACATCAAATGCTTAGCGTGGTTCTTTTAACGTTTGTCAATTTTGTAAGCCTCAAATATTCCAGATTTCCATTAACAATATTCTAGCAATTTTCATGTAGTTTATAACAGTTCTAGATGCTCAAGGTATATCTCCAATTGTATTTTGTACTGTTTAGGGCGCTACGAATATAAAATTATCAATTTATGAATACAAAATTACCAATAAAAAAATTTATGAATATATAATTACTAATAAAAAAATGAATTTAAATTTTAAACAAAAAAGAAGGATATTGTTTTTTTCTCTCTTACACAACAGCCGCACATAATCGCCGCCCTTTCAAGAAATGCCTTCTTCGTAGGACGGCGCCGCAGGTGCTACTTGTAGGGCTTTTCTCCCCTTTTTTGTGTCGTACACAATTAGTTATAATTTCTTTAAAAAAATTTGAATCTGATTTTCCTTTTCCGTTATTTCGACGTGCGAACGCGTGAATAGCAGACTTTAAATTTAATTTTTTTTCTTCTTTAAATGCACCAAATAATAAAATTCCTCCAATACAATTTTTTTTTACGAAAAGGAACTAAATTTATGCATTTCACTACTTTTTTTCGTTTTTTCACAAATTTTCAATTTGGTTTTAGTTTTTTTTTATTTTATTAATTTTTTTTCCTTTTTTTAAAAAAATTTGCTCACTCCAGTTATTTTTTTTCAGTAAATATTTATTTATTTATTTTAAAAATTAATATATTTTACTTAATTTAAACAGGTAGATTATTTGTTGTCATGTTTTTTCTATTTTTAGGGAAAAAAACTTGGGTTACATACTTGTACTAATATATATTTATATTGGGTCATTTGATTGAAAAATCAATAATATCAAGTATTGATTTTTAATTATGACAGGTCCGAAAAGAAAATATACAATACATACAAATTTTTAGGATATTCATAGATTTTTTAATACAATTGTGGTGCACTGTAATTGTATTTTTAAATGCTTTTATATTAGCTTGGCGGTGTCTATTTTGTCATTTTGTCGTTATTAAGGTAGAGAAATTAGATACGCAATATGGTGTGGGGTGTAGGTCTCAGCTTCAATATAATTCAGTTCTGATTCAAATCCTGATGTTTTAAATTTTATAAATTATGTAAGAATCCTGATGTTATAAATTTTATAAATTATGTAAGAAATTACTAAATAAAAAAATAAATAAAATAAATAGAAACACGTTCTTTTATCAAGTGTTATCCAATTGAGTGTTATCCAATGTACATCATTAAACAGTATTAAATTTATGATTGAAGGACAAATTTGCAATGACGATACTTTTGCTGCAATGGAACTAATTAGAGAATTTCCAGGATACATCAGCAACTAATTAATTCATCAACTTTGGTATATAATATAAATTTAGAGTAAATTTTACTCTTGCTGAAATGAAACCAATTTGGAAATTGGAAACCAATTCGGAAATGGTTTCATTTCAGCAGGAGTAATATCGCGATACAACACAACTCATTTAATATGTTTTAAATTAAAAAAATGTATATGTAAAAAAAAAAAATATTACATATTTTTTAAATCGAAATTATATGTGTTTCATTTAACATTTAGAACTAAAAAGGATAAATAAAATATGTAAAAGAAAATTTTTTATTAAAAAAGGCTTTTATCAAAACAAAACTAGACCTATAAACAGTCGGAAATAAAATTAGTAGTAACTGTAAAAAGACAAATGAATTTTGCTATAATACATAATTCATTTGCCTTATAACAGATATAACAGATGCTCAAGATCTACTAGTTATAAAACTGTCATAAGCCACTCATTTTATTTTCTAATTTTAAGTGGCCTTGTTTTGTTTTGATAAGAAGCATAAGCCACCAATTTTATTTTATACTTTTTAGTGGCCTTGTTTTGTTTTGATAAAAGTATTTAAAAAAAATGTTTATATAGTTTTTTAATATTAACGTAAAATATGAGATTTAAGTTGTTTTTAAATATTCCATCAAATATTTTAATAATTGCTCAAATAATTGATAAACCACTTTTTAGTATTAGAATGAAATATTGTAGTCAAAATATTAAAATTTACTAAAATGTCTTTATGAAAATTTTAAAATAACAAAATTTTACATAAAAATGTGGAAAATTTATCAAGTAAATTATAAAATCTTCAAATATAAAACCAAAAACATTCTATCATTGTAGATAAAAGAAGTTGTATATGCAGGTCGCCAAAACGACCAGTCAATCTTTCGATTTTTTTCAGTCGATCGGCGTAGTAAAAATTTAAAAAAAAGTTTTTTTTTATTTTTTGACTTTTTATCTTTTACAATTGAACGTTAATTTTTTCAGCGAACACAACTGAATTTTCATTCAAAAATTATTCGTTTAAAAGGCACACTACGTGTTTTTATCTCAAGTGCATAATGAACAAAAACACTTCACTTGAGCTTACATATATTTTTTGTCAATGAAAATTCAATTGGGTGTATAATTCTGGTAAAGAAACATTATTTTAATTAAAAAGTATTTAAAAATAATAATAAAAATATTTTCAAATATAAAATAACTTAAATTTATATAATCCTAAAAATTTAAATATGAATATAACTAAAAAATCAAAAACATATCACTTCACTTCCACGATGAGTGGGAGGAAAACTACTTTTTTAAAATGAGTAAAGAGAAGTGCGTGTGTCTGATATGCCGTTCCATAATATCGTTATCCAAAAAAGGAAATCTAGAGCGACATTATAACACCAATCACAAGAATTATGAAAGTGATTTTCCTCAAAAATCTGAGAAGCGTAGAATTCAGCTAAAAATACTGAAAAATCAACTTGAAAACCAACAATCTATGTGTGATTTTCCGCAAAATCTGAGAAGCGTAGAATTCAGCTAAAAATACTGAAAAATCAACTTGAAAACCAACAATCTATGTTTACCAAGCCGCCCATACAGTCCAAAGCAGCAACAGTAGCTTCCTTTCGAATAAGTTTTCTTTTAGCTAAACATAAAAAGCCGTTTAGTGATGGTGAAATAGTAAAAGAGGCTTTTATAGAAGGCGGAGAAGTTTTATTTGCTAATTTTAAAAGTAAGTCTTAAATTATGTCAGCTATTAAAGGTGCAACTTTCACGTCAATCTGTTACAAGAAGAGTTGAAGCTATGGGAATTGATTTGATTCAAAAACTCAAACAGGACATCACTGAATGCAAATACTTTTCACTTCAGTTTGATGAATCAACCGATGTAATCGATATCGCACAACTATGCATTTATATAAGAATGAGTTTCACCGATATGACTTCAAAGGAAGATCTTTTAGCAATTCTTCCACTAAAAGGCAATACCCGTGGTGAAGACATTTATTGTGAGTTCATTAAATTTTTGGAAAAATTACCATTACCATTGTATAAACTTGTATGTGTAACAACAGATGGTGCTCCCGCCATGATGGGCCGGCTAAACGGTTTTGTGGCTCTTTGTCGAAAAAATGATGACTTTCCAGACTTTGTATCGTTTCATTGTGTTATACATCAGCACACGCTGTGTGCAAAAATGCTGAATATGAAAAAGGTAATGGATATTGCTTTTAAAATAGTTAATTCAATACGTTCGAGAAGCTTACAGCGACGCCTTTTTAAAATTCAGTTAGAAGAAAATGAGTCAGAATATTCTGATCTGCTATTGCACACAGATGTCAGATGGCTAAGTCGTGGGAGATTTTTGGAAAGATTTCAAAATTTACTACCAGAAATTAGACAATTTTTACATTCAAGAGGAGACAAATATGACCAATTATCGAACGCGAAATGGCTTCATAATTTAGCCTTTTTAACAGATGTTACAAACCACCTGAATAAACTTAATATAGAGCTTCAAAAAAAAAATAGAACTATTACTGAATTATTAAGCTCCATAAATGGTTTTAAATTAAAATTATTACTTCTGAAATCGCAGTTGTCAGCAAAAGATTTAAAAAACTTTACAAGTTTAAAAGTGATATCAGAAAAGCACAACTTTAATACAACATTTGGTGACTATATTGCAAAGATTGAAAAAATTATCAATTAGTTTGAACATCGTTTTCAAGATATTAAAGAAGTAGAGCCAATTCTGATGTTTATGTCATTCCCTTTCGGAAATCAGGATTTTGAAGAAATATCTTCAAAAATAGCTAGTTTTTTTTATATTGATTCTTCAAAAATAGAAAATGAAATTATAGCTCTTAATTCTGATATTTTTATAAAAGCAAGAGCTTCTGAACATAGTTATTGGTCGTTGCTACATGAAGATAAATATCCATGTTTAAGAGGTATTGCTTTGCAATTGACCGCGTACTTTGGTTCCACCTATCTATGTGAATAGTGAATCGATAGGTGGAACCCGGATATATCCGTATCCGGTATTCGCGGGTAATTGTACTCTCTTCTCAACAAAGTAGGCTAGTCATTTTAAGGTATCTTAAAAATTTTAAATTTTTTACAAATATGTAGCAAGCATTTTTTGTCTGTTTTCAATTTTATGAACATTTATTTAAGAACAAAATAGAATATGTAGTTAGAATAAGTCATGGTAAATTAATAGTTATAAAAAGTTTTGATATTCATATAATTCAAATGCATTCGACGGATAATTCTGAAATTACTATCCGATAACCTCGGTTACAGAAAAACCCGGATATTTGGAAACCCTAACAATAATTAACTGATTATATTTATTTAAAAATATAATTTCAAACTTTTTTTTAAATAAATATAAACCAGTACAATTTTAAACTTGTTTAAGTTTTAATTTCTAGTAAATGTATACTACAATTTTAATAATAAAATCGTCAAGTAAATTGCCATAGTAATAAATATTTAATATATAAATTTTTATTTTCCCTCAAAATTACAATTTATAGGATTTACTTTATTTACGTAAGAAATTAATTTTTTTTAAATAATTTATTTGTAATTTTTTTACAAAAAACTGAACCTCAGAATTGATAAAATAAAATATAAAATTAATATTTTATATTTTATTTTATCTCAACAATTGATAAAATAAAATATAAAATTAATATAAGAAAAAAGACTACAAACCCTAATAAAAATTACACTAAATATTTATTATTATTTTAATGTTTTAGTATAACAAAAAAAATAATAATAATAAAAAACCTAGATTCGTATTTACTTACTGATCAGGTACACAAGTTCACCTTGACTCAATTTGAGATGCATGCAAAAACATACAGACTGAAAAAATTTCTTATTACACATTTACAATATTTTTGACGAAACTATATGACGACGACTAAAATTTTTCATTTAAAAAGTCAATTTTTATGTCAACATATAAACAAAAAGTTAGACAGAGTAAATGAAGACATAGTAAATGATTATAATAATGAAATATAATATTGATGAGCCGTTTTTTTATTTGTTTGTAAATGAAGGAGACATCTTTCTTATTTTTTTTAACTTTGAGAAATTATTATTTATTATTATTTTTTATTCTTTTGCGATCTTCAATACCAACTACGATATCGTGATAACTCCGCTAATTATTTTGAAATGTTTTTGCTTTCAACAAAACCCCTAAGTTTATAGTCTAAAAATATTAAGTTTAAAATTTAAAAATATATTAAAACAATACAAAAAAAAAAGTTGAATGTATTTAAATATATGTTAACAATGGATAATTTCATCAACCGATAATTATTATTCTGAATACGTGATACCATAATCGATAACCCAAAGAAAAAATGGTAAATATAGTCTTTTAATTTTTGGGGATTTTTTAATTTTTACATGCGAAGTCCTCAAAAAAGAAATTGCTAATGGCAGTCTATAAGTTTTTTAAGAAATTTACTAAAAGTTCGGAATTTTATACTGAATATGAATACACAAAAAAAAGTAAATGGATTGTTGTAAAAATACCAATCAAAATACTTATTTTTTTTAACTAGAGGTTTTAATGGAAAAGAAAGTTTCCATTAAATACTGATGGATGATTCGATGCATTTAACTGACTGGTTAATAGTATTTCTATTAAAAATTCATATTGTACTTTCTTAAAAATACCAACAACAAAAAAATGCTGAACATCTTGAATTTCAAGTTCAAGGATGATGCCTTCACGACATCTGGTATCATCCTTGAACATGAAATTCAAACAATTGATTCATAATTCAGAAAAGTGGAATGATTTTAAAAAATATTTTAAATGAAAATTTTATAATTACTACTCTGAAACTTGTGAAGAATATCAGTAAACCAGAGTTGACTAAAGTGGAGAAGAGTTGACTAATACTATATAACTTTTCAGTGTTTTGGAATTTATTTCATGAAATATTTAAACCGGCTAAGTGTTGCAAAGGGTAGAGCACCTTCAGAGAGGGATTTTTTTTATTACACAAAATTAAATAATAAAAAAAAATTTAATTACCTGTGTTATCGTCATCTTGTAAATGATGTCGTAAGTGATGTAAATGTGCATAAAAATGGTGATGGTGCAGTACACAAGCTAAATCAGTACAATTTAACATTTTCTATTCTTGAGCTGAAAGAATTTGTTTTATAAAAATTAATTTAAATTTCAATTATAATAAAATAAAAGATATATTATTATAAATTAATATTATTATATTAACACAATATAAGTGAGGCTAAGCTTTCTTTAGGGTTGCATATTTTGTACAGATCAATAACCGAAATTGGACATCATAAAATAGGTAGAATTTAATTTAAATTCTTAAAAATCTGGATAATAAAATTCTACTTTTAAATTATAAATATTAGTATGCTGAATCACAAGATGTCTTCAGATTCACAAATGATCATATAAGTTCTAAGCATTCCTTTTAAGAATAAATAATTTATTACTTATTATTTTCTATATATACTACAATAAAAAGAAAATGTTGAGTTTTTATACTCGTATGTTTTATACTCGTATGTTTTTATACTCGTATGGTTTTTAAAGTATAATCTTATTTTAGATAAAACGATACGGGTGATCTTATACATTTACAAAATATTAACAACAATTACGATATTTAGCTATCGTGCAAAAAAATTCAACTTATATGTTTCATGTGATAATAATGTTCACCATATGTTATTGTCATGAAATTTTACATATTAAAATTAAAATATCAAAATGTTGGAAGCTTTACGATTATAATCTTTTAAAGAATTTTTATTTAAATTTCTTATTAAAATATTCTATAAAATTACATGCAATAGTATTCTATCTGATCCGTAGCGAAAAAATCCGTAGGAAATAGGTAATCATCAAAATATAAATTTATTACAAAATATAAAACTTTTATTACTTATCTCTAAACATAAATATTGAAATGAAGTACAATTTAATATGCTGATACAAATTACTATCAAATAACCAAAAAAATTTAACTACATTCGCAAATTTTCGTCTTTTAAATTAATTTAAAAGTCAAATATGTTCCATAAATTTAGTTTTTAGGTACGTTTTGTAGCAATAACAACTGTAATAGGGTCAATAACTTTAAGTTTTAGGCTGATTTTAAGCTAACAACAAATCAGTTCAAGGAACGACGTTGATCCTTTGAATTTTGATATAATAAATTATCTTTCACCTTAAATAATATTTTAAAAAAAGTTAATCTAAAATGTATTTTTATGAATTATTCAGTTGTTTTTTACTAGAAGATTTTGTTTCATTAAGATTATTCAGTTTTTGAAATAGTCACATAAGAGTTTAATAACAAAAAAAAATTTTATTTCTTTTATTTCCCATTCTCACATTTTATATTTTTTTAAGAAAATAATTTTATTATACATATTTATGTTTTTATTGTCGTTCTTATGTTGTTCAATCAACCGTTTGTTGAAGGTTGAAAATCGATACACAAAGAATTATAATTTAATTTAAAACATTCGATACACAAAAATGACTGTGCGCAAAATAGCCCAAAAATAAAAAATGAAAAATGGCCCAAAAAAATATGACTAAAATTTATGGGCGATTTTTCATTCTTTTTGGGTCTGTGCGCAAAATCGCCCAAAACCAAATCGCCCAAAAATTGATAAAATGAAAAACATTTTGTTTTTGGGCGATATGGTCTGTGCGCAAAATGACTCAAAACCAAATCGATATTATAACCTGCCAATATTACAAAGAGCTACAAAAAAAAAGAAATTTCCTGAAGTCCGTAGAAAAAACTTGATATGCAAAATACTCCACATAGGCAGACTACAATCTACCTTAATATATATGCAAGTCATATATCCTTCAAACGAAGTTCTTAATAGCATTATCGCTACAACTTCCGTTCCCATATAAATTATTTAGGATCATATTTAATATTTTTTTGTTTTCATACGCTTAAAGAAATTTAACTAAGTTTGCATATTTATAAAAATTATTTTCTCACGATTAAAATAATTTTTAAACGAAAAACAAATATATTTTATTACAATTTTATATCGTGTTACAATTTAACAAATTCATAAAATTATTTTTTCAATGACAATTGCATTTCTAAAAGATGTTGTTTGATTATTGATTTCACTTAATTAATAAGTTTTAGTTTTAACTCGCTTGTGAAACCGATAAGATGTTCTAAATCTAAATAAATACTTTGTTATAAATAAATAAATTAAATTTTAAATAAATATTTTGTGTTATAAAAATAAATTAAAGTTTAAATAAATATTTTTTTATAATAAAATTTTATATTCTAAAACTGAGAATTGTGGTTCATATTTATATTTTCTTTTATATTAAATTATGAATAATATTTTTTTTTAATATTAAAAATATTAAGACATAAAACTGGCGCAGTCGGTAGGATACCAAACTAATTCCGCTATTGTAATAAAAGTGAAAGTTTAAAAAATATTCTTGACTTTATTAACTTTATATTAATAGAAAGTTATTAATAAAGATAATAATAATAAGCTGATTGTTCAAAACTTTAAGTAGTAAATAATATTATAAAGTTATCAAGAACTAATCAGAAGATAAATAAAAATAATCTTTTACTGAAATAGAAATTTTTATAAAAAAAAAAAAATAAATTTCTAAAAATAGTACGTGAATTAGTGTTCTTTCAAGAATTAATTGGTGTAGAATATATGAAACCATATCAGAAACCATCGAAAGGTTCACAAAATCTAAAAGCTAAACTTGAATCTATCACCGAAGAAAACTACAACGAAGTTCTTGTGGAAAGTCAACAGAGACTTAACAACATAATGGCATTGAATTTAAATTCCATTACCATCAGAGACCTTATTACTGAGGCTAGATCGGTTCCGGTATTCAGAGGTGATGATACATTTGAATTATCGCAGTTCATCGCAGAAGTGGAACCAATCGTGGGATTAACGCAAGACCAAAATATGAAAGCATATTTATTAAAAATTTTGGTGAACAAGATACAGGGACCAGCAGCTTTATCAATAAGAAGATTAGAAAATGCAACATGGGATCAAATAAAAGAAAAACTGAAGGGATCATTCGGAATTCAACAATCATATTTGAAAATTAAGGAGGAAGCAGACGCTGTCAAATTTATAAATGTAAGTCAATATTATCATGACCTTTCAAAATTATTAGATAAGTTAAATCTTAAATATAAATTGGATGATAATTCTCCAATTGAATTCAATACTAGTAACAATGAAAGAAGTATTTTAGATAAATTTCTTAACAAACTTCCACGAACGGATAGTATGTGTGGTGTCTTGTCAAATAAATTTAAATTGTCAAAATGTAAAAAGCGTCAAATGTTATTTATGGAACTACGCGCCAGTAATATTAGTAGCGGCGAACACAAAGATTACTAATCACATTAAATTGACAGGTTTGAGAACATTGTAATTGTAGTAGTTAATTTCCGGCATTCTGAATTCAACCAGCAAGCCGAGAAGTCAATTTTATAATCAAAAGCCATCCACGTTACTAGAAGAATATAATATTCATAGCATATAGTAAACGCGTTAGAATTTGAGTAAGATTAGCGGAACAAGGTACCATTTTCATTTTATTACATAATTATATATAATACTTTATATTACACATTATACATTATATTACACATTATATTCTAGTCAGTATTTAAATAAATGTTGTACCGGGGAGTCGGACAAAAAACGAACCACCAGCTTGATTGTTATTTATTTATTTCGTGGTGATTGAACTCGCCATCCGGCCCAACAAATTGGTGACCCCGACGTCCACGTGTGGTTCTAAAACAGCAAATACTTTCATCGTACATAAAAAAAAAAAAGAATTTCATCATACAGCGTTGGAGCACATGCAGGAGCACATACAGCAGTAGACTTGGAACCGCTTATCATCATATTAACCTCAAAAACAGAAAACACAAAATCCATCAAGTAGTGAGTAATACGTTAAGAACAACTAACACCAACTCAAGAATCACCAGAATATATATTTTTTATTCAATCAAGACTAACACACAATATATATCATTTTTTAAATCAAATTATTTGTTTAAAAGCAATTACAATTTGAAAAATGTAAAAATATCGAAATTATTCGTTGAAAATATTTTTTTTTTTTTTTTTAAGTTTCTGAAAATAACAGTGTTAAAACCAGTAATAAAATCAGATAATTTTCAATAATCTAATAGAATATAATTTGAATCGTTTGAATTTTCAATTGGAATTTTATACATAATTTATTATTAATTTGGATTTATTAATTGATTTTTATGTTTGAATTTTATACATAATTTATTATTAATTTGGATTTATTAATTGAATTTAAATAACAATGAATTTAAAGTAGACTAAATAGAATCTAAAATTACATTTTCATTATCGAACTTATTCTTTTGGAAGAATTAAAGTGTATCAGTTTTCAACGTATAAAATATCAATTAAAGTTAATTTTTTTTTTAGATAATAAGATATTAAAAAACTTAGTAATACCTTGAATTTATATTATTATTATTTTTTAAATATGTAATTTGTAAATATGTAATTTGTAATATATTATTATTATTTTTTAAATATGTAATTTGTGAAAAGTTTCAACATATTAGTTGGAATTCAAAATACAAGGTGCCTTGTTCCAATTATTTAAATTTTCAGTTCAAACTGGATAAATTAAAATACATATTAATTAATTAAATATACAATTTAAAAGTGAATTAAATATTTTCGTATCGATTTTTAATTTTATATCGAGATTATTTTTTTTTAATTTTAAAATTTTCGTAACAATTTTATTCGCGTTTTAAATTTTCGAAACGAATTTCTAATAGACGAATTACAATTTAAAAATTATATCAAAATTATTCGATATTTAAATAAATTGAGTCTTCAAAATTGCTATATTTTATGAATATTATGCAATTCGAATAAAATTACGAATCACATAAAGAGGAAAATAGATTTTTTTTTTTGTTTTAAACAAATCGAGTCAAAATTTTTGAATATGTCGAAGGAGAACGAGGGCAAGAAAGTCGATCAAAATATGTCAACTCCACCACAGAAAACGACACAATTGTAGAAGAATTATCCGAAGCAAAAGCGATACGAATTAAGGACTTTTGGGATAATAGTCCTCAAGCGTGGTTTATTACTCTAGAAAATTTATTCAGGTTAAAAGGTATTAAAGCAGATACAAGAAAATACCAATACCTTTTATCCGCGCTTCCTCAACATATTGTATTAGAGGTGATGGATATTATAAAAGACGAAGATGTTTCTTACGACACTTTAAAAACCGCTTTGATACAACGAAATAGCTTATCAGAAGAACAGCGATTAAATTCTTTATTATGCGAATCAAACGCGATCATGGGAGACCGACGTCCGTCCGATTTTTTTCGCCACCTGGGACAACTGGCGGATTCAGGTACCGGTGTTAACAACGAACTTTTATTGAAACTTTGGATGAGACGGTTACCCAGCACTCTTAATGTGGCCTTAGTAGCGTCGAATCTTACAGATCAAAATGCATTAATAGCAATGGCTGACAGGATCTGGGACACATTGAACAAGGAATCAATCGCAGCTATCAGCACCCAACGTAATATTACACCAGCAAATAACGCTCAACAAACAGCTGATCCAATCACCGCTTTGTGCGCCGGGATTAGTGAAATGTCCCAACAGATTCAAGCCATGAAACAAGAGATTGGCGAATTAAAACAATCCGATAATCGTAACAAATATAATACTTTCCGTGGTAGATCTCATCATCGAAATTTTTCACGCCAACGCCACTTTAGTCGCAGCACCTCTAGAGGACCACCAAAACAGTATGAAAATTGCTGGTTTCATTACAAATTTGGCTCGGGAGCCAAAAAATGCCGACCACCTTGGAATTTTAAAAACAATTCGACAACTACCTTTACGGACCATACACCAAAAAACTTTTAGACCCTGTTGAAAATGCGGCGTTCAGCAGCCCAATCAATTCACGCCGCCTTTTTATTTTTGATGAAGCGAATAAATTAAATTTTCTTATTGACACCGGCGCCGATCTTTCAGTATTACCGCGATTTCGATTTACAAATTCCCCCGTCGACGATTTACCTAGATTAACAGCAGCAAATGGGTCTATGATTAAAACATATGGGGAGAAAAAGTTAATTTAGGTTTACGTAAACAATTCCACCACGTATTCACAATTGCCAACGTTACACGACCCATAATTGGAGCAGATTTTCTGCAAAAATTTGGTTTGTTGGTCGATTTAGCCAAACGACAACTACATCATAGATATACTTCAATGTCAGCAAACGCAACGATACGCAACGCAACTGAACCTACTGTCAAAATCTGTAGCGTACAGCAGGAACGCGTTCTGGATTTATTAAAAAGATATCCGACTTTAATACAAAATCCAAGATTCGATCAACCTGTTAATCATTCCGTGGTTCATTATATTGAGACGTCTGGAAGACTGCCGTTTTCACGACCAAGACGTCTTGATTCAGCACGCTACAAAGCCGCAAAAGCCGAATTCAAGAATATGGTTGATTTGGGTATATGTCGTCCTTCAAAATCACAGGCGGCATCACCACTCCACATGGTTGAAAAACGCGATAAAGATTGGAGGCCATGTGGAGACTATAGACGTTTGAACGCTGTCACTGTACCAGACCGTTATCCAATCCCACACATACAAGACTTTAGCTTGAAATTAGCGAATTGCACAATATTCTCGAAAATCGATTTGGTAAGGGCATATAATCAAATCCCAGTGGCAGCAGAAGATGTCCATAAAACGGCAATTACGACGCCGTTCGGACTATTCGAATTTACTAGAATGCCGTTTGGATTACGCAACGCGGCGCAGACGTTTCAACGCTTCATGCACCAAGTTTGTTCCGATTTAGATTTCTCGTTCGTTTATATTGATGACAATTTAGTTGGCAGCGAAAATGAAGACCAACATATTAAAGATTTAGACAGTTTATTTAAAAGATTAGTTGAATATGGGTTGACGATAAAACCATCTAAATGTGTTTTCGGAGTGCAAACACTCGATTTTCTCTCACACGAAGTTTCAGCGAAAGGGATACGACCAACAAGCGAACGAGTTGCAACTATAACAAATTTCCCAGTTCCAAATAGTATACGTCAAGTTCAGCGATTTCTGGGCATTGTAAATTATTACCATCGATTCGTACCTCACTTAGCTGAGATTTTAGCACCGATTCATACCCATTTGGCCAAATTAACAAATCATAATCGAAAAAAAACTAAAATAAAATTTTCATGGCCACAGGAATGTCAAACGCGATTTCAACTAGCTAAGGCTGAACTGTCGAAAGCTACACTGTTGGTACACCCTATAAACCATGCTAAGTTCAGTTTAACGACAGACGCGTCGAATATAGCAGTGGGTGCGGTTTTACAACAACAAGTCGACAATATTTGGCAACCATTGGCATTTTTTTCAAAAAAATTAACTCCAACCGAAACACGTTACTCAGCATTCGATCGGGAATTACTCGGAATTTATTTAGCAATCAAACATTTTAAGTATTTTCTGTCAGGAAGGGAATTTACGATTTACACGGACCATAAACCGCTAGTATTCGCTATTAGTTCTAAATGTGAGCGAAGCCCGAGACAATCTAATCATTTAGATTACATATCACAGTTTTCAGTCGACATCCAGTATATAAAAGGTAAAGACAACGTAGTCGCAGATGCATTATCGCGTTTAGAAGCAGCACCAATAAATTCCATCGACAACAAAATTAGTGCAATTGCCGATGCGCAGAAAAACGACGACGAGCTAAAACTCATTTTAGAGAAAAAAATTTTATCCGTAAAGTTGGAATGTGTCAAAATACCAGGCTCAAACGTAAAATTATGGTGCGAGATTACAGCAGACAAGAATCGACCATATATTCCGTCAACGCATCGCCGCATCGTTTTCGTACAACTGCACAATATCACTCACCCGGGAATTCGTAACAGTAGGAAGTTGTTGACGGAACGTTATTTTTGGCCATCGATAAATCGGGATGTAGCTAACTGGAGTCGTGAATGTGTGGCGTGCCAACGTGCGAAAATTAACCGTCATACGAAATCACCATTCGGAAATTTCGAATTGCCACATAATAGATTCGAACACATCCACGTCGACATAGTGGGACCGTTACCACCATCGGATAATAAGCGTTACATACTTACAATAGTAGATAGATACACACGCTGGCCCGAAGCGTACCCAATGGGCGATATGTTAGCAGAAACATGCGCTAAAACTTTAGTCAACGAATTCATTTCGCGTTTTGGCGTACCGAACAGGGTGACGACGGATCGTGGACGCCAATTTGAATCACGCTTATTTCAGGAGCTAACAAAACTTTTAGGAATACATCGAATACGGACAACGTCGTACCACCCGCAAGCGAACGGACTTGTCGAAAGATTACATCGTACGCTAAAATCATCGCTAATTGCTCGAGAGAATACGAAATGGTCCGACGATTTGCCAATTATTTTATTAGGGTTGCGTTGTGCATTTAAGCAAGATCTGGGTTGTACACCAGCTGAACTTGTGTACGGAAAAAATTTGGTTTTGCCAGGGGATTTAATTACAGACGTTCCAGATAACGACATAACACCCGAACAATTTGTGCATCAATTTCGCGAAAAACTACGTAGTCTACAATAAATCAGAAAGAAATTTACATACCCAAGGATCTGACAACATGCGAATCGGTTTTTATTCGAGTTGATAAAGTTCGTCCGTCACTTACCGCTCCGTATGAAGGTCCATTTAAGGTCATAAAACGATTGAGAAAAGTTTTCATAATAGAAAGGAACGGAAAACATGAAACGATATCTATCGATCGGATAAAACCAGCGTTTGTAGCAGCGAATGTCAATCATAAAAAACAAGTAAGATTTTGCAGACAGCAAATAAATACAAATTAATATCACTTAACAACAAATAAGATCAATGTAACCACAGTAACCTTATTCATATAGAATCGATTGTAAATGAGAACATTTAAGGCGTTCGGAGCGCTTCGCTGGAAAGGGGGTGATGTGGTGTCTTGTCAAATAAATTTAAATTGTCAAAATGTAAAAAGCGTCAAATGTTATTTATGGAACTACGCGCCAGTAATATTAGTAGCGGCGAACACAAAAAAATTACTAATCACATTAAATTGACAGGTTTGAGAACATTGTAATTGTAGTAGTTAATTTCCGGCATTCTGAATTCAACCATCAAGCCGAGAAGTCAATTTTATAATCAAAAGCCATCCACGTTACTAGAAGAATATAATATTCATAGCATATAGTAAACGCGTTAGAATTTGAGTAAGATTAGCGGAACAAGGTACCATTTTCATTTTATTACATAATTATATATAATACTTTATATTACACATTATACATTATATTACACATTATATTCTAGTCAGTATTTAAATAAATGTTGTACCGGGGAGTCGGACAAAAAACGAACCACCAGCTTGATTGTTATTTATTTATTTCGTGGTGATTGAACTCGCCATCCAGCTTTCTTTGAATTATCTCAAACTGGAATTTCTAATAACCCCATATTACAAAAAAATAGTTATCAAATAAAAAATAATAACAATTCAAATTTTAATAATAATAGGCAATTTAGACCTAATACAAGGTATTCTAATAATCATAATTATTCTAATAATTTTAATTATTCTAATAATTCGGGATTCCATAGAAATTATAATAGACCTAGTTATTCAAATTCGCATAACGTTCGGAATAACCAAAATAATCATTTTAACCATAATCAAAATCGATATCAAAAATCAGGAATGTCTAGTATTAATAATAATTATAGACATGTCGAACCAATGGAGGTTGATTTAAATACAATAGAACAAAATTTTCATTTACAGCCTCGAAGAACACATTACCAATAGTTGAATTAACAATAAATAATAAAAAAATCAATTGCTTAATAGACACTGGAGCTTCAATTTCATTAATTAATAATAGTATTTTTCCTAATATAAAACGTCTTAAATTAAAACACCCAATTGAAATTTTTACTCTATTTGGAAAAAACCAAATTAACACCGAAATAATAACTGATGTTCCAATAGAATTTAACCATGATGCTACAATGACCTGGAAAGTTTTAAAATTTAATAATAAAAAATTCGATGCTATACTAGGGCAAAATATACTTAGAGCTATAGGTGCAAAAATTGATTTAGAAAATAGTAGTATCGAAATTATGGGGAAATTAACAAAATTTAAAAATTCTCGCCCTTACAATGACATAAATTATCTGTATTCATTAGATTTTAATAGAAGTAACATCCTTGATTACATCAAAACTGATCACCTTAATGAAGAAGAATATAAATGTTTAAAGAAAATTATTGTTGAAAATAGAGATTTATTTTATCAAGAAGGTCAACAGCTGACCAAAGTTAATGAAATTAAACATAAAATTATTACGCAACATAGTCAACCAATTTATTCGAAAATATATAGATTCCCAAAAATTCACGAAGAAGAGGTAGAGAAACAGGTTTCGGAAATGTTAGCACAGAGAATAATAAAATACAGTAAATCACCCTATAATTCTCCTATTTGGGTTGTACCTAAAAAAATGGATAACTCAGGAGAAAAAAAATGGAGAATCGTTGTCGACTACAGGAAACTCAATGAGATAACTATAGACGATAAATTTCCAATCCCAAATATAGATTCACTTTTCGACAAATTAGGCAAAGCTCAATATTTTACCACGTTAGACCTGGCTAAAGGATTTCACCAAATCCTCGTAGATGAAATGGACCAAGCAAAAACTGCGTTTTCAACTCCCCAAGGTCATTACGAAAGTGTGAGGATGCCATTTGGATTGAAAAATGCCCCTGCCACATTCCAAAGAATGATAAACTATGTTTTACGTGATTTTATCAATATTATTTGTGTAGTTTACATTGATGACATATTAATTTTTAGTACGTCACTTCAAGAACATATAAATGCCATTTTAAAGATTTTTTCAAGACTACGAGAATTTAAATTCAACTTGACAAATGTTCATTTTTTTCAAAAGAGTCTGAATATCTTGGCCATTTATTAACCGATAAAGGGATTAAACCAAATCCAACTAAAATTCAAGTTATTAAAGAACTTAAACTTCCAAAAACATGTAAAGCTATAAAGAGTTTTTTAGGCATAACAGGCTATTATCGCAAATTCATTAAAGACTATGCTAAAATAGCACAGCCTCTTACAAATTGTTTAAAGAAAGACAATAAAATTGATATAAATAACCCAAAATATATTGAATCTTTCGAAAAACTTAAAGAAATCATTACAAAAGATCCAATATTGAAATATCCGAATTTTAATCAAAAATTTTGTTTAACTACTGATGCTAGTCGGCTATAGGTGCCGTTTTATCGCAAAATGGACATCCGATATCATTCGCAAGTCGAACTCTTAACGAGCATGAAAGTCGATATAGTACAATTGAAAAAGAACTTTTGGCCATTATATGGGCTACCAAATATTATAGACCTTATTTATATGGTGTAAAATTCTTAATAAGAACTGACCATCGTCCGTTAGTCTGGTTGAATTCCTTAAAGGAACCAAATTCTAAACTACAACGGTGGAAGATAAAATTAAACGAATTCGATTTCGATATAGAATTTGTAAATGGAAAAGATAATAAAGTAGCTGATTTTCTAAGTAGGATTGATACAAATAAAAATGAAATAAATAATATAGAAATCGAAGATGATTTTGATAATAATAGTGACATGGCTACAATTCTGAGTGCTGTCGAAAATTTGGGCAATCACTTTCCAATTGTAGATAATATTGTAAATAAATACTTTACACAAATCCATTTAATTAATCAAAAAACCGAGGAATTATCAGTAAAATTTAAAAAACATAGAATAATATATATAACGGAGGAAGATCTTCAAAACGAAAATTATTTAAATGACACTTTACGCCGATTGATAAAAAAGGGTATAACAGGAATTTATTCAGAATTAGAAAAATATGCTATACTACAAAATAAACTAATTAATTTATTTAGTAATGACAGAAAAGTTAAGTTTGTTAAATGTACTAAACTTGCAAGAAATGTTGAAAATGAAACTGAATTAATACAACTAATAAAAGAATTTCATGAAAACACTAACCATAGAGGTATTCTAGAGAATTTTTCAGAAATTAAAGATTTATACTACTGCCCAAAACTAAAAGACCTTATATATAAATATATTAATAATTGTGACGTATGTAATTTAGCAAAATATGACAGAAATCCTGCCCAATATAAATATAAAATATCGGAAACCCCGTCTGAACCTAACGAAATAGTTCATGCCGACGTATATTATTTAAAGAAAGAAAAATTTTTAACAACTTTAGATAGATTTACCAAACATTTGTCAGTGTCCAAATTAAACGATAGAAATAGTGTAACGATAGTTCAGACATTAAAACTTAGAAATTCTTTATTCGGTAAACCGAAGAAATACATATTTGATAATGAATTCGACGGTTTAAATTTAAAAGATTTTTGTAGAACTGAAAATATTGAGGTTCACTTCACCTCTCCGCGAAGTCATACAGGCAATTATGATATAGAAAGAGCTCATGGAACTATCACCGAACACATTAGAATATTTAACTTAACAGAACCACATTTAGATACAGAAAGTAAAATTTTGAAAGCAGTAGAAAAATATAATAACACAATTCACTCAACGGTTGAAGTGAAACCAATTGAGTTTCTCAATGGTAAGGTAACGGATTTTGAAATGATAAAAAATAGAATTCAGAAAAAAAAAGATAAAATTATTACAAATTTGAATAAAAATAGGAAAGATGTTAATTTTCCCAATACTAAAGATATCCTCATAAAAAAACCCAATAGCCTTAAGATATAAAGAGTTACCCAGATATAAAAAAATGAAATACCTTAAAACAAAAAGTAATATAACTGACACTACACACAAAAATATTCATCCTTCTCGTATTAAACGACATTTTAAAAAATTTTCAGATACATATAATAATAACAATAATGGTACTGATCCTAGTCAGCCCAGCTCAAGATCTGATTAATATCGAAAAATTTGATACAGAAGCTGTTAAAGTGGATTTTCGGTGCAATGGACGAAGATGATAAAGTAGACATAGAAAATCATCTAAAAATATCTGACGAAAATATTCATAAAAACATAATAAATTCTAATAATCAAGTAAAAATAAATGATGTTATTCAAAAAAATATAAAAAATTTGCAAGAAAACATTAACAAAAATCATTTAGCATTAGATAAACTTGTAAATATTGTTGTTACCGATGATAGAAAAATATTGACGCAATTACAATACCTACAAATTATTACGAATCTTAATTTAATAAAAGAAGAAATAGAAAAAATTCAGGAAAATATTATTTTCGCGAAACATCAGATTATGAGTAGATCAATTCTTACACCGGAAGAAATCGATACATATGATATAGATTTGTTTAAAATTCAGGAAATAAAAAGTTCTCTGGCAACCATAAACACTAAGCTAATTTTTATTTTAGAAATTCCAAAATTGAGTCTAACAAATGCTATATTCTTTAAAATTATACCTATTCCAGATACAATAAATGAACAAGTTGATATAGAAATTTCTGACATTCTTCTTTTCGAAAACAATACGTACTATTTCGGTCAGGAAAGATACAAAAATAAGTTAAAACATACTAGTAAATGTCTTTCAAATTTATTTCATAATTCTTACAATAATTGTTCAAAGATCATGAAAATAGAATCAGAAATTGATTGTTGATATAGATATCGGTTTAATTTTAATAATTAATGGAAAAAACGTAAGCCTAAGTAGTAGTTGTAATAATATCAAATATACATTAAATAAAAATTATATGATTTCTTTTAATAATTGTACTACAGAATTAGATAAAGTAAAGTTTTCCAATAAGCAAAGAGAATTCAAGTAAAAAAAATTGTAATACCAAGTTACTCAAAAATGAAACAATTAAATAAAACATTAAATTTAAAAGATTTGCATATCAAACAGATAAAAAATAACGAAGAAATACAAGAAATCATTTATATAAAAAAACAAAATAACATTATAGTATATTTTAATACTATTTTTATAATAAATATTGTAGTAATTACTGTAATCATTATTATTTTCAAATTTTATAAAAAAAAGAGAAATCAAACAATTTCAATAGAAGTAGCTGAAGAAAGAAGTTTTCCACAGGAGTGTGAAAATCTTAAGGATGGGGGAGTCATATATCCTTCAAACGAAGTTCTTAATAGCATTATCGCTACAACTTCCGTTCCCATATAAATTATTTAGGATCATATTTAATATTTTTTTGTTTTCACACGCTTAAAGAAATTTAACTAAGTTTGCATATTTATAAAAATTATTTTCTCACGATTAAAATAATTTTTAAACGAAAAACAAATATATTTTATTACAATTTTATAAGCCTATCAAATTAATTTATTTTACTTAAAAAAATTATATATCGTGTTACAATTTAACAAATTCATAAAATTATTTTTTCAATGACAATTGCATTTCTAAAAGATGTTGTTTGATTTCACTTAATTAATAAGTTTTAGTTTTAACTCGCTTGTGAAACCGATAAGATGTTCTAAATCTAAATAAATACTTTGTTATAAATAAATAAATTAAATTTTAAATAAATATTTTGTGTTATAAAAATAAATTAAAGTTTAAATAAATATTTTTTTATAATAAAATTTTATATTCTAAAACTGAGAATTGTGGTTCATATTTATATTTTCTTTTATATTAAATTATGAATAATATTTTTTTTTAATATTAAAAATATTAAGACATAAAACACATCCAGTGTTCCTTTTTTTTTTACTTTGCATGCACCGATGAGATCCTCGTATCGACAAATGATGTTTTCATTTTTGTGGTTATTGTCTTCACTAAAATTTGAAAAGAAATGGACAAATGAAAATATTTGCATTTAATTTTTTGTTGTTTTCGCATAGAATTTCAAAATAAATGTACGGAACATCAAAGCCTGGTTACTTGAATATGAAAAATAATAGCAAAATATTAATGAATTAATTACTTGTGTTTTATCTGAAAATAAAAAATTATAATAAAAAAAAATTCGGTTCTGCGCATATAATTTTATTTTTGAATTTTTGACTTAGAATTTTCAAAAATAATATTTCTTGAAAATTTTCTAATATAGAGAATAAAAAAGCTTATTTTATTTTTAAATAAAATAAGCTTTTTTTTTATGTTATTCTGTCACCCTTTTTTTATAAAAATTTTAAATATGAAATTGTTTGTAGGTAGATTTTATTGTTATAGGTAGATTAATTTGAAGTTAATTTGTTTTTTTATTATTATTTCCAAAGTATTTTAAATAAAAGCGGATTGACATCAATTCCAAATTTTTACCTATTATATGTTCCATATAATTTGATGGAAATTGGGGTATCTAACAAAGTAATTTCCAAATAAAAACCACAAATCTTTTTAGGGAATAGCAAATTATATGGAAAATTATAATAGGTAATAGAAAATTATATGGAAAATTATAATGGAATTTAGATGAATGGTCTTTTATTTTAAGTTGTGAAGAACAATATTAAATTTTCTTAATTCTGTAATATATTTTAATAATTATCCACTATGTTATCAATTTTATTAAGACCTAAAAATTAATTTATTTAATTATAGAAAATAGTGAAGACTTTAATAGTAAGTTTTACAAAAGTTGTTTTATTAATTAAAAAACATATTATAGCTATAAAAAATATATGATTTAAAAATCGATAACTTCCGAGAAGCATGTGCAATTTCTATGAATCTACTTAATAATAAAAAAATTAAAATAATTTCAGTTTACTCAACGTACTATGTGATAAAAATTAATATTTTAATAACGAATTTAATGGCTTATTTTATATCCTAAGCTTAAATAAACTTAGCAATTAATATATTATTGCTAGACATTTAAATGCTACGCAAATCTTATTATATAATGAAAATAACAATACTAGGGGCCATCATTTTGTTTAGTCAAATGGATTGAAAATAATGAATTTTTATACAAAATTAAATACTCTAATAATAGTCCAAAATATATACAAATTTATATATCTGCTTAATTGATCAGAGCTAAATCACGCAATATTCAAATAACCTAAATACATTACCATATGATGGTAATGTATTTAGGTTATTTGAGTATTGATCATAATGCTGTTTTGATAAAGGTTAGAGAATATAATCCAAATGATTTCATTTTTAAAAATAAAAAAAAGCACGCAGATTTTTAACTTCAAAACAACAAACTGTACAAAATTTTGCAAAATAGGAATGAACTACCAATATTAGACGACAGAAAATATAAACATAATATCTGATAATCGTAATTTAATTAATCAAGAAATAGAGAATTGTTTACTACAATGCGATGATTTAATTTTAAATATTATAACAACGGCGCCAGAAAATTTAACTGAAAAATACATGAGAAATACATTAAGAAAATTACATAAAAAAATATTCTAATTAAACAAAATTTTAGATTAGAAATTAGTAATAGATGGAAAAGTATGATTAAAAATATAGTTCTATCTTCAAATATGTTTCCAGAGATTAATAAACTATTTAGATATAACAGTATAGTACAATAGAAAAATTAAAATTAGATATAAACAGCACACGTATTATTAGAGCAGCAGAAATAGACGAATTAAAATTATACAAAGATAATACGAATAAATTACATTATTACTAATAAGGGGTTGTTCTTAAATGATGTCACAAGGTTTAGGGGGGGGGGGGGGGGGAGAGGTTAAAAAATGTGACAATTTGTGACAACAGGGAGGGAGGGAGCAAGCTCCGTCGTGATGTCACACATTTTTTTTGGTTTTTAAAGCCAAAAAAAATTATTGTTAAAAATTCGTATAAATTTAAAAATATAAATTTAAAAATTTTTTTGCCAATATCTGCACAATTATTTGAAAGTATGCCGTATGATCTATATTGTCCATCGATTCAAAATGAAATTAATGATCGCATTTGCAATATTTGTAACAAATATTTCGCATCTAAGGTTATGTTAAAAAAACACAAAGTTATTCATAACAAAACAACTAATATTTCAACATTAAGTGATAAAAAAATACGACCAGTTCGTATTGCTGCTATTATTGTTAGCGGAGATAATGCTGAGTATGCTGAATGGATAGATGTTGAAAATTTAGATTTAAATGACGTTGAAGAAGTAGTAGACACGGATATAGCTATGCCAGTTTATAAAATGGATGAGCATTTATCTTCAGCATGGACTGAAAATTAATATTTTTTTTTTACTTTTTACATATATAATTTTTTTTTAAATTTTTTAAAAATGAATTTTATGATTTTTTATGTTCCTTTATAATGTAATACTTTTTTATTTAAAAAAAATGAATTTATACTTTTGTTAATTTAATATATGAATTTTAATATAAATATGACAACAATTTTTACATGTTTTTACAACAATTTTTACAGATAATATTATTTAGATAGAAAATGTGATGTGACAATGGGGGGGTCTCTAGGAAATGTGACAAATTGTGACAATGGGGAAGGAGGGGGTTCAAAATCTTGAAAAAACATGTGACATCATTTAAGTACAACCCCTAAACAATATATGCCGAATATTATTGGAGCACAAATTCAACATAGCCCTCTTCCATTGGTTAACTGCATTTAAAATGTAGTACAAAAGTCAGTAGATTTAATGCAGAAAAAAGAAGACACATACAAAATAATGTAACTCTGGTAGTTTTTAATAATGATTTGAAAGTCAGTAATTTGAGAGATAGAGATTCTCACAATAATTATTTTACAACTCTTGAAAATGTTAGGTGTATTTTTAGAAATATACTAATAATAAAGTATCGGTAGGCTTGGATAATATTCCTAATATCGTGCTAAAAAATTAACCTGAAAAAACAGTATTGTACTCTATTTAATAATGCTTTACATAATTCATATTTCCCTAAAATTTGGAAAAAAGCTAGAGTAATTTTAATTAGGAAACTAGGAAAAGATGCAACAGATCCGAAACGTTGCAGACCTATTAACATGCTACCAAATACAATACGACAAATTTTTGGAACAATAATTAATAAATATTTAGTAAAAATAACTACTGATAAAGGAATTTTGCCTGAAAACCAGTTTGGCTTTCGAACGAAACATTCAGCAATTAATTAATAAATTGACATCTGATGTATGTTGGCATTTAATAACAAAGAATGTGTTGTTGCATGTTTAATTAATTTTGAGTGAGCATTCAACTCTGGGGTGAAATGGATTAATTTATAAATTATTAAACTATAACTACCCTTTGATAAAACCTTTGAAAATGGCCTGTAGCAGTGTACGGTGAACTCCTCAATTTTACTTAGCATCTTTTTGAGCGCATTATTATAGGAATTAAATAATAGTTACCACCCGAATATTAGTTTAGCATTTGCAGACGCTCTTGTCGTATATAGTGCAAATAAAAAAGCTACTCAAATTCAACGAAAATTACAAAAAATATTTGACAAGGTACTAAATTATGCTAACGCTTGGAAATTGGGAGTTAAATTATGCCAACGCTTGGAAATTGGGAGTTAAAAAATTAGTTATGAACCAAATTTAGATGCACGTATTCCATCAGAGATTTGGAGATATGAAATGTTACTACCTGAAAAAAATTTAAAAAAACTATTTAAATAAAAATAGATACTAGTGGATAGAAGATTAAGATCTAGTGGATAGAAGATTTGATTTTAGAATTAGTCGTAGCAGTTTTTATGAAGAGTCGGGTTTATATTAAGATTTTATTATATACAAAATAATAAAAATAAAGAATGATAAAATAATAAAAATAAAGAAATTATGAATAAATTTATCGTGTTGATTAAAATATATGTTCATGCTAGAGTGTTCTTAAATGATGTATCATTATGTTTATTAGCTAGTTATAAAAATAACTTTTGCGTTTTTTTGTATGATACTATAGTTTTTGTATGATGAATTATACTATAATGAATTTTGGCTAAACAATTTTTTGTTGGCAAAAGGCATAATTCTGAGCCATAATTTGGTTCTCGTAAATAGCATGTATCGATAGAGCAAACCTACAGAAATGTCCACAAAATAATTGTTGACAATTCGCAATGCTTCTGAATGCTATTTTATATTGTTCGGACGTCTTCTAGCACAAGTTTTCGATAACGATGGGTTTCTTTATAAGCAGAAAAAACCATTACCATATAATTTTTAGTTACTACTGCACTCGTACCTAGAAAATATGAAATTAATAGTAAAATATGAATATTTGTGTACTCTGATGTTCGGCGAGCCTGATAAATAAATTATAATTAACTTCTCCTTGAACTAAATAAAAAGATGTATGTAAGCTTTGGATTATATAAAATTCTGTATTAAATAATTTCAATAAATTATAAACTTAACTATAATGATTTAACAAATTTGAATACTTAAAATTTATAACAATTTAAGAATTAATTTAAAAATCCAATTAACTACGTGGATTATCGAATTCGTTAAGTTTTGTTACTTATACAACTGATTGTTCAATTGATTAATTCTTAATTTCACCAACTTGGTTATCAAGAATTATGTTAGTAATAATTTCTTTAAGTTTACCAAATATGGTTATTAAAATATTAATTAATTAAACCTTAATTTCACCAGATATGGTTATCAAATAATTTAATTAATTATATTAGTTCACCAATTATGGTAAGACAACCTTAATTTCACCAAATAATGGTTATCCAGGTGTCTATTTATTAATTAAATGTTGTAAATTGTTTATTGTATAGGAATAACTGCAAAACTTCCACAAATAAATTGTATATTTTGCAATTTTATCCGTACGAATTAATTGTTAATTATATTATTTACCAATCCTTGCTTGAAGCCTATTTGAAAATGAAAGAGGCTGAGACTAATTCGTACCTCGTTTATATACCCTAAATTTGGTCAAAAAACACATAGGGTTGTGTATTTTTTATCTTTCGAACATTTGGTCAAATGACCATAATTTCATTTTCCTCGATTGTAATTATTAAATTCATTTTCATTAATTATTATCTATAATTGTTTTTGTTTGAAATCCTATTATTTCGTGATTTCTTGTTGATGTTCTTTTATTATGAATATATAAATAATAAAAAACATGTATTTAATGAATTACCATAATATCCATAATTTCGCTATAATTTGTCCATTCTTGACTTTGACACGAAATTTCAACCCTAATTCTCTAATTTCGAACTAACTGACATTTAGTTTCGAATATTTATTTTTTCTTCCTTTCTTACAATTTGTCTCGCTCACTCTTATGGTAGTATGTATCATAATTAAAAAAACATAAATTTATGAATTTTATGTGTCGTGCCGCGATTTCGTAACTATCATTAAAAGCGCGACTTTATTGTTTCCCGGGTACATTTGGTTTTCTATTGCTGCACATAAAGTTTCTGTTGATTTTTTTGTTTACAAAACTGAGTTTGACAGTTCATGTATGGACAGCAATACAAACAATTAATTTCAAGAATTTTATCTAAATTCGGGTAAGTAATTATATTTCATTCCAATTATTTATAAATTTGAATATTTATAGTTTTGGAATGGAACTTTATTGATTAATATATAGATTTTTGTATGTTTGATACTAGTTCCCTTTTATTTATAGCTTATGCCGGTCAAACAATTTTTGGATGAATATTGTGGACGAAGTACACGGTACACCTAGTACTTACAATCTGATGTAGTCCATTTAATCTACAGATAAGTAACTTTTAAATTTTATTTATCATAATATGGACAATGACAACAAAGTGCATAATTATCACTTTTAATTTTGCCGTGTTGTTGTTGTACTATCTATAATGTACATATATTAATATATTTTTTACCAGTTGGCTGGACATTCTGCCCTTCGTTGAACATTTTGTTCAACACAATTTAATAGTTTAAATTATTGATATACAACAAGAGTTAGACATTTCACAGTTGAAAACTGGAAATTCACTTGCCTTCTGGAGAAGGCTAAGCTCATAGCATTGCTATCAATGTTATCAATTTTAGCAGTTAATGTCTTTTTTTACTTGATAATGATGAAAACTTACTTTTCCATCCCTGTAAACCTTGATTTTGGCACTATGACGGTTTGGTAGATTCACCAAAAATTCTGATCGTTTGGACCTAACAATTTTTTCAAAGTCTAATCGTTGTAGAGTTTGTTTCGGTACAAATATTTCGATTCCTTCTCTAGTGACAAATTTCTGTATGTCATTGTTTATTCGTTTTTTTATGTCTGCAACCGTTTCAGATGGTTTAATTAAACTCCAGTCAGTGACATAACGATCATTAATACATACAGTAGGCGTTTGATTTTGCGCTGTTTGATTTGGTGGTACAATTTGAATGTTGGAAATTATCGTTGGTCGTTGTGGTGATTCAAATACCGGTAGAAATTCAATTTCTGAACCATCGGAAAGGTCAACTTCCTCCCATAAATTTAAAAATTCATTATATTCAAAATCGTTAGACATTTTTTTTTTATATGAACTGCAAAGAAATTAATCAAGTATTTAGTGGTTGAACATTACATAACGAAACATATAACATTAACTAGACGAACACACAATACAACATATTCATATTTTATAGTTGATCGTTGTTTCCATCTATTAAAATTGGACACACTTTTGTTATAGGTCTCTTGACACTGTTATGTTGAGTTTTTATTTCTACTACTCTGACTAATCCATCTGCTCCTGGAAACGTTTGTAACACCTTTCCAAGTGGCCAGAAAGTTGGTGATGAATTTTCATCTTTAATTAATACTATATCTCCTATCTTTATATTTGGCTTAGTTGAATGCCATTTTGATCGTTGTTGTAACATATGCAAATATTCCTTGGACCATTTATTCCAAAATTGTCATATATTGCATATGTCTCCATCGTTGGCCTAAAACAACAGGTTCTGCTATATTTGGTTCAGGTAATGCATTGATTGGTTTACCTATTAAAAAATGACCAGGTGTTAATATATCTAAATTATCTATTCGATTATCGATCGTAGTAAGTGGTCGAGAATTTAAACAGGCTTCGATTTGACACAATAATGTTGAATATTCCTCATTTGTATAACATGATTTTCCTACTATGCGTCGTAAGTGATATTTGACACTTTTTACTCCAGATTCCCATAAACCTCCAAAATGAGGCGAATTAAAATGCCAAGTTATTGATTTTGTACTAAAGTATTGATTTAACATTGGTGTTGCTTCTTGAATAGCTGTCTTTAGTTCTTTATTTAACATAATTTCTGCTCCCTTAAAATTAGTTCCGCAGTCTGAATAGATATCGGTACACAATCCACGTCGAGACAAAAATCTTCGGAATGCTGCTATAAACGCTGCTGATGTCAAATCTGACACCAATTCTAGTTGTATAGCCTTTGTGGCCATACATATAAATATATACAAAAATAACCTTTGTATTTTCGACTACTCCTATGTGTTGACATTTTTAATAAGATTGGTCCAGCAAAATCCATACCAACATGTAAAAATGGCTGAGTAATGTTTACTCTTGGACTAGGTAATTCTCCCATTAACTGTGTTTGTAATTGTTTTCGTTGTCGAATACATATAACACATGATTTGATTCGTCGTGAAATTGCCCTTTTTCCGTTTATAATCCAATATATATTACGGCTAGTATTTAATATTAAATTGACACCACCATGAAGCGTATCCTTGTGAATTTCATCTATTATTAAATTTGTTATGTGGTGATTTGCTGGTAAGATAATTGGGTGTTTTTTGGCATATGTTATATTAGCATTTTTTAATCTTCCTCCAATACGCATTACTTGTAATTAAAATCAATACGCATTACTTGTAATCTAAAAATGGCATTAATGTTATCAATTGACTTCTTGATTTTAATTCTAACTTTTTCTTCAGTTGTTGATATTCTTCGGTAAAACTATTTTGTTGTACCATTTTATAAATTACGTTGCGTGCTATGCGAATTTCATTGGCTGTTAACACTCCAGACTTTTTTACATTACCTTTAGTAACGTTGAACTTAAAACGAAGTAATAAAGCCACTATTCTTGATAGTCGGGCAAATGATGAAAATCGCAAAAACAAATCCTCTACTTTTACATGTAATGATACTGTTTTTATAATTTTTGCCTCCAACATTGTGTCTTTATTATTTAGTATAGTGTTTGGCCATTCCTCTTCAGAGTTTATTAACCATTCTGGTCCACTCCACCATAATTTATTATCTACAAGATTTATGGTTTCTATTCCTCTGGAAGCTAAATCTGCTGGATTTTGATTTGTGGATACATGTTTCCAACATATTGGGTCAATGAATTCTTGAATTTCAGCTACTCTATGTGCTACAAACGTTTTCTATCTTGATGGGTGATTCTGAATCCATTGTAATGTGATTGTTGAATCAGTCCATGCTTTTATTTTCACGTTATTTAATTCCATTGCTTGAATTGTTGTTTTGAATAATCTTGCTAAATTTAGTGCACCACATAATTCTAATCTAGGTAACGTTACTGGTGTTATTGGAGCCACCTTTGTTTTTGAGGCAATTAATTTGGATGTGATTTGGCCAGTTTCATTTTCGACTCGCATATAAATAACCGCAGCATATGCTTTCATAGAAGCATCACAAAAACCATGTAATAGTATTTTCTGCGTTTTTTTTGTACTACCTAACCATCTTGGTATTCGTAATTTATGAAGTTCTAATAACTGGTCTTTAAACTTTTTCCATTCTGCTATAGTTATGATATCAACTTCTGCATGATATCAACTTCTGCACAACTTTTGTATTAGTAATTTGGCTACAATTATAATTGGTGAAATCCATCCTAATGGATCATATAATGAAGCAACTTCGAATAATATTGAACGTTTCGTAACTGTTGTTTGTTTTTTGCATGTTGCTATAAACGTAAAATAGTCTGTTTCAGGATACCATCGTATTCCTAATGTTTTAATTACGTTATATTCATCGAAGCTTAACATATTTTTTAGTTCGCGATGTTCGAGTGGCAAATGATTAATTATATTTGGATCATTACTAGCCCATTTTCTTAAGTTGAAATGTCCTGTCTTTAACATTTGTATACATTGATTTTGCAATTCTAATGCTTCTTCAATCGTATCCGCTCCACTCAATAAATCATCAACATAGAAGTCCGATAGTGCGACTTTAGCAGCTAATGGATAATTTTTTATTTCATCATTAGCTAATTGTTGGAGAGCTTTAATAGCTAAGTATGGTGCTGCTGACGTTCCAAACGTTACAGTTTTTAATTGGTAATTCTTTATTACTTGTGTTTTTGGATCCTTCCAAATAATCCTTTGATAATTACGATGTTCTGGATGCACCAGAATCATCCTATACATTTTTTCCACATCAGCTGTCATCGCTATTTTATGTTTTCTCCATTTCATTAATGTTGAGAATAATGTCGGTTGTAAACAAGGTCCAATTAACATTTGCTCATTCAAAGATTTACCATTGCTTGTCTTTGCTGACGCATCAAACACAACTCTTAATTTGGTAGTTGTACTTTCTTTAAAAACAGCATGATGTGGTATGTAATATTGTTGCTCATCAGCAACTTTTGGAACTTCTTCCATTTGTTTTAATTCCAGATACTCATTCAAACATTTTGAATATTCTTTTTCTAAATCTACATTCGATTTAAATTTGTTCAGCAGAATGTTAAATCTCTTGTTCGCCATTTCCTTTGACGAACCTAGACTGGGTTCTTGACCACCGATGAATGGCAATTTTACCATATATTGTCCATTCGCCAATCTGTGATGTGTTCTCTCATAGAACCTTTCACATTCATGATCCTGAGGTGTCAATATTTTGTTTTTGGAAACTTCTTCTATTTCCCAAAAACGCCGTAGTTGATGACCTATTTCATCAGGTTGAGTTTGGATGGTGGTGAACGTTTGCACTGTACTGCTGTTCGTTATAGGGCTATTTCCTAATAATATCCATCCCAAACGCGTTTGGATCGCAACAGGTGCCTCTTTGGGTCCTTTGACCAATCCTTCTTGTAGGATCTCAGCATACACCTTTGCCCCCAATAACATGTCAATTTTATCTGCAATATTATACATTGGGTCTGCTAACTCCAATTGACTTAAATAGTTCCATTTCCTCATAGAACCTTTGGTTGATGGCAGTAAATCTGTTATTTGATCAATAACTAACAGTTTTACGTTAACTTGGAATTCCTTTGATTTATGATTGTATAAATTAAGTTGAATTTCTTTGTTTGACCACGCCGTGGTATTTTTGTTGAACCCTGTAATTTGTATTTTTGCTGGCTTACTGTGTACCCCCAATTTTCGACAGGTACTATCAGTAATGAATGATGATTGTGACCCTAATGAATGATGATTGTTTGTTTAGTTGTGTTTGACTGTTTCAAACTTGGGACATGATTTATTGTAGCATGCAATAAAGTGTGATGACTTTGATTACACCTTTTGCACTTGGCTTTATTTGAGCAGTTTTTCGACACATGATTTTTACTAAAACAATTGAAACAACGGCAACTTTGAGCAATGCATTTATTGCGTTGCGTTACATCCATTTTTTGAAATTTAGAGCATGTTACAACGTAATGTGACGCTCCACAAGCTGGACAATTTACCGGAGTTGTCGCATGATAGTTTTTTACACAAACTTGTGGTACTGGTTTTATTGGTGTCGTTGAATACGACACAGCTTCTAAAATTCTATATCTTGTACTCAGAAAAGCTTTAAATTGTTTTAGTGTTGGTAGTTCTTGTGTGGAACTTAATTCTTCTTCCCAATACCTAAGTGTTATGAATGGTAACTTCTGTACCAATAAATATATTAATAATGTATCCCATTTAGATACATTTATACCAAGTGATTGCAATTGTTGTTCACATTCTTCTGTGGTATCAATAAATTGTTTTAAAGCCTTGCTGCTTTTATTAATTAATTTTGGTTGATTAACTAGAATTTTGATTTGCGTATTTACCAATAATCGTTTGTTTTCATATCGGTTTTGTAGTTTTTTCCACGCTGGCTCGTAATCGTTTTCTGTGATTGGTATATGTTTTAGCAGTCTTTCTGCTTCACCTGTTAAACAATCTTTTAAATATTGCAAATTCTGTACATTAGACAGTTGCGTGTTATTTTCAATTGTTGATTTAAATAAATCATGAAAGGATCTCCATTCATTATAGTCACCATTGAACTTTGGTAACGTCAATCTTGGCAATGGTACATGTATTGTATTTGTATTTATAATTTGTGCAGTAGAACTCATTTGTTGTGCTGTCGTTTGCGATAATGTTGCATTAAGCATTGCAGTTTGTTGAAGCGCTGATTTCTTTTCGTCTAGTTTTTCATCTAGTTTTTCGCGTAGTTCTTGTAAATACTCTGAACATGTCAATTCAAGATCAGCAAATAAATCATATAAGATATATGAGTGGCTACACTCCACACCTGTGCGGGTAATTAATGTTTCGATCTCTGTATCGTTATTATTAAAATTTGCCCATTCTGTATCTAATGTTTTAATTTTAGTTTCGTAAAATACTATCGTTCGCTTCTCTAAGTTGGTTTTTTTTCCATTTTTGATGTATTTTTTATTTTTATTTGCCAGTACTTCTTGCTTGGCCAGCAAATCTCTTAATTCCGTTGACATGTTGAATAGAAATCAATTTGTAACTTCGATTAACGACCTTAACGACGTAATTATGCACCTATCTTTCTACCTTTTAATTATTATCTTGAACAATCAGTTTTATTTAGTAATTTATTAAATTATTTTTCAATAATCGAGCTTTACATAGATGCGGTTCGAAGGACCAAAAATGTTCGGCGAGCTTGATAAATAAATTATAATTAACTTCTCCTTGAACTAAATAAAAAGATGTATGTAAGCTTTGGATTATATAAAATTCTTTATTAAATAATTTCAATAAATTATAAACTTAACTATAATGATTTAATAAATTTGAATACTTAAAATTTATAACAATTTAAGAATTAATTTAAAAATCCAATTAACCACGTGGATTATGCAATTCGTTAAGTTTTGTTACTTATACAACTGATTGTTCAATTGATTAATTCTTAATTTCACCAACTTGGTTATCACGAATTATGTTAGTAATAATTTCTTTAAGTTTACCAAATATGGTTATTAAAATATTAATTAATTAAACCTTAATTTCACCAGATATGGTTATCAAAGAATTTAATTAATTTTATTAGTTCACCAATTATGGTAAGACAACCTTAATTTCACCAAATAATGGTTATCCAGGTGTCTATTTATTAATTAAATGTTAGTTGTAAATTGTTAGTGCCTTTTATTGTATAGGAATAACTGCAAAACTTCCACAAATAAATTGTATATTTTGCAATTTTATCCGTACGAATTAATTGTTAATTATATTATTTACCAATCCTTGCTTGAAGCCTATTTGAAAATGAAAGAGGCTGAGACTAATTCGTACCTCGTTTATATACCCTAAATTTGGTCAAAAAACACATAGGGTTGTGTATTTTTTATCTTTCGAACATTTGGTCAAATGACCATAATTTCATTTTCCTCGATTGTAATTATTAAATTCATTTTCATTAATTATTATCTATAATTGTTTTTGTTTGAAATCCTATTATTTCGTGATTTCTTGTTGATGTTCTTTTATTATGAATATATAAATAATAAAAAACATGTATTTAATGAATTACCATAATATCCATAATTTCGCTATAATTTGTCCATTCTTGACTTTGACACGAAATTTCAACCCTAATTCTCTAATTTCGAACTAACTGACATTTAGTTTCGAATATTTATTTTTTCTTCCTTTCTTACAATTTGTCTCGCTCACTCTTATGGTAGTATGTATCATAATTAAAAAAACATAAATTTATGAATTTTATGTGTCGTGCCGCGATTTCGTAACTATCATTAAAAGCGCGACTTTATTGTTTCCCGGGTACATTTGGTTTCTATAGCTGCACATAAAGTTTCTGTTGATTTTTTTGTTTACAAAACTGAGTTTGACAGTTCATGTATGGACAGCAATACAAACAATTAATTTCAAGAATTTTATCTAAATTCGGGTAAGTAATTATATTTCATTCCAATTATTTATAAATTTGAATATTTATAGTTTTGGAATGGAACTTTATTGATTAATATATAGATTTTTGTATGTTTGATACTAGTTCCCTTTTATTTATAGGTTATGCCGGTCAAACAATTTTGGATGAATATTGTGGACGAAGTACACCTAGTACTTACAATCTGATGTAGTCCATTTAATCTACAGATAAGTAACTTTTAAATTTTATTTATCATAATATGGACAATGACAACAAAGTGCATAATTATCACTTTTAATTTTGCCGCGTTGTTGTTGTTTTACTATAATGTACATACATTAATATATTTTTTTTATTTTTATAGTTCACCAGTTGGCTGGACACTGATAATGACCGTCTAGATAGTGTACTCGGATTAATGCTATACCTAATATACTGCTGACCTACCAATATGTCTAGATACTATTTTCGCTGCTGGCACATTCAAATAAATTTTATTCGAGCATTAAATTTAATCATTTGAGGCTTAAAAAAATAACAAACTTTAAAAGAACCACGCTAAGCATTTTATGTTTATATTTAGAATATTTGAGGAATTAAAAGAAAGAATTTTATTTTCTACTTTTTTAGGGGGCTAGTTTTGGTTTTTACATATCTTTTTATAGTTATAGTAATACGCCAGCTAAAATTGCCACCAGCCTCCAATGTCAGCACGGGCTAAAAACTAAAAAACCAAAATTAGTACTACCAACAATAAAAAAAACCTAAATAAGCATTTGCAGTTGGCAATGATGTAACAAAATCGACATGTTTCTCTTCTATAAAATAAAATTTTATATTTTATAATCAATAGATTGTTTTAATAAATTTAATAAAGAATAATATCAATTTAAAAAATCTATTTAGTGGTTTGCTATCAATTTAATATTAATGATTAAAAGTCTCTTATTAGCTTTTTTATAAATAGTATATTAAAAATTGAACTCTTTCATTTATTCATAAAAGAGCAAATAAAATTTGAAGTGATAAATTACCGCTAATTTGCAAATACAACTGTTATCATTTTGTTTTTCAATTAAAATGCTATCATTTTTGTTTTCAAGCATTGTTTATTGTCCGATTACCACTTTATGATTACTTCTATATCTATCAAAATAATATTTTTAATAATTAAGTGGTAATTTAATATTCATGAAAGAGATAATTCAATTTTGAATGTTTAATATTATAATAAAATATAGAAGAGAAAAACCAAACATATATGAGATAAAAAAAGAATAATTATTTTTCCTAGGTAATTAATTTATATGTAATTGTTATTAAATTTGTACCTTGCTTCTTATAATTTGTTATATTATACGTAATTGTGAATTTATATTAATTTATATGTAATTGTTATTAATTTGTAATTGCTTCTTATAATTTGTTATATTATACAAACTTTTTAGAAAAATGTAGAAATATCAAAAAAATATCAAAGAATATACTGGCTTCGACCATATATTCTTTGATATTTTACAGTTGTTATAAAAATATCAAAGTATTACAATTTCAAAATATCATAATATATCAAAAGTTTCAGGTCACTGAAATAAAAATATCAAAATATCAGGGTCGTGAAGATCACTATAATTTAATTTAATTTTAATTTAATTAAAAGTCAAAATAAAAGATATAAAAATTAACTAATTATTTGAAACTTAAAAATATAAAAATTAATGATAAAAATAACTATAGAAACCGTATTATTAGAAACTCTGCAGAGAACTGATAGTTTTGTATCATATATTTCTCCGGAAAAAAAGCACATTTTAAATAAAGAGAAATTTATATATGATATAATTAATTGTAGCAATAGCAGTCTCGAAAATTTTCAAAACTGCACCATAAGTTATATCATTGATTAAGAATAATATCAGATGTGTTTTTTCTATATACTTTTTGTTGTACATTTTTTTTTAGAAAAATTTAAAAACTCTGGTGAGAGTTAGTTGTATTGTACAGTACATATTCATATCTATTATGATTTAATTTGTGAATACTATATTTTATTCCAATTTTCTTTATTTTTTCCTTTCATAAATACCCGAGATTACAAAAACAAATTATTTAACTCTATTTGCTGATGAGAATTTTTCTGTATTCGCATTTTTTTCCTTTTCATATGAAAACCCGAGAAGCGAATAGCACAATCTTTATAACTCTTAGGTCTATGCGAAAAATACTTTTTCTTTATAACAGAATTTTTAATACAAACTATTTCAAAATTTAATAATTCTATATAATAATTAACGCATCAATTTTATATGTATATTGTTGGCAATAAATTGTTTTCAACGTAATATAAGTAGTTTAGTATTTTATACATTCCATATGGCAGTACCTTTTTGTATTTTTTCTCTTTTTTCTATTTACATTTTGTCAAACAAATTTAGTTTTTTTGTTCCAATAATGATCTGTTACTGCAAACAAGCATCAGTCCCGTTGGTTTAATTATATAATTAAAACGAAAGATAAATTGGTTGATTGTTCTGAAAAATAATTTTTTTTTTTTGGAACTAAAAATATGAAAGGTTTGTACCAAATTGAAAAGTTGGATGAGTCCAACTATGAGGCTTGGAAAGTTCAGATGAAGAGTGTATTAATACATGCTGAGCTATGGTCTTATGTTAATGGTACAGCAGTGAAAACAGATGGAATGACGGCAGCGCAAAAATAAGAATGGCAATCAAATGATGAAAAGGCACTAGCAACAATCCTACTATGCATAAAATCATCGAAGGTGATACACGTGAAACTTTGTTTGACATCGAATTCCACCTGGTTAAAATTACAAGCGGTTCATCAACCATGGTGAATTTGAAACCCGTTGAAGGTCAACCGATGTCGGTGTACATTAATTCATTTTGTGGAATTATTGAAAAATTGGTTTCAATTGATGTGGTAATTCCTGAAGATTTACTGGCTATAATTATGCTGTCGAATTTACCAAAAAGGTTTGAAAACTTTGTGGTAGCTATAGAAACCAGAGAAACTTTACCGGATTTGGCTGCTTTACGAACAAAATTATTAGAAAAAGACTGTAGACGCGGTGAAAATTTTGCAGGTGAATTAAAAACTGAACACGTGTTTTCAGTACAAAGTAAAAATCAGCCTAAATATGAAAATAAAAAAAAGTATAAATGTTTTACTTGTCATAAGATGGGGCATTTTTCCAGAGAGTGTTCCCATAAAAAGAAATACAATAAAACAGCAAAAAAAGGTGATTTTGCCACTAATACACAAATAACTTCTTTTTAAATTTTTTGTGTTTAGATAGCGGAGCGACAGTGCATCTTTGTAGCAACAAAAAATTTTTTATTGAAATGCAACCACACAAAGAAAAAATTATATTAGCTGATAACAATGAATTAACAACTGTTGGTATTGGAATAGTTAGTTTAAAAACTAAAAGTAGCGTAATTTATTTAAAGAATACTTTGTTTGTACCAAATTTAAAAGGAAATTTTATTTCCGTTAGCAGAACTACTGAAAATAATCATATTGCTGAATTTAATGGTGACAAAGCGACTATTAAAAATTTATATGGTAATATTTATTTTGTTGCAGAAAAACGTCAAAATTTATTCGTTGTATTTGCAAAAAAAAATTTTTTGGGTGCGAGTGTAAATAAAGGTAGTAATGGTAACACCTACGTCAAATGGCACGAGCAATTCGGACATCTAAATTACAACAGTTTAAACCAGATGGTAAAAAATAATATGGTGGTTAATATTGCTGTTGGTGAAATTCTGGATGCGATTAATTGTACAACTTGTTTAAAGGGTAAGATATGCACTCAACCCTTTAATAAGTATTTTAATATTTTTAGTGAAAATATTTTGGATTTAATCTATTCTGTTGTATGTGGCCCGATGCGAGTATCATCAATTGGTGGAGCTAATTACTTCGTAACGTTTATTGATGATAGATCAAGAAAAATTGCCGTAACATTTATTAAATGAAAGGATGAAGTTTTTCAAGCGTTTAAAGATTTTAAATCACAGGTCGAGCGAGAAAAATCTAGCCAGATAAACATTTTCAGAAGTGATAATGGCGGAGAGAGTCATCATTTTTCGAGTTTTTTTAAAGAAAATGGAATTCAACATCAATTAACGGTTCCGTATACGTCGCAACAGAATGGCGTGGCGGAGAGAGCCAATAGAACACTTGTTTAGATGGCAAGGTGTTAACTAATCGGTTCTGAGCTTGGTGAAGAGTTGTGGGCTGAGGCCATAAACACTGCTGTTTATTTGAGGAACAGATCACCAACAAAATTGTTGAATAATATGACGCCATACGAAGTTTGGAACGGGAAAAAACCGAATGTTAGTCATCTTAAAATTTTTGGTTCCAAAGCAATTGCACTTGAGAAGAAACCTTGTCGTTCGAAATTTGCACCTAAAGGAAAGGAATTTATAATGGTTGGGTATTCGTCAGGTTCGAAAGCATGTCGGTTGATGGATCCTGAAACTAAAATTATAATAAAAGTCGTGTTGCTGTTTTTATGGAAAATGTTATTCTGACACATGTAATGAAAATGATTTTATAATTGTAGATACCGAAACCTTGGCGGAGGAACAAGCTGAAACACCTGAAAATGATAACTCTATTGAAAATGATAATGATATTAATAATGAAGTTGCAAATCAAGATAATAGTGCAGTATTGGAAAACGAAGAACAACAACATATTCGTTTTGGTCCTCCTGGCCGACCGAAGATTATTAGAACAGAGTGGTAGACCACGAAAACAAAAAAATTAGGTAAATGCTGTTGGTTGTGCCAGTGATTTTTCGGTAGACCCAACTTCTGTAATTGAAGCCTTTTCTAGACCAGATGCTAGGAAATGGAAAACTTCAATGAAAGACGAGTATAATTCGTTGATTGCAAATAATACATGGGAGCTAGTAAATTTGCGTCAAGGGTGTCGTGCTATCGGATGCCGATGGGTTTTTCATATAAAACATAAAGCGGATGGTAGTACCGAACGTTATAAATCCCGTTTGGTGGCTAAGGGATGTACGCAAAAATTTGGAATTAATTATAATGAAACGTTCTCCCCAGTTGTTCGATGATCTTGTTTAGCCTGTTCAACTGAAGATAATTTGATTAAAATTAAATATAAAATCAAAGCTGAATTTGATGTGATCGATAAAGGAAAGATTGCATTTTTTCTGGGAATACAAATTGAACGTAATGAACCAGTAAATCATTATTAATGATTTACTGGTTCATTACAACATGGTAAATTGTCGAACAGCCTGTACACCTTTAGATCCTGGTCAAAAATTAATAAAGTGTCAAGATTCAAATTGTGAAAAAGCCAATTTATCAATCGTTAATTGGATCGTTGCTGTATTTATCAATTTCAACATGACCTGATATTACACACTCAGTTTGTAAGTTATCACAATTTAATGTTTCGCCTCATCAAGAACATCTAGTGGCTGCCAAACATTTATTAAGGTATCTTAGTAAAACAATTGATTACAAATTAGTGTATTCAAAATCAAATCAAAAACTTTATGGTTTTGTTGATGCTGACTGTGCGAGTAATTTAGTTCATAGAAGATCGTATACAGGTTTTGGATTTTTTATTGGTGGTTCAGTTTTTTCGTGGGAATCTAAAAAACAAAAATCAGTTGCACTTAGCACAACTGAAGCTGAATATGTTGCATTATCAATGGCGAGTAAAGAAGCTGTATATTTAAAAAAATTAATTCGTGAAATAGGATTTAATGAGTTAGTTAATCAATCCCTTGTTTTATATAGTGACAACTTTTCCTACCTGATTTACTTTACTATAGTGAAGTAAATAATTTTATTTATCGAAAATTATCAATTATATTATTTTTTTAATTTTTCTTCTGAAAGAAGATTGTGGATTTTCATAATATTTTTTAACAAGTACTAAATTTTTAAAGTAAATCAGGTAAGTAAAGTAAATCAGATAAGAAAATAATATACCAAAAACAAAATATACACATAAAATTGATGCCTTCGTAGTATTTTTCGCATAGACCTAAGAGTTATAAAGATTGATTCTCTTCTCGGGCAGTCATATGCAAAGGAAAAAAATGGGAATACAGAAATGAAAAATTCTCATCAGCAAATAGGGTTAAATAATTTGTTATTGTAATCTCTGTCATTGTAATAGTATTCACAAATGCAATCATACAATACAACTAACTCTCACCAGAGTTTTTAAATTTTTTTTTTAAAAAATGTACAAAAAATGTACATATATAGAGAAAACACATCTAGTATTATTCTTAATCAATGGGTATATAAAAAACATAATCCAAATATATCTTCATAGAAAATTTTTATATGAAATATAATATACTCTATTTTGGCGTAGTCTTAAAAAACTGCAAGGGTATAAATTCATCTATTTCAAAACAAAGTTTCTCTTTCTTTTAAATTTTTTTTTTGTTCTTAGGGGAAATAAAATGTACGATCGGTTGTAATTAATATATGAGTTTTTTAATAGAAAATGTTCCTAGAAAATTATTTAATATAACAAAACACATTTTTTTTTATATATTATATTAATTTAAATATACCGAAATTTTGATTTTTTTATTGGAAATGACGTACTCTAAGAATATTCACATATTTAAAAAAAAATATATATGTGTTATAAAAGATAATAAAATGTTATTCAATAATAATTTGCAGCGTTTGTGGTATTTTTGATTAGATATCAAACTTACGCTTAAACATACTAATTATAGGTGATATAAAGGTTGGAAAACACATTAACTATATGAATAAAAACACTAAGTTAACTTTTTTTATACTATAGTATTGAACACTTTCTCATAAAATTAGAGACTTTTTTGCGATTTTCTGTTTTTGAATAATGAATTGGAATTAAAATGGTTTTTCTTTTGTGAAATTGAATGTTAAAATTTCTTTAGCATTCGATGAAGATTTTTGCAAATTAAAAACAAAAAAAAAATTTAAATCTCAACAATAATAATTTTAATGTCGCAATTTTGTTGGCATAATAATATATTAACTCATATTATCTAAACCCAGTAAATGAATTTGAATTTCGAACTTTTTTTCGTTTACATTTTCGGAGGCAATAATTTTTATAATTATATCATAATTTAAATTAAAATATAGCTTTTTGAGTGATTAATGTTATAATTTTTTATAATTCATGTTAAAAGTTTCAAAAAATTTCAACTTACGAAATTTAAATAATTCCAGTTTTTAGTTATGGTAAATCACTTTATTAGATATTTAACTATTAACTATACTCCTATTTTCTTTTACTTGTAGTATTATGTTGATTATAACTTGATTGCGAGTAACTCAATTACTAATGATTACTTATGATTGGGAGCAAATAAAAAAGCATTACGTAGAGATTATAATAACTTTAACGACCAGAAAGTACTGGATTTTTTAATGAAGAAGATGAATATTACTCGTTTGTAGAAGATGGATAAGAAGAATTAATGAAGAGATGAATATTACTCGTTTGATGTTTTTGTATTTCAGAACATTCAAAAATACAAAAACATCAAACGAGTAATATTCATCTTCTTCATTAATTTAAGTTATATTCGCTACATTGTAGCGAATATAACTTAAATTTTGAATTTTTATATTTCAAATTTTATTAATTTTGAAATTTGCATTTTTTTAGTTTTTATTACGGGATTATTTTTTTTTGGGGGATTTTCTGTTTTTAATTTTTATTTTATGGTATTTATTTTTCATTTGGGATTTCGTATAATCGGGATTTTTTTTTGGGATATCGCAACGCTGCCATTTTATATAATATTTTTTTTTTAGGGATTAAAAATTAACTTTTTTTAATTGTCTACATTTCTTAGACAATCATTGACAAATTATTTTATAATGTGTGTTAAAATTAGGGTACAACTTGAATTTTCTTTTAAAGATATTGTATAATAAATAATAATTTATTGTTTCTTCGCAAATAAGCAGTGCCATTTAATTAAATTTGCAGCACTTATGTAAACTTTCACTTTCTTTTAATTATGTATTTAAATATAAATTTTACTTTAAGGTGAAATCAAGTATATAATTTCACTGTCTTAATGGTTTAATTTTTTACTTTTTTAACAAGTGTGAGTTCCCATAACATAAGTGGTAAAAATTGTTAGGATAATAAGTTTATTAAATGTATTTTTTTTTAATGAACTTGGTCCTTAAGTCTATTTTTCTGTCACAAGTTTCTTCTAATAATTATTATATTTTACGATAAAAAAATTAGATATGTTGTATGGTTTAGTTGGTAAGCCACCAGCGTCAGAGGAATTCAGCTCGGGTTCAAATCCTGACGTATCCATTTTTTTTAAAAATTATTATATTGATTGAAATTTTAAATTTATAAATTATCTAAAAAATTATAAAATAAATTGTTTTCCTATTTCGAGGGAAGTTTTGCGTCGTCTTTCTACCTAAATATTTTTTTATTGCTCTCAGAACAAACTAATATGGTGTAGTACAGTGATGGCGACCCTATTACCCACGGGTCACCCACTGACCCAAGCAACTATTTTAAGTGACCCACAAGTTGTTAAACTGTAAGGACCTGGTCAAGTTGTATTCGCAATGTTTGAAAATATTAAAACTTTTATGACGAAATTTGATATATTTAGTAATGATTTGAAAATGAAAATAATGAAATATTTTCCATACCTGCAAAAACATTTCCAACCAAATGAAAACTTTGGAAATAGTAATATTACACACGAACGTAAATACAATTAAAAAATATTTAACCATCATAGAGCAAATAAAACAAGTTTTTCTAGATAGATTCAATCAATTTAAAGATTTAGAAAAAGCATTACAATTTATATTGTATCCACACAAAATAGAATTTAAAAATTTGGAATTAACCGATTTGACTTGGTTAGGTATTATAAATTTAGAAATGGAATTAGCACAATTCCAAAATAGTTTTATGTGGAAAATAAAATTTAAAAATTTTGTTACGGAATTGCAGAAAAGAGTTTATGATAATATTTCTGACAATAAGAAAAAACATTCGAACAAATAACTGATAATATAATATTAAAAGAATGGGACTCTTTACCAGATACATTCAATACAATGATAAAACTGGCAAATGTTCTTTTAACAAGGTTTGGTTCAACATACATATGTGAAACTTTGTTTTCATCAATGAATTTTATATAATCCACGCAAAGCAATATACTTGGTAATTAAATGACTGCCGCATGTGTAAAAGTAATGAACTCTAAAGGTGAACCGAATATACAAAAATTATCTGAAAATAAACAACAAGTTTCGCGTTAAAGATGTATTATATAAATTCACGATATTGAATTTTCTTTGTTTTATTATAAAATAATATTTTATATTATATAATATTGTTCTACAAGATTTTTAATCTAAATAAAAACTTATTTACATGTATTTTTTGAAATTTTTAATTAGAAAAATAATAATGAGCTATAGGTTGATATTTCAAAAAATTCAATTCAATTTTGACCCACTTGTCCAAAAGGTTCGCCCTGGTATAGGGGATATGTAAATAGCTTAAGAACTAAGATGTGTTTTATCAAGTATTATCAAATTTCTTTCATTTTAATTTGATAACATTTAATAAAACCATTTCTTTATTTTTATTTATTTATTAATTTCTTACAAACTTTATAAAATTCATTTAAAATTTTAACCTATTATTGATGATATAAAAAAAAAATTTTATTATATAATTTTTTATAATTTATATAAAAAAAAATATTACTGACAGTATTTGAACTGACACTATCAGTATATATTACCTTTGATATGAGAGCATTAAGAAAATATTTCTAGGCAGAAAGAAGGCGGAAAAGAAATAGCAAAAAAAATTTACACACTCAGAAAAAAATTGTTGTAACTTGCAAAAAAGTGTAAAAACCAACAAATTCAGGTAAAATTAAATGAAAATAATATTTACGTAAATTTCCAAAAAAAGAAAATTGATAAACATAATCATTCGGCATTTATTAGATAAATTTAACTAGAAAAAATTTGGGTTTTTTATTATACCGATAACATAAAAAATTAGGTGAAACAACTAAAATTTTAATTTTATCAATTAAAATTTTAGTTGTAAATAAAAAAAATATAGGCGATCACCTAAATAATTTAAATAATTTGATATATGTACATATTTATAAATTATAGGAGTAATAAATTTCAAATTTTATTTCATTACATTTGAATATTAGTAAATTTAGTTTTATTTAATAAAAATTACTTATTTATAGTACATATCTTATGATTTGAAATTAACTTATTTATTATCAGATGTTACATTGAAGATCATTTTTTTTGAAGTAGGTATAAAGGTTAATAGCTTTCCACAAAATTGAATTATTTTATTTCTCATATCATATTATTTTATAATAGACGTGACATATTTTCATATTTTATATTTATATTAGTGTTGCTTGTGCAACTAATACTGTTACAGCTATGATTATGATCGACAGTATGATTTGCGAAAACAAGTTGAAGTTTTAGAACACAATAAACTTAATCTACATATATATTATTTGGGAATAACGCTGACCACATTTGAAGCTTTAATAACGTTTCATAGTTCATAATTTAAGAAAAATAGCAAAAAACAAAGATACTCTCATGTAGTAACGAAATGTAGTTTAATTGATTTTATATTTCTTAATTCAGTATTCATTTCATTTCTAGAATATATTTTTTTAACATACTAAACTAGAATTATTTCAAAATCTTACTCTTTGTAAAAGAATGTATCTTAAAAAAATGTATCTTATAATAAAATTATTATTACCAACTATATTCTCTATTTGCTTTTTTTTTATGTAATTTCAACAACTTGTTAACCTTTTACATGTGCTAAGCCTAAAGACTACTTGGGATAAGTTTTATTTATTTATTTTTTTGTGTGATCTAAAAACTATAATTAATAATAATTTAATATATTTAATCATAGTAAATAAATATTTCATAAAATCATACAAATTAAATGAAAATATAAGAGTGATTTAAAACTCACCTGTGAATTACAAAAATGAAGAGGTTGATTGATTAATGAAAGATTTTATTTGAAAGAAAAAAACCTGATTATAATACTTTTTTACACTTTTTAATTATTATATTTCAAAAAACGATTTAATTAAATATGAACACAGTTCATCCAAATAACTAATCATAATTAGGGCGTGTAAATAATTACTTTTTGAAATTAAATTCGATATATTTTTTAAGAGAAAAAGCACTAATTATTTTTTTTATTAATTTTAATAACATGTATTAAAATTTTATCTTAAAAATTATAAAAATTAAAAAAAAAAATTCAACGGTAATTTTTGAATGATGTTTTAAAATTTATTAAAGATAATATTTTTTAAAAGTTTATATATTTTTATGATCTATTGGAAATTAATATAAAAACTTATTATTTTAAACAAATAATAATATAAATGGTAAGGATCAAATTACATTTTATCACGACTTTTTCTTTAGAATTTATGGTATTTTATGAAATTTTTTTTTTTTTATTTTGTTTATGTAAAGAAAAAAATATATAATTTTGAATAAATTTTTTTTAAGAAATAACGATAAGGATTATTATTGAATTTTTTATTATTATTAATTTTCTCGCAGCCTGCGCGGCTATATATTTCAAATAAATATAGACAAATTAAGACTAAACAAAATATTTTGTGTACATAAAAGCGTTTTTCATTTGGATTTGTGAATATGAAATAAATATAGTAAATTAGTAAATTTTTGAATTTTCTTTTAAGAAGGCTACTGTTTAAAAGGTTCATAATATGAAAATAATATGTTTCAATTCCAGACCAAACAAATTAAAGTATAGCGTAAATGTAAACGTGGACGTGGGTACTCTTTTTAGGTTTCTTAAATTTTTTTATTTTTTTTTGGAGTTTTTTTTAAAATTGCATTATTGATCCAATTTGTAAATTGAGTTTGGCAGTTAAGTTTTTGGATTTAATAATCTTCTAATTAGAAAGTTAAGTCTATATCTACAAACAGAAACAACTAAATTTTTCCGAAAACTTAAATCCTGAACTTTAAATGGTTTGAAGTTGAATTTAATTTCCAAATCCTTGATTAAATTTGGGACTGTTCAATGTGTTAGCGAACGATTTAACTAAATTTCGGAAAACAATAATATTTTCAAATTTTTGCATAATATTTCTGTAGTTACATTGCATGCTTCTGACCTCTTAGATAATTGTCTTTCCCTAGGAAAGTATTTAACTTTCAATTCACATTCCGATATAGTAGTATTAGAACTATTAGAATTAACGGAAATTCAAATATTTCAAAGTACAGTTTCAGGAACTTTTTTAAGCCATATAGAATCTTTAGATTTTATATTTAAAAACAAATTAGACTTGCTATTATCATATCTAGTTGTAGCACTTACAATTTTATTGACAATTCCAGTGGCAGTAGCTTCCGGGGAACGTTACTTTTCCAATTTAAAAATTATTAAAAATTTATTACGTAGTACTATGGGATAAGAGAGCATGGTAGATTTGGCTAGAATATCTATAGAAAGTGATTTTCTGAGCAACTTGGATTATACTGACTTGATAGACGATTTTGCAAAACTTTAAGCGGGCAAACTAAGTTTTAATTAATTAATTATTATATTTTGCAAAATATTTATTTTATTTATGTTTTTAAATGGATGTGTGAATTTTAGAGCTTTTTGTACAAATATTTTTTGTTGAATACTTTTTTAATATTTTATTTATTTATTTTTTGTTATAAAAATTCGTACGCTCAATTAGTACGAATATTTAATCTTTTTATTTATTTTTAAATATATATTTTTGAGGACTATACGTACGTGGGACACCTCGTTAAAAAAAATGCATTACATATCCTAACTCATGGGTGATTATTAAATCATTAGGGCTGGCCCTTCCATAGAACAGTGTGAACAGCTTGCCGGGCGCTGAAATTTTAGGGCGCCAAACGGATAAAAAAAGTTAATTTAATTTTTTGAGTAAAAAAATTAAATTAACTTTTAGAGTTACACTATGCAGTCCACATAATTGTGGACTGCATAGTGTAACTCTATTCCAGAGTAACTTTCAATAAGAAACCCCTTCCGTTTCTGCTATAAAACCAAAAACTCTCGCATGCACAGTATTTTTATTCTGTGCAACAGTCTAATCAGAAAAATATTTTTGTGTATACACATGAAAATTATATATGAAAATATATTATATTCGAAACTTATATAAAAAAAATTTTCTGCTTGCACTGCAGCACAAAACACTGTTCACAGTTCATAAGGAAAGAGAAAAATGCAATGAGAACGCCCTCCATTTCTTATATGAAAAATCCTCTCGCAAACACAGTCTTTTTATTCTGTGCAACCACAAAATTTTCATATGCAGTAAAACAAAACCACAAAATTGTGCAACGACAAAACTTGGGCACCTTAAAAAAAATGCATTACATATCCTACCTCATGGGTGATGTGGAAACAGATTATATAAGACAAACGACTTTTTTTTATGGCGACATTTTCGAAAAGTGCATGGGACGCCAATAGGTTTTCGCAGGCCCAACGTTTTGGCGCCCCATGCACTTTTCGAAAATGCCGCCATAAAAAAAATTTTATTGCGGTATTTTCGAAAAGTGCAAGGGCGCCAAAAGTGTAACTTTAACTTTAACATTCTTAAACATAAGATTTAATTTAATCAAAATTACAATGAATATTATTAATTAATTTATTCCAACAAATTCATTTATATTACCTAATTTATATTTAATTGATATCATTTAACGTATTAAACTGGACAGACAACAGCAATGTCACATATAAATTTAAGTGTAAAAACTTTTAACTTTACAACAAAAAAGGCAATTTATTTATTTTAATAAGAAAAAAAATCAAGTTTTCACGAAAAACTATACTCAACGTAAATTCTGAAAAACAAGGTTTATTTTTAATTTGGTTTTAACACAAATACAAAAAAGAGTATGTGTACGCGTAACAGTTTCCCAAGCAAATCATGAATTCGTACGTGTATTATGGCAGTTAATAAAATATTCGCGAAAATAAAAGTAATCAGACAACTTTATATTGTGCAAAAACCAAAAACAAAAAAACAGAGAAGTAGTCTATGTAAAATATTAAATATGATACATTTTTTATTATTACACCAATACCTCGCTTTGCGACGTTTCACTTTGCGACATTTCATATTGCGTCGAAAAAAAATTTTTTGCATAGTTTCACCTTGCGACGTAAAAAAATTCACCTTGCGACGAAAAAAAAAATTTGCGAATTTTTTTTGTTTGCTTTAATTTTTTTTTTTTGTTTTCACAATACATACACTGTATGTATTGTATGCTGTGTGTAGTATTAACATTGTAAAAACGTTAAAGGCAATATATAAAAAGGGAAATCCCATATTTTGATTTTCGTTAACAATTATGTCCCATATTTTGTGTTAATCCCATATTTTGTGTTAAAAATATGGGAAATCCCATATTTTGTGTTAATTTTTATTTAACGTATTTCGTTAACAATTATGTATACGTAATTAATTTTAATGATTCCTTTAATTTTTGTGTTAATTTTTTGTATTAATATTTAAATAAAGTTATAAAAAACTTAAAAATTCTTTGATTTAGAACTGGAACGTATCTTTAATGTTTCAGTGCAATTCTATACAAAAAGTTTTCTCGAATTGCGACGTTTTGATTGCGACGAATTTTTTGGGAACCAATTATCGTCGCAAAGCGAGGTATTGGTGTATGTATGTATATTTTAATATGCTATATACATAGCTGCTGATTTATTAATATAATATTAATACACATTAAAGGCTTTGACAAAAAAATTTAAATGATTTTTTTTTGAAACTGTGGTTTGATTATACTTGTTGACACCAGTTTTTTTTTATAAATTTATATGTCTTTTTATTGTTTTTTGGGAATTATCCAGGAATAAAATTTTATTATTCTTTCTTATTCTGAATATAAAAAAGAGAATTAATTTAAATAAAGACCATAAAAAAACAATATTGAAGAAAAAAAAATATTTTTATGGAGGAATAAATTTAATAGATGAGATCTTTTTTTAAATTATTTATTGTGGTATTTTTAAATATAAATAATTTATAAGAATTAAAACTTATGAAATACATATAATTTTTCGTATATTCAATGGTTCTAAACAAGTTTTTTCTTGATCATAACTTTAAAAAATCTGATTTTTTCTATAATTTGTAAAAATCCATATTTGATAGTTTGGTCTAGTAGACTTAGTCTAGAACAACTGATTTTTCCGAAAAATATTATCTAGTAGAAATTAAAATTAATTATCTATTCGAGAATTATTCATCTGAAAAAGACTTTCTGAGTATTTAATAAATGCTGGCAGATTTTTGTATATGCAATTATAAATATATGCTTAACTCTAAGTTGTGTTTATTTTCTCTTTGATAATTTTAGATTTTCAGGTACATATGTAAACTAAACTCTGACATAATTCTGTATAATTAAATTGTAATTATTAAAAATACATAAATCTCAGTTATTTGAAAATAACCCGTAATAATCCCAAAAATATAATTATATAAAATACCATTATTATCTTTGTTAAAAAATATATATTTTGATTTTACTATTATCATTGATTAAGAATAATACCAGATGTGTTTTTTCTATATATATTTTTTTTTTGTACATATTTACCAAACACAATATGTACACATAAAATTGATGCCTTCGTAGTATTTTTCTTCTCGGGTGCATGCAAAGGAAAAAAAAGCCAAGACAGAAACTAAAAATATCTCTTCAGCATATAGAGTTAAATAATTTGTTTTTGTAATCTCGGGTATTTATCAAAAGAAAAAATAAAGAAAAGAGGAATAAAACATAGTCTTCACAAATACAATCATAATATATATGAATATGAATTATATGGCGACACACAATCCAACTAACTCGCACCAGACCAGAGTATTTAAATTTATCTAAAAAAAATATGTCAAAAAAAAAGTATATAGAAAAAATACATCTGGTATTATTCTTAATCAATGCTATTATATACAATACTACCATAATTCTATAAAACTTCTTAAGACCATCATTAAATTTTTAATTATCGTAACAATATTGCGAAAATTTCATTACGAAATTTCATATATGTAAATTGTAAAACTATGAATAAATTCAATTTGAAAGAATGGCACTGATATTTTTATTTAACTCGTAGATATACCTGTACCATTTTATAATGTTATCTAAATGGT